>OY856188.1:51449828-51673070 GCA_963693315.1 Diogma glabrata
AACAAAATGATAATGTTTAGCTATAGGATAAGCAAGCAAATTTGGCGGGAACGGATCCAACAATGCTCAACACCATCACGTAAATGTCGTTTGGCACAACCATTTATATGAGAAAATGGTCCACAACGCATTTCTTTGCAACAATGGCCTTCATACTCACACAAGAATTGAATGCAATGAACGTGTCCATATGGGTCGTTTTGGAGGCCTAGGTGTCAATAAAAAATATGAAAGAAATTTTCAACAAAGAGAACGGAATGATAGAAGGTTTTCATAGAATGGACCAAAATTCGTACAGCCAGTCCACATCCATGCAGCGTGTAAAATATTCGTTCGCCAACCTTTGATTGCAAACAAATTATGCAATTCAAACTAAGTTGTTGTGACATTTAACGATGATATTTTTACGTATTTATATTTTCCTTCACATTGGAGTAACAGGTTTCAAATCAATAAAATATGGAGGGGCTTAAATCTCACAGCTCTGAGATATTAAGACTTCGGTCTGGGTTAAGGATTTTGATCTAGCTTTCGGCAAAAACTTTTCTGAGGACATGGTTTTTAGTTTTGGGCGGCGATGTATATCAACATAGCTCTTTGTTAAAGCACAAGTATTTTTTGTCTCTGTTTAGAAATTTATTACAAAACTAACACGAAACATCAATACGTTGCCGGAAAATTATAACAGATCATAAATTAACATAATATAGTGAAAAGATGATGCACTCAGCAAACTACTCAAAAACCTCTCCATTTAGCGTTTCGAGAAAATATTACAAAATCACAAATTCATATTTCTTTCGAAATTCCAAAAATATTGTTAAATTTAATAAAATCAAACTTTTTTCAAAATTCCAAAAATATTCCAAAAATTAGAATAAAATCAAATATTTAAACTTTTTCTAAATTCTAATAATATTCCAAAAATTCTTTAAAATTCAAACTTTTTCCAAAATTCTAAAAATATTGCAAAAATTATTACAAAATCAAAAATTTTTCAAAATTCCAAAAATTATAATAAAATCAAAAATTAAAAATTGTTCAAAATTCTAAAAATATTCAAAAAATTCTTACAAAATCAAAAATTGAAACTTTTTCCAAAATTCTAAAAATATTGCAAAAATTATTACAAAATCAAGAGTACAAATTTTTTTCAAAATTCCAAAAATATTTCAAAAACTATAACAAATTCAAAAATGTCCGTGTCCAATTCATTTTCAATTACATTTACGTCATAAAAACAGCTACATTTTTTTTCCAAAAAATTGGCTAAAAAAATAAATGAAATCATTTTTTGACACACTTGACATTATTTTTTTGACAAACTTATAATGCCATAATTCTCTATAATAATAATAAAATTTCATGTCATACAAACTATTAATTTTATTTTTTCCTAAAAAAATTGGGTAGAAAATAAATAAAAATCTTTCTTTTGACACACTTGACAACATGTTTTTGACAAACTTATAATGCCATAATTCTCAATAATAATAATAAAATTTCATTTCAAACAAACAAAATCAGCGTAGATAATGATGGATTTTTGCTTTTTTAGAATCAGTAGGTCCTAAAACGCCAAGAAATGCCAAAAAAGTGGTGGTAAGAATTTCACTTTTGGCTCATGAATGTAATACTTAGGTCTTTCAGAACGAAGTAATTTCAGTAAACAAATAATTAGTTTTATTTTTTTCCAGAAAATTGGGTAGAAAAATAAATAAAAATCTTTCTTTTGACACACTTGACAACATTTTTTATATATATTGCTTATAATGCTTATAATTGCTTATATTGCTTATAATGCAATAATCTAGTTTTTGATCTCACATACCCTTCCCTACCATCAACATTTCTCCAAATTCAATGTTCCTACTCGTAATCACTTAAAATGAACGTTTTTTAACCCAAAAATATGAAAATTTGCTATTTTTGACACACTTCCGGTACAGTTATCGAACACAGCGTCCTTTCGGACCTGTCCCTTGTGTATTCCTATTTTTAGAAAAAAAAATTTCTAAATCCCTTCAGCGGTTTTCCCTGCAGCGTAGGTAAAGACGGACGGCGGCCGGACGGCCGACAGCCAGACATACATTTTTTTTGCTTTTTTAGAATCAGTAGGTCCTAAAACGTCGAGAAATGCCAAAAAAGTGGGGGTAAGCATTTCACTTTTGGCTCATGAATGTAAAACTTAGGTCTTTCAGACCGAAATAATATAATTTCCAAATCTTCTGCTGGATTAAGTTTTCCACACCTCTATCGTTCCACAACAATAGAGAAACAATTTGTAGTATTTGTTGAGAAACTTTAAGAGCTTCAGAAACTCCAACGGTTGAGTCCACAGTCCACAGCGTTCAAAATAATACAACTTTTTTATTAACACTTAAAACTTTACTAACACTTGAAACTTTATTAAAACTTTATTAACTTAAAAATCGCTTTACTTCCCTTTATACTTTAAGGCGTTTAATTTACAAATAATTTTTTCTGTTAATACTATCGTATTCCAACTTGACTGTTTGCAGTCTAATTTGAACTATATCTTTGGATATGCAAAAGGAAGTCCTTAAATACAATTTTACTTAATTTTTCGAATATTTTAGCTAAATTCACAAAGAAAACTTGAGAAATTCTGAGAATAATTGAAATTTGCAATAAATGCTGATGAGCGATTTTAGTTTTCTTAATGAAATATTGTATAGGGTGAACAGAAATTTTACAAATAATTCAAGTGGTTAGCCTATCTCTTTTTTAATCCCGAAAAATGAGTTGCGACATAGAAACTGAAAGGTGGGACCAGAACATGCACCGTGTTGAAGTTCGAGTTTAATCGAGCTCGGGTTTGGGAATGGCAGCTTATTTTCGTTTTGAGTAATTTCGATTACATGGATATCTAGAGCTTCCTTCCAGCATATTTTTTCATTTTCTTTTTTGGATAAAAATTTTGAAAAAATATCCAAGTTAGCCTATCCATTTTTAATCCAGACAAATAAGAAGTTGCAAATCTTGGCGAGTGACATAAATAATGAAATGTGAGACCAAAACATGCATTGTGCTGAAGTTTGAGCTTAATCGAGGAACGGGTCTAAGAATGGCAGCAGACAATTTTTTAATATTCAAATCACAGCAGTAGATTAAAGTAGAATACCTCAACGATGATGTCAGAGGTGGGATACAATATATGGGGAGATAATACGGGAAACCAGAAACTGAAAATGAAAGAACACACCGCTCTTTTCCGAAAGCGCACTGGAAGCTCCTATTAAGCAGACATTTGATAAGTGTCTAGGAGTGACGAGATAGCAATCAAGATGTACTTCGTTCTAGCCTTTTAGAAAAAGTAGCAAAATTCTTTGACATGTAGGTGAATTCCGCCTGCTTTCGAGTCAATCAACATCAATCACCATCATCAAAACAGTACCGATGACTACATCCAATGGCATGGAGAAACCAATCTACCAATGAGAGCAACGCCGAAATCATCAGCTGCTGGAATGTGATTTGCAATGATAAGTCTGAAGGGTTTTACATTGAAGAATTTATTTACAGGATCGGAGTGCTGATCAATTTGTCGTTATCAGGAAGATAAGACATTTCGGTCACACATGAGCACTTCATATTTAAAAATTGAGGCGCTGAATGAAGTTGGGGGAGAGGAGATACTTATGGAAATCAAGATACGGATAACTAGATAATTGATAATATACACACTAGCAAATAAAAGCCTGCTATGACGTTTCATACATTCTATGGTTATATACATAGAGTGAATGATAAACTCAGTAAACCCCTAGCAGATCCAGTGTTACTGAGTATTCCGCTTAACATTCTCAAAATTAATATTCGACAAGAATTATTATAAATCCAAGTAGTATATGTAGGTAGCCTCAGAGAGCTATGTAGGCATCGCCGAAAAATTGAGGGATTCAATACCCGAAGTAGCAACAACTAAAGAATACTTAGAAGATGAACCAGCAGAAGATGAACTTCGGAAGACGGTGACTCATCTCACCATCTCTAATGGTGATCTATATGCTTTTGAAGGTGAAAAGGAAAAAATGATGACCTACTGCAATTGGAAGTAGCAATGTCATCATTTTAGACAGTGTATCAAGCCTTTGAGACTCTTTTGCTCTGACTGACCTTAAACGTAAAAAGAAGCGTGATCATGCAGGATTTGCGCTGTTAGAAATAATTTCAAATCAGTCTGTCAGTGTTATCACAAAGTACATCATCTAGCTTCATGGACCAAGTTTCCGCAAACAATGTAGAGGAATCTACTGGTCTGGCAAAGTAACACACTGATTAGTCAATTCAACCAATAGCAAATCAAATCAACTGACAAATCATTCTCACCAATTAAGCCGAAGTTCCTCTGCATGTCATCAAATTGCCATACCAGCGTCTTCAGAAATACCTGACAGTATGAAGACGTTTACGAAGATAAACAACAAACATGGGCACATCAAGCCATCGTCATGCTTGATAGATCAATAGGTTGGATCGTTGATCTCTTAAAGCTTCTTTCTTAGCTTTAGTTTCTGTTAAAAATGATTCACGTCCATATTCGGAAGTTGAAATTCTTTATACGAATCAGTTAGGCGCTTGACAGCGGTGCTTCGATAAGTGCCATTATTGACTCATAGTAAGGGTCAAGCCATCCATAGGTATTTTAGAATGAGCATATCCTTCATGGGAATCAAAAAGAGCATTGAGTTGAGTAGTATCATCCCATGCATGGAACGTGTTACTTGGGTATCGATTTATTTAAACTCTACAATTTATATCTACTATTTATGTCACTACAATGGTCTGCAATAGTAGCGGTTGAACCTTTATTATCTAATCTGATAACAGTTGAACAACAACGGTTGAATGATGCCATTCAACTTCTACCGTCCTTATCGAAGAAGAGATTGGGGAAAACTGATTTGTTGGAAAACGTTATCGATACCAGTGACGCGCTTATACTTTCTGGAGCTCACTGGTTGTGCTAGTTAAGAAGATAGGTAGAGTACGTTTGTGTTTGGTTTCAAAGTGAATACAGTCACTATTCACTAAGCTATTAGTGTACCCCCTGCCTCAGATCAAAGGCATTTTACAACGATTACCCAAGTTATAAGGATGTGAAGGATATGTTCTGGCAGATTAGTTTGTTTAATATAAAACTAAGTTAAGTATCAATACTTCATCGACCAGAATGTTAAAAAATTAAATAAAGATAAACTAGCAGCGATTACAGAGTTTCCAATTCCAACGTCAGTGTGAAAAGTTCGACGATTTTTGGACATGTCAGGATACTACACAGGGTTTATTTCTAAATTCGGTTCCTTCACAACGCCTATCACCGATTTGCTAAAATTACACTGTGGAATTTTCAGTGGACGGAGGACACTGATGTAGTTATCTTGGCTATCAAGCAAGCGTTAAGATCAGCTCTCTTGCTAGTCAACTAAAATTTTTCAAGGCGTTCACAGTGCAACGAAACTATAGTGTGGATCCGAGGGAGCAACGAAACTATAGTCTGGATCAGATGGAGGGTCCAGTCGTTATTCTACTGGTTATGCATCCCTGAAATGGCTGATGCAGTAATGAGATCTACCGAAGGAATCCCTCTATGCTGTTCGTAATGCACTTTCTCGTATACGTTGTATAGACGCAATCACTTCAAACAGTGAACACGACCCGTTCCCCAGCGTTTTTATCTCCGGATTATCTGAAATTGGTACAAATCGTTAAAGATGGAGAGACGTCTCTATCTGACTTGCGGCTAAAGAAGGGCAAAATTTATAAAAACGTTATATTTACTACTTGCGCAGAAGGTTAAACTTAGAAGCCTTGGACTAAAGTGCTAGCCAATACACATGGCAGTGATAAATGTCAACTACGTTGATTTTCGTCTGGGCCTTGCGCTTTCTTAAGATCAAATCCAACTTTCAAATTGTAAAACTAGCAGGCGACAACTAAAGTCTTCAGAGTATCGATGATCACCGCAATCAGAGCGTCCGCTTCAAAATTTATATTTAATATTCTGTTCCGTATCCTAATGTGGGAAATATGCAAATATAATTAATGATTTTCGATCACTTAACGAAATTTGCCTTTGTTTTTCCTTTTAAGAATCTGACTGCTGACCCCTAATAACTTAAAAACCTAAGTGTTCCACACTTTTGGTTGTCTTGAGACAATAGTCTCAGACCATGGAACGCAATTCACTCCAAAATGGTGCAGGGACTTCATAGGAAAATATTTTATAAAATTTGATAGCAAACTCACTGTTGGAATTACAATACTGTGAGAGTAAACGTATCGATATTGATAATGTGAAGGATGTATACTGCTGATAATTATAGGTCATGCAATTCATTTCGTTATATGCTCCATCTCGAACGGTATTCTGTTTCTCTAAGAAGACTAAATCCTTTTATAGAAAGAACAGATTCAGTGGGTCAAAACACATCGGCACGTCATCTCCAAAAACCTCAAAATCGGTAATATTGTACACATAGGTCTTGAACCTCAAAACAAGAAAAGTTTCATTATCTAATAGGCACACTACACTTGATTTACTCGTAAAAAGTTTAGAAATTTACAACTTGCGCTATATCACGTTCTTATTGGCTTTTGGAGGTTGTAATCCTGAAGGAATCAATCTCCATTAACCTTTAAAAAACCTTTACGAAAAGGCCACTGAAGGTTGCAAAAAACCTGTTTTTGGCTTATAGCGGAATACTCAAATAAAAAAAACTGCCGCGCTAACAACTTATATTAAGTTTCGTTTAATTATTAAGATTCTCAAAAACAAACTTGAGAGCTAAAAATAATCTGCTTTTACAAAAATGTGGATTTCTACACGATGCTAATTTGTAGGATATTTCCATCCATCTCGTCGTTTAATGTTTGTCTCTTTTATTCAAAAACAAAATCGAACTCAAAACAGGAAATTTTTTTTGAGTTAGAGCAAGCCAAATCTACAATCATTAGACTACCGTTTATTATATTACAAAAAAGAAACACATAACATATGGTTATCCAAAATTTGCATCGTTAACTATAAAAACAAAAGATTTCAACAAAATTAATTATAAATAACCCACCCAGCAATGTTATTGTGATTTAACAGGTTCTCTTTTGTTCCTTTATTTACATTAAATCTACTTCGTTTCATCTGTGTATATGTAAAACAAAACAAAAATAAATATATCTTCTGGTCCATGTGCGCAAAAACATTATGTTAACCCAATATTTTTCGGTGCTGCCAGCTTCCTTTTCATTAATTTTTGTACCCAAACGTCACGGATTTGAATACATAAAAACACAAAATTTCTCTGCACAGTAGAATTACACTTTAACCTGACTTTGAATGCAGGGCAGATATTTCTTAAATTTTTTACCTTATTCGGCTCCAAAGCGCAGTAAAACTAGGTTTTAGAGCTAATAATTTAGAAGTTGACGCATGCATGAGAGAAGTTAATAAGTAAGAGTCATTAAACGATCATGGCTAGTGTCCAACGGTAATGCAGAAGCCACTAAACGCTCAAAGTAAACAAATAAAACGAAATCGCAGACCAACGAAGAATCACTTTTTGGTATATAGTCAAAATACCCAAAACCCCCAAAATTCTGCAAAGAACGAGAACATAATTTTTGATGCGCTTTTTACCTTAACTAACGAGTTCATTCTCAGAAAAGAATCTCTCCTTATCGTCTTTAGAAAAAACTAGCTGTAGTCTATCAAAACTTCTTAAGAATAACCAAACCGTAAAAGCCAGTTACCTCATGATAACCAAAACGAAGTTACATAAAAAAAAATATTAACCTTTTATTTTTTTACTGTTTTTTTTTTCAAATAAAAGAAGCGATTACCAATAGTACTTATTACAAATTTGAAAGCGTAAGCATTAACGAAATTTTTTCTATTATTTTACTGTTGTTGTTTTGTCTTACGTTTTATAAATACTCATAGATTAGGAACATTTTATGGTTAAAATTGTTATTTAAATGTTTACAAGAGTAAAAAATTCAACAACTTAACATTCCACTTATCATATTAAATGATCTATGTGAGAATTAGGTGAATATTTCGGTTTAAAAGTTAATTAATGTTGAACTTGATAGTATTTGGTAATGAACGGTTTGTTTGATTTAAATTGTTATAATAATTCAGTAAATATATTGTTGCGAAACTTTAAGATCAAAACTTATTCATAAACGAATGCATTTGTTTATATTGTTTTTTTTTTTTCAATATTCAAATCTCAATTCGACCTCATATTCTAAATTTCTCGAAACAAAAAAAATGCACATGGTTAAATTAACAACTTTGTATTCACCTATCAAATAAAATTATAAAAACAATTTGTTTATCTGCTGTCACCTTCAAAAATTCTCATATAACAACGTAGAACACAAGTTCCAATTCTTTGAAATTGTTTGTTTATTTTTTTGAATTCTCAAATCAAACATTCATTTCATGTTTCTTCCATTGAATGTTATTTATTCATCATTAATCTAAATTGATCATCTTCAAATTAAAATTTATTTTTATGATTTAACCTCAAAACCAATACAATACATAAAGTCCTAATTACATAAAAATAAAACTAACAAAATAAAATTACTTAAGATAAAAGCACGAACGATACGGTAAGTAGAACGATCACGTGTGACAATTTAATTTATTTTTATTATTTGTATCGGTAATGTCATTTAATATTCTAATGGTAATTTCAATAAATCATTTGATTAAATAATATCAATAAAATTATATTACAACTGTATCAGAATTGTAAAATAAAATTTGTTTTTTTTGTAATCCGTGTGACTGCTTTTGTTATTTTGTTTTTTCTTATTTATATCTGACACAAAAAAAAAATTTCTTCTGATTTTTTGTTTGTTATTTTTTGCTACTAAGAAATTCATTTCACATATCTGCAATTGAACTTAAAAGTTAAAATAATGTAGAATATAAACAATCATAAGATTACATATCAACACCTGCTTAACACCTATTGTAAGGTTTTTAAAGAAAAAGAAACAAAAACATAAAGAGTTTTTCTTTTGGTTTGGTTGAATTTTAATTGTTAGTTAGTAGTTTTTGAGTATGTACAGTGGATGAGATCAACGTTTGTTTATAACTGATTTCCGTTCTTTGACTGTGTTGAATTTTTTCACAATAAACTGTCGACTGTCTATTTTATCTGTATTTTATTTGCCAAATTACACTAACAATTTCATGTATCGAAATCCCAATCCAAAGCTGACAAAATAGTTGGTTTTGAAAAGTCAGAATTGTATTTAAGTTCGCGTACTCAACACGGAATTCGCTTTCCATCATTTTTTATTTCTAAAAGTTGTCATAAATTCAAAATTTTGAATTTTTGACAGTTTGACTTTAGTATTTATTAATAAAAATGTAAGTATAATAAGTATAAGTATAAGTAATGTAAGTATATTAACACGCAGAACTGTCATATTATAATAATAATAAAAAATTAAATAAATAAGTTTTCTGATTTTTATATTTTTTATTTATGTCCTGAACAAGTACTACCAACCTCCAGAAAACACTTGATATTCAAATCGAATTCTATGGTTCATTTTATTTGAAAATTGCGTAATGAAAGTTCAATCCGAATTCCGATTGGGCAAATAAAATACTAATTTTATGTATGTGAAAAATTCTTTAAACCATCTAAGGTTACCGGTTATATTTGAATTTTTTTAAGGTTCCGTTTTTTAAAAATTATACCGATTATCTCGTAAACTAAAAATCCTATGAACTTAAAATTTGTGAATAAAACTAACTTACCCTCATAAGATGGTGGGTTAAAAAATAAATAAAATTGTTTTGAATTGTTTTACAGGGGTTCGATGTGACAAATTTGAGAATATATATTTTTTACCGAGTAGGGCTTGTATTATATGAAAGGACTCTCCCTCAGTATTTTTTAAAATTGTAAATTTTAAAAATAATTTTTTTCATGTGTTGGTTTGGTAGAAAAATTAGTAAGCTTTTAATAAAAACTGTAACAAAGTGTCAAATACTCCTAATTATATTTATAAAGGGTATGGGAGTGAGAAGAGGTGAAAGAAAATTTAAATTTCGGACAAGGCGTGTTATTGTAATTTTTTTTTTACAATTTGGCATTGCACAGTTTTTGAACTAGTGTAAAATAGTGCAACTTAAAATTTATCTCCCCTCCCGCTCCCTGAGTTAAGAGCTGGATTGGCGGAAAAATTGGAAAACATTTTCAGAGATCTCAAATTTTTTTTCAATTTCGTAGTGAACAGTTTTTCAGTTAATGTCAAAAAGTGCAATTCTATGTATATCTCCCCCACTTAAGTAGGTGGAGGGAGAGTGGATTTGTTCGTAGCGAACAATAGCGAAGTGTCAAATAATTATATTATTGCATTTTGACGCGATGGAATTTGGGAAGGGAGAAAAAAGCTAAAGCTGTTTGAACCAAACGAGTGGGGATTTATTAGAAAGAACATTTAATTTAAGAAACATTACAATATTTTTTACAATTTATTTTTATTTTAATGCTACGATTCGTAGTTTTATTGACAGCCAATTCGGCTTCATTTATAACTGTGTCTCATTTAGTGTTGTTTAGATAGGACAGGGAGGTTCGCTATGATCGTACGAATATAACGATTAAAACGTTCGACTTGTGCATTACTTTGAGGCAAATACGTGGCGGTACGTACGTTTTTGATGTTTAAACTTCAAATAAAATCACGAAATATTTTTCGCTTTTCGCTTTGTTGTTTTAAAAAATTTAAAATTTCAGTGATATTTGTCAATTTACTGTGCAACAAGCGATATTTCATGATTTATATGAATTATTTCGCTCATTTGGAAACTTGAAACGTTATGGTAAGTTAGACTGGTTAAAGAATATGCAACTATTTTCAAATCAATTTTACTAAAATAAACGTGACACCGTTGTAAAACCTAAACTTAAGCTTTTCCACCTCAAACGAATCATAACGACTTTCTGTGTCTGAAGTGAAAAATAGTAGAAAAATAATGGAAGTGGTTATATTCTTGCCTCTGTAGTAAGTTCTTAAGAATTTGTTACTTAAGTCCAGGCCTCCAAGGACTTCGAAGTTGAACTCTCCAATGAAAATTAATAACTTTTCATGCATGAGTCGACGCAATTTAACTGATCGACTTTTGTCGATATATTTTTTTTTCATGTGTTTAATATTCTATCTGTTTTAGAATGCTGTTGGCTCATGAAATTTAGAAGATAGATAGTTCGACATTTTTTGGTACATATTCAGTCTCGTGAATAAACTCAAAGCCTAAGAATAATAACATTTGTTAATTATTAGTTTATAGAAAATAGAAAATTTATAAAAAAATTGAATTTTTTAGTGAAATTTTAGTGAACGACATCATTTGCAATTAGTGCAACAATGTTTTTTGATTATACAATTTTCGTCAATCACAAATTGGTGTAACAATTTGCTTATGTTATTATTCAACAATTGCCTTTACAATTGGCGCAACAACTACACCGAATAGATATTATTTTATGATTATTGTTCAACAATCGCCTTTACATTTGGTTCCAGGTAATTTTATTTAATTAAGATACTCGTGATGATAGGCTAGGAATGAAGAAAGTGAGGAGTTGGACGTTTTACAATCATGGGGTGAGTGACATATATTTACTAATTTTTTTGTATGTAAATATAGTACTAGTATTGGTGTGGATGTGATGATCTTGGCTTCTTCGATTTAGGAGTTTAAAGAGGCTAACTTATCCCTTTCATTCTGATTTCATCCGTGTTGACATTCTCTTTTGAATGCATGTCGGTTTATTTGTGCTGAAGAGTCTCCTAGTTGATTCCTTAGGGGCTCTCTAGCAGGTTCAGTGCTCATTAAAAATATTATAAATAAATAAATTTTTAAAACAAATTGCACTGTTAAGGATGTATTATAACTGATCATCACGAACTGAAAACCGGGTAAAGAAACTTGGTCTTATTCCACATCGTGACTAGGCACAATTATTGATTGAATATTTGATTGTGCAGTACTTTGTCTACATGGCAATGATTCAGAAATTGTGTTGCATTCTCGGGCATTCTTTTTTACATTTTTAAATGTATGTCATTAGTTCCATAGCCTGTAGCAACAGATAGCCTGGGGTAATTGAATCTTTTATTAGTAACTAAAAAATGTTGTTAAATAATGGCATTGATACTGACGTAGCACCAACCCAAGATCTTGGTAAAATGGTGAAATTTTCTCACTTTTTGAAATGCAATTAAGGAAGGAAGTAATTAACATTGCCCACATTGCCCTAGTTTTGGCGAGAAAGGTTCGAAATTGGAGTTTTGCGAGATATTCTCACTTCAAGATATTCTCACAAACGCATAAATTTTGATGTGTTAACATAGTCAACTGATTAGGATATGTATTAATTCCTTTTTCGCCAAATCTTTCTGGACTTTGATCCGTCAATCAATTATATATGTTACATTGAAAATGTGGAAAATTGGATTCAAAAGTGGCCACGGCGTTTAAAGAATCTTGTTCACTTAGAGTTTTCTATCATGAAGAAAATTCACCCTGAAAAAAAAACAGAAAACTAAACATAACAAAAATGAAAAACAAGGACACAAATAATACCGATTACTGGTTTATTGTGATAGTCGGAGGGAATATAAACACAGTATCTAGAGTCCTAGAGAAAGTGCCGGAACGAAATGATATGTGAGTCAATTGAGAGTTATTCTGTGAATACAAGCCTTCATAGAGAACTCTCAACAAAACCCAAATACCAACCAGGCTTACTGCTTATGTCGATTGGAAGGTAAACGGAATTTGTGAAAGAAACAGTGCAACATCTGCTTTGTACGTATTTCCCAAACAACAGTTCCACTCCACTACTGAGATGAAGGAACAACTCCAAACAAAAATAGTAGAATTTTGGCTGTGAATGTGGTGAACATAAGATATCTGAGATGGGCCATCGATTCCTTCAACCCTTCAAATTTCCTGGTCCAGATGAAATATATCCACACATGATGCAGACTAATGTGGACGACCTCGTTGAATCATTTCAAAACGTGGAAAAAGTGCTTGACCATTACATCAGTGACACCGTTTTACTACAGTTTACAAAAAGTACCAATTAGCATGCATACTACATTCGGAAATTGTAAGAAACTACAGCGTATCATTTGGTGACTATGCCAAAGTGACTGATGACTGATGCCAAAGAATTCTTCTTGAGTGTTTCTAAATATAGATGACGTATTTGACAATACTACCTCCGAACCAATTAGGAATGCTGAATCACTAAATGGAATGAGTAGTACGATCTCAAATTGGCTGTCACATTGCTTTTATTAAAATGGGCATTACAACTGTTTTAGTTTCAGTCAGATGAGGTTGTCCAAAGGGCAGTTGATAGTCTTTTTAAAACACTGAAGGAATCGCGACCCTATTCCCAGGTTTACGGTGATGATATTGTCATCCTGGCAATTGGGAAAGACCTTCGTACTTTGGTGGATCTGATGCAAAGTTCACTTCAGTTAGTTGAAGAGTGGTCTTCATAGGTGGTCTTATTTACCAATAAGAAAAGAGTGCCTGCAACACCAAGTTTGTATCTTTTCAGTATGCAGTTAAGCTCTTCGGATGAGGATAAAATTTTAGGCATTATTCTCTGCAATAGGTTAATGCAATGTAAATGCTCATTTACCAAAAAAAAATGATAAGGCTTTCATTTCCTTTTGGCAATGCCGTCAATACTTTGGGACGTTGTTGGGATCTAAGTTCTAAAATTATCCTATGGATCTACACAGCAATAATCAGACCAATACTTGTTTTGCATGTGTTGTCTGGTGGTGAAATAATAAACAGACGGAGAAACAATAAATCCGTCCTAAGCTAAATAAAATACAGAGAATATCGTGAGTAGGTATTAGTGACTCAAGCAAGTGGTCTTGTTCTTTTACATTTACATATAGAGTACAGTGGGTAAATGGCTGGCTACCGACTACATATGACTGAAATGTGGATAAACAAAGAGAAAACATGCTATCATAGTCACATGTTAACATATTACGGTTGGATTGTCCAGAGATGGGTATCAATAGTGACGTCATGACCAAAGTATATAACTTTGAGAAGTCCGCTAGACTGATCATTCTTTTACAGTGGAATGTGATGGATCGTATTCCGATTGATCTTCCAGCGAGATCTATGTTTTCTACACGAATGTTTTACTGTTGAATGGAAATTCAGGAGCGTATACTTGGAATCAAATAATGTCATAAGTAGCAAGAAATTTCGTATTTGACGGTTTTGTACACTTCTTTAGGCGGAGGTGTATGGTATCATGAATGCACGCATGTAATAACTCGCTTTGGTTTACAGGAGAAACAAATTTGCCTTTTTTCGGAAAACTAAAAAACGGGTAAGCTCGTAGACTATTTTAAACATCTTAAATGATTGTAGAAAAAAATATTTGTAGGATAGGGCAATTCAACAACATCACACAGAGATGGGCTTCAGGTCAGGGGATCTCTGTACCATGAAATTTAGGGGAAGACCTTTTTGTGGTTGTTATCTTGAAGAGAAGGAGACTCTGAGCACTTTACGTGCATATATTTCAGAGTTAGGATTTTCGGCTATAATACTGTGGAGGGTATCACAATCAAACTGTCACCAATACAGTTGGTCTTAGATTTGTTTAATCAGACAGAAAGTTCTGTAAAATAGTTGTTGTGGAACCAAACTCGGACCGAAGTCGCCACTATGGAACGTAGAGCCTGCGTGCCAGGACAAGTTCCATCTAGTTTAACCGGTCAATCCCTTTTCAATCTAATCTGATCTAGTTTTGTAAACATCTATGAATAGGATTTAACTCAATGTAACATTTTGTATATGATTTCGATCAATTGTGGATTGACATTGCTATTGATCTTTACGAGGAAAACTTTATGTTTTATTTACCTATGGTCTGACAGTACAAAGACTTCACAACACATCTTTATATAAAATAATTTTTATATTTTGTGCTTTTATGTTCACGGAACCGAAACTGAGCGAATTTTAATAGCATTTGTTTTAATATCCAAAGAGTGGCTGGCATCGAATTTAGTTAGACAACTTCTCAGGAAGTTTCATGACCGACTTTAGTGGAAACTTCTCAACAAATTTCTCGTTTCAACATAAAAAAATTCGCAACGCAGAAGCTTGAGATTTATGGTATATGTTTAGCTCTTTTTTCAATTCATTTGTTATTCATCAAGATTTGTGACAATTGCTTTCTCTGTATTTCTAAAATTAAAAATCCCTCGCCTATCTTGCAAGTTTTTATCGATGTTTTTGTTCAAAATATTTTTGAAAAAACATGCTGGTAAAAATTTCTGAATATTCGTGTAATGAAAATTAACCAGAATAACACGATTACTGCGTAAAACAGGTCATAAATCGAGCAAACGCAAGTAATTGATATTTTTCCATATAAAATGAAATTAAAATTAATTTATGTTTTAAATATTTTTAATAATTTCAAATATTTTTAATAATTTTGGTGCCAAATGATTATGAATGATAAGCGGAGACGGAAAAACAAAAAAAAAATTATATATATATATATATATATATATATATATATATATATATATATATATATATATATATATATATATATATATATATATATATATATATATATATTTATATATATATATATATATATATATATATATATATATATATATATATATATATATATATATATATATATATATATAACGATATGAGCTATAACGGAATTTACCGGCACTCTCACGATCACATTTCTTGACCTACAACGAAAATTTTTTCTGTATACGTTGCGGCAAAAAATCTTTTGGACAAGTTCGCGAGCTGGCCATATCCGGGTACAGGTTAAGTGGCTAGAGCTAAAAAAGTCGAAAAATCTAGGGCGTTATAACTTCCGTTTGAATCATAATATTTTAATAAAATTTATCAATATTGAATATTTGAACATATTTCTATCATTTTTTTTTCAAATGATATCCTTGGCGTTCCAGGTTCCTGAAAAATCAGCTGTTTTAAAAATTTACTAAACTTTGTTGTCCTTGATTTGGCTGAAAATGGCCAATCTTACTTTTGAATATGTGCGCATACGTTAACTAGAACATAAAACACAAACACAAAATTTTAGAACGAAACAAACGCAAACGGCCATGCTTTCCTCATTTTTGAGTTAATGTTATTTAAACTCATATTAACTTTTAGATAAACTTTTCAACTATAACCTCAGAAATTTTCAGCTTTCTAACCCAAGAGGTCTCAATGTAATTAGCATTAAACCTAATGCATGTCATTCAATTACAACAACAACTTCCATAAACATATAAAAATATCCCATAGAAAAATTTCTTTTGTTTTTTTTCAGTTTTTATTTTTTTTCGCAAAATTTAAAAAAAAATTAAAACAAAGCTGATTCATTATTGTTTTAAATTAAGGAATATTTTCTTATATGCATATTGATTACATATTTACAAAAGTCTTCCTAAATTGTAGATATTTGAATTATTTGAGGTGTAAAAGTTGTTTGACAATTTTAGATTATATATTATGTGTAGTGGTGTTGTAGGTATGACGTTGAGAGAACGTTTATTTGCTCTTTGGTGGATTTAATATGTTGTTAAAAGCAGTTTTAACCAAATTAAATAAAACTGTTCCGAAATCGCATTGATAAAGTAGTTTCCGTTAATGTATTTAGTTTGGTTTGATAAATTTTTTGGATTATTCTGGACTTGGACTATCAATTATCAACTTAAATTTTTTATTTAAACTAATCTGACACATCCAATTCTATTTGTACACAAAGCTGTCTGGTCCCGAAATCTACCTATTTCTAGCGGATATACGTGCCGCTTGGACTTTTTTTTTTTATTTTTGGAATTGCAAATTAAACCGGTCGATGATTTTTTGAAAATCGAAACCGGTCGTTGATAAAAAAATAAAAAAAAAAGTAAATAAAAAATTGGAGTTTTAGCGGACGAATCGTAATGTTTCCGGACGAGGCGCTAGCCGAGTCTGTAATATGAAGATGAGTCTGCTAAATCCATTTGCTTACGTGTTGCATACAACGTTTTTTAGTATTAGCTCTTAGGATTTTTTTTCGAATTTATTGCTTAATTTGTATTCTTGCGTACCTAAATATTTGATTTTGAACAACACTTATCAAAGCAATTGTGATTATAATTTGAAAATAATTATAATATAAAATGAAAACAAATTTTGAATCCGCTAAAGTGTTGTCATAACGACTTTAAGTACTAGGCCGCTAAAATACAATTTTGCGGACTCTAAACAGTTCTAAAAGTAATCATTTTTCGGAGCTAATACTAAACAATATTTAAAACATATATTATGGATTATTCACGTCACTCCGACTCAACAATTTCAATTATTAAAATTAATTTGCTGGTATTTTTAGACCGGCTATCCGATTAAGCTCGCACTTTAATTAGTATGGTGAGATTTTGGTTCCTCCTTCCAATTTATTTTTCCAAATTTACAACTTTTTATCGATAGTTTTGTCCAAAAAAAATGTAAAGCCGTGAATGCGGCTAAGAAAACACTTACTGAAATTGTCGAGCTATAAGTCGAGGTAATTATGCTCAAAGAAATGGAAACTCTACATAGGTTTGAAGTTGCATTAATGAAAACAGATAATGTTTTATTTCTGATGTGCAAACGATCACTGATCTAAATGGCTAGTGAGAGCAACAACATGTCTCAGCCATTGGAAAAAGGAGTACTTTCAGCAACTCTAGAAATTTATCGAAGAGATTTATTTAAAACACAACCTTTGCAGAAAATCCTCTGTACAGTATATAAGCAGGTTGAATTACAGAATACGACAAATTGTATAGTTAATAAATTTAAAGATCAAACTTTCACTTCCTTGCCTTCTTCCGATCTAGTTTTTCAATTCTCCTTAATCCACTGTACCTAACTATTTGTTTTCCTCATAATATAACATCTAAAATCAAACAATTGCATGCAAAGAATCAATAACAAAACGTAACAAAAAAAAATGTTGAATTGTTGCTTAATGAATTGTTTTCTTTGGAAAAAAACATTAAAAATTTGCTAAAAAGAAATGTTTCTAACGAAACAAACAAAAAAAATTAATTACAAGAAATTTATGTGATTGTGCATTTGTTTTTTTTTTGTTTTTAATCTGATTTTTTTTTCATTAATTATATTTTTTTTTCGTTGAATTTGTAATTTTGCTTTGTTTCGAAATTAGATTATTGATTTGAGTAAGATTATGGGTGTTATAGTTTCGTTGGTATAAATTTAGTTTATGTTTTTCTTGTAAAGATTTTCTTGTAATATAACGGTTTTTGTTTTTATATAAAAACCAAATTATGCTGAACTGAAAGAATTATCCAGAAAAAGAATTTTGTTGAAACAATGGAAGCTGGAAGCTAACTGACCACTCACTACTCATTCCCTTCATCAAAAACAAAGCGACTGAATATTAGGTTACAAAATTTCATATCGTCGTGAATTTTTTATCTACATAGATAACTATTATCACCAGAGATTAGAATCCGGCTTTAGCTTTACGGTCAATACCCTTGTGTTGGGATCAATCTACTACTGGCGACAGACAAAGAAGGATAGCTAGCCGGAGTTCATAAAGTAGTCGCTGCACTCCATTAGAACCCATAAAAATTAAAGAAAATTAATAAGATGTTTTATTTATCGTTAATGCAATATCTAATATCAAACAAACTTTTTGAAAGGAAAATTGTGGCACGGTGGAGCAACTCACTTTAAACTGGGGCAAGTTTCAAAGTTTTTTTTGGTCATTTAAAAGACGTTTTTTATATTTGCCTGGTTGTAGGTCGATAACCTCCAGTTTGTGTTCCTGGCACCCAATGTGGGGCTTGATTCCTCAACCCATAGATTAAGAGTCTCATTATCTTCTGACTAATCCAGTTGTAACAAGTACTGATCTATGAAATATTTCACGGGATATTGAGAATTATCTGTTTTGCTTGCATAAAATAAAATATTGACCTGATCACACTCTCCATGTCGATGGCTCTTCGGTTTTAATTACGTCAGTAATCGACCAGGCGTTAATATGAACAGATAAACATGAACATTATATCACATACATTTGAGTTGACTGACATCAGTACTGGAAAGTAGAAACTGATTACTTTTAAAACCAATGCTCTAATGCCGTGTTTCTCAAACGTAGGTCCGCGGACCATAACTGGTCCGCAGAAAAATTTTATTGGTCCGCGAATTTTTTTATATTTATTACCAGAGCTTACAATTTTATTTTATCGAGCGCTTTTCACTCCTCAAAATAAAACGACTTTTATTTAAATAATTATGTAGGTCAATTTACTACCTTCAACTTTAACAAATATTCTTATAAAAATATTGTAATTAAAAGATTTAAAAGCAATTTATTTTGAAAATATATTCAATGAAATAAACATTCGCAACAAAAATCTATAGAATTATGATGAAACGCAAAGCTTACTATTTTTAAATGAAATTTAAAGTAAACAAATAACTATAATATCTTTCTCTTGAGAATAAAATTTTAATTTTTTTGAGTCAATTTTTATATTTTATTATATTTATGCAGAAAAAGAAAATTAGTAGTTTTTCGTTATCCTTTTTATTTATTTAACAATACTTGCATAATTGAATAAACCATGCAGCAAAATAATTTACGTTTTATTTTTAATACGAAGGAAAGCATCAAATTTAAAACAATAATTAAATTTGAGGGTATGTAGTTCAAAGAAAATATTTTTTTCGAATTCATTTGTACCGTTAGAAATTATTATTTTTGTATCTACAGTAGAAATCAAAATAACGTTTTTTTATAGTTATTGTTGCTCGTAGTCAGAACATTGTCAAGTTTTGTGTGGTAGTTCAATAAAAATTAAATTTTTGGTTTATATAGGTTACAAATTAAGTAAGTATGTGTGTAATAATTGAGATTATAACTAATTATTTAATAATTGAAAATAATTTTGTGATGTATGCTAGCAGTTTAAAATGAATGAGGCAAAGAAAAAACAGAAATTATTCATTCGTCGTTATAAACCGGATTTTATAAAATACGGGTTCATTTTATCACCAGAATCAGAGGAAAATTTGTCAAGACCTCAATGCGTGATTTGCAGAGAAATTTTATCAAACGAATCCATGAAGCCTGCAAAATTAATACGCCATTTACAAACAAAACATTCGCATCTACAAAATAAGCCACCGGAATTTTTTGAACGCAAAAGTACTGAATTTAAAAACCAAAAGTTATCTTTCAAAAACTTTCTTCTTACCGATAAGTCTGTTGTAAAAGCATCATACTTAGTTGCTTTACGAATTGCCAAGTGCAAAAAGGCTTATTCTATTGCCGAAGATTTAATAAAACCGTGCTTAATAGACGTGTGTTCTGAAATCCTAGGTGCAAGCGCTGCGGATAAAATGAAAACTTTGCCGCTCTCTAACGATACTATTCAACGCAGAACTACTGAACTAGCAACTGATGTTGAAGACCAATTAATTCAAAAAGTAAGCAAATCATTTTTCGTTATTCAACTCGATGAATCTACAGATATTACTAATAAGGCAATACTGTTATGTTATATTCGTTATATTGATTACGAAATTTATGATGTCAAGGAAGATTTTTTTTGTTGTGTGGAGCTTCTTAATAATACAACTAGTTCAGAAATATTTAAAGCAATTGATAACTATATTGTAAAGAACTCAATTACTTGGAAACGCTGTATTGGATTATGCACTGATGGAGCGGCAAGTATGACTGGCAAACATTCAGGAGTAGCAAAGAAAATTAAAGAGGTAGCAGACGACAAACTGATTTTCACTCATTGTATTATACATCGAGAGCATTTAGCTGCTAAAAAATTGTCTGTTGAATTGAA
This sequence comes from Diogma glabrata, assembly GCA_963693315.1. Classification (NCBI taxonomy): domain Eukaryota; kingdom Metazoa; phylum Arthropoda; class Insecta; order Diptera; family Cylindrotomidae; genus Diogma; species Diogma glabrata. Next base: position 51,470,805 of record OY856188.1, read on the forward strand.
CACAGTTCTTATTCAATCGATAAAAATAATAAATTTCATCAAAAGTAATGCACTTAATTCCAGATTGTTTTCAATATTATGCAAAGAAATGGGATCTGAACATGAAAATTTATTGATTCATGCAGAAGTTCGATGGTTGTCAAGAGGAAAAGTTTTAACAAGACTTTACGAGTTAAGAAATGGAGTAGAAGCTTTTCTAGAAACCAAAAAATCGGAATTAAGAAATGTTTTCCTCGACAACAAATGGGTTGCAAAACTGGCTTACTTATCCGATATATTTTCATTAATAAACGAATTAAATTTAACTATGCAAGGGAACAATACCACAACTTTTGACATGTGGAGTAAAATAGAGGCATTTAAAAAAAAGTTGCAATTATGGTGCAAGCGGGTGAACGAAAATAATTTCGATATGTTTCATTCATTCGCAGAATACGTTAATGAAGTGAATATCAATTTAAACAATTTAAAAACTATTGTTTTTGAACACTTAACAGCCCTTAATTGTTCATTTAATCATTATTATCCAATAGAAGAAGATCTACGGAGAGGAAATATGTGGATTTTAAATCCGTTTATTGATCAACCCGAAAAAACTCTCACTGATTTGGAAGAAGAACAATTAATAGAATTAAGCTGTGATACTACATTACAAGTTTTATTTAATTCATTAAACACAACTCAGTTTTGGGTTAAAGTTCATAAGGAATATCCAGAGTTGCATGAAAAAGCCTTAAGAGTGTTACTGCCGTTTTCAACGACTTATTTATGTGAATCGACTTTTTCAGCGATGACAATAATCAAAACGAAGCAGAGAAATCGTTTAAATATAAATTCAGTTTTGCGTATGGCAGTAACTTCAATACTGCCAAGAATTGACAAAATAATAAACGAAAAAAATCAACAACAATCACACATCTAGTTGTAAGAAATTTTTTATGTTTATTAAAATATTAAAAAGGAATATTTTCCGATACAATGTCGTTATTATTTTTTATGAAATATGTAATATTTTGATTTTTTAAATTACTTAAAGAAAAAGTAACATAATAATATTTAAAATATTCAAATATATTGTGGTTTTATTCTACAGTGAAAACTTTTTAGGTAACTGGTATGAACATACCTATAAAAAAACCTGCACTTTCGCCCATCTAACATTAACTTTATTTCCCATGGTCCGCAATAAAATCTTAAAATATTTATTGGTCCGTAGCATGAAATCAGTTGAGAAACACTGCTCTAATGCATTGAGCCCCACCTTGGGCGCCACTCCAAACAGAAATTTGGCGTAGTGAGAGAAATCGAATAACAATTATGCGATATTGAATTTTTCACGAATCGTGAAAGAGAGAGCGGAATAATTGTTCCTCTTGTTATTGACAGTTTCAAAAGTTTTCTAGTAAATTTGATTTTTATACAACATAATACATACACTAGTTGCTAAAATTGTAATTTCTTTCACACGTGGACTTACAAATCGATTTTTAAAAACCAGGAAACTATATTAAAACACAAAAAGAAGTGGTAGACGGTTATTGATAGCATTTAAAGTGACATGGAAATATTGTGAAATCCAGGTTTGCCATGTTTCGATTTGTTGACTTTATTTGTGCCGTTCATTGCTATAATTTCAACAGCATACTCATGAAAGTTTTTCGTTAATTTCATATTACATAAACTAAATTTAATTATATTTTAACGAACTAACAGTATATTTAAATAATTCTTAATTCTTTTTTAGAATTAAAAAACATTCTGACATTTTCTTGTGACAACCAATACTCACGTTTAACTGAATTTATGACAGGATAATATTTTTAATTTATTCATTTGCAATTTTTTTTACCTGAAACAGAAACAAATAAAAAATATTATTACAAAATTTTAATTAATTAACATAAAATTATAATAAAAACAATATAACTATTTTAATCCCAAATAGTATCATTAAGTTTTTTTTTTCTAATAATAAGTTCAAATTTGTTGATGAATAATGAAATATCACATAGATTATAATAGAATAATTATAATAAAAATTTTAAAGTGTGATCGTTAATTATAATGAGATGAGTATAAGACATAAAATAATATGTTTTTCGTGACCGGTTTTAAATCATTGGTAATTACGAAATAGTTTAAAACTGGAAGAAATTATGTAAGATGTTGCTAACGGATTGGTTTAACGTTATTGTAAAACAAATCAATTCAAAATCATTTATGAATTAATAATGAATTTTGGGTTGATTGTGAAGTTTGAGTTATTAAAAAAATGTGTGAAACCGTTTCTTTGTCACTTGAGGTACGTTTTAATGTGTCGAAAATAGACAAAATATGTAAACATAGTATAGTATTGCTCGTTGTTAGATTTTTGGTAAGTAGCTACACAGGTTTGTAGATAATTTCTAATGCTAAAAATAAACCCATCTCACAGATTATAGTGCATTGCAAAAAGAAGGATACTAAACAGGAGCAACAAGAAATAAGAAGACTGCAAAATAACAACCCTTGATTAATATCAAAGGAATTCACACACATAGTCCTTAATAAAAAAGAGTCCTAAATAAAAACTAAAAAATAGTTCGCTATGAAGCCGAACGAACACTTGAGGCGAGGTATTAGCGTAGCAGGACCATGGTACATAGCAAACTTAACGTGGTAAAACGCTTTTTTCGCGACAGCATTCAAATAGGGGCCCTACTCCCGAACACATAAATGTGAATTTTGACAATATTGTGAAGTTTGTATTGCATAACATTAAACGGTAACGATTTTCTGGAAAACGAATTTCATAATATTGTCTAAATTCAATTTAGGCAATATTGTGAAATTTGCTTTTCGTAAAATTGTTACTGTTACCGTTTAATGTTTAGCAATACAAACTTCACAATATTGTCCAAATTCACATTTATGTGTTCGGGAATAGCCCCCCAGGAAAATTGAAAAAAGAAATGAAGATCAATTAAAACATATCAGACTAGAAAAAACACGCGACAAAAATCGTAAATTCCTCCCAGCTTATAGTGTCGTCCAAAATAGAGAAGTAAACATTGTTGAGTAAAATGCAAATTTTGACTTTAAGAATCAACGTAAGCTCTAAACAGATCATCACGGGTAGGTGGGAAATATTTTTGGCTAGATAATTGGATAGACCATGTTGCATTGAAAACCACTGAAACTGATACAGCATAAAAGAAATTACAAGGTCAACACTATTTCAGACTTCAGTTCCGATCAGTGTAGTGCAATTGTAGTTACCAATAAGCTCAACAAACAACACTTGAAATTTAGACTTACATCGATTCATCGGAATAACGGCGGCAAAATCCAGTTTTTTACAAAAACCTGAAAGAAAAAATTGGTCCCTGCTACATATGTAAAATTACAAGTAAAATATTTTTGGTGATTTTACCGTCAAATTACCCGTAAGTTTGGCAAAAAAGCTAAAATATAAACAATAAAATTAGAATTGCAATTTTATTTATTTCAAATCACAAGCATTTCCAGTTTATAAAACATAAGTTATAAAACAGATACATATATTATTATCGAGTACAAATATACGTATGTACACGCACAGCATCAGTCAGGTAAATACTTAAGCAACAATAAAGCTCTATGACAAACTCTTTTATTTCACAAACACGAATGAAATTCATGTGTTGTTCACTTAGCCGTGCATCTAGAAAATGGAAAATATGTTGGCTTCACAGGTTGAACCTCTTCTAAAAATTGAAATGGTTAACAGTGTTACATGTCACCATTTTGCATTGTATGTTCAGATTTTAATTTTTAGAGAAGGTCCGACATATGGGATGTATGCATTAAGTACACAAAAAATCTACAACAAAGCTTTGTCAATAATTCATTGCGTTGCAAGTACTCAAATATTTGAGAATGTTAACGATCTGCTGTTGTTGACTTCATTCATTGTAGAACAAAATTGCAACTCGAATAATCATTTTTTTTTACTACTTGCATGAGAAATTTCAATTATTTCCTCAAAAACCCAAGACAAAAGTTATTTTTCTCTGCTATGGTTACTAATAATTATTCCCCACACCTAATAATAAGTATTTTAGCACCTTCGTAAATAAAAAAATGAATGAATGCAAAATCTTATTTGCAACTATAGTAGTTTATTTGAAATTTTAATTCGTGTTAAACAGAATTCTTTTGAAATTTAGTTTAGTTGTGAGTTGTAGACTAAAAAAATTCTAAATTTGGCTCAACAATATTGAATAGATTTTCAATTTCATGTAAAAAATATATAAAAGCTATATTTTTTAATGCAAAGCATATGTGATTTTTATATAGTTTTAAGAAAATTCATTGAAAATAAATTTCTAACTAAGCAGCCCTGAATAATAAATATCCAATACGCAATCCAATGATATGATAAACAATGTTTCACCAAATCAAAATTTTTATTTATTCACCATTTGCTTATTAATTGACATTTTATTTTGTGAATGATTAAGAGTTTTAGTGCATTTTTTATATCAAGTAGTAAAAAAATAGTATATAAACCTCGGTGAAGAAAATTTTCTCCATTTCGGTGCTTAATTCGCTCGAAACTTCGTTTCTCGCGAATTAATATCCACCTCAATGTAGAAAATTTATTTCATCACCTCGGTATATAATGTACTATTTCGCATGTGCAATTAAATATTTTTAAGTTAACGTTTGATTAAAAAGGTTTTTACGATTAACTAATGCAAATTGTCAGTAACGGAGAAGGAAAATCCTCTTAGTAGATACCCCAGACGGAACTGGCAAAACGTCCTTAGTTAAATTGATTTTGAAAGCAATTCGATCGTAAAAAGACAAAGTCTTACCTCTTGCCTCAGTCGAAATAGTGACGAAATTGCTCCCATTTATTTGAGAGAACTGCCTAATACGCTTTGAAATTGCCATTGAACATTTAATTCAAAACCTCGACACATAAAGACGAAAAAAATAACAACAAATATGCGTGTCCAGTTGCAAAACGGTTGATCACCTCAGATATGTCCATATCAATTGCTGGGACTTGGGAAAGGCCGTTTGATCTAACGAATAATTCGTTGAAAATTAGTTATCAATATTTACCCAATCATGAGACTCACAATTATAAGTCTAACACTCAAAGCGAAGCACTAATAATGTCTATCGACACTATTGTGAAAGCAAATAAAGAGATAAGTTTCCAAAAAAAATTTGAATTCACTTGATTTGCCAGGGATGAAACCGAACTAGGGCTCGTAAAATACTCGAATATTAAGTACCCGGGTATCGAGTAGTTATTTTACTCAAATACCCGGGTTACCCGGGTAACCCGGGTAGTTGGATAATTAAAACAAAACAAATTTTTAATAGTTCATTTGTACATATTTAATTCAATTAATATTGATATTTATTTAATTCAATTAATTTAATTATTAAAAATATGTTAAACGTTAAATGAAACCAAATTTTATAATAATATAATATTTACTATAACTTTTTGTTTATAAAATAGTATTTTAAAAATATTAAGCCGTTGAGTGTGGAAGGAGCTAACGAACTGCGAATTTTGGTTATTATATTGCCGGCTACTGAAAACACCCGTTCGCATGCCGTTGATGTAGGATTTATAGTAAGCAGTGAAGCGTACAGATTATCTAACATGTGGTTTCGCTTACCTCCATTTGTCTGCATAAATGGAAGGGATTGCTCAACATTTAAATTTTCGCTTTTTTCTTTGGTTTTAGTTATATATAATGCAAGACAATGCTGTAACTCATTATATACTGATGTTGGTTCCCGCTCTCAATCAGAAGAGCTTGAGCTTTGATCTGCAACTCTGATGTTGTTTTCATTCGAGTATAGACGTAATAATAATTGATAAGCAAGCTGCTTTGTAGAAATTTTTGTTGCATAGCTTAAAAACTCATTGCCTTTTGAAAAAATATAATGATGCAAATATAACAATAATGTTATTATATCCTTTTGTCGACGTTCATTAACTTCGTTTTTCAAATAGTTCACGAGAAAGAGGTGTACTAATCTCGTTTATTTTTTTTAGTACGTAGAAGTACCTTCAGCTGTTATTAGGGTGGCGTTTTTTGTATTCAGTTCTTGTACTGCTAGCATAAGTCGTTCGAGAATAAAAGAGATTTCTTTTAATATTTCTAAATCGCATTCGTGCATTTTGTCAGCGCCCAGCTCATCGAGTGTAGTATTAATGCAATTTTTTAATTTAAGAAATCGATTTATTGCTGCAATAAGTATGTTCCACCGTGTTTTACAATCTAAATTAGTTTCAACTTTTGACCTTCCTGAACTTCTACGTGCTCTAATTATAAAAATAACAGAAACTAAACCATCGGAAAATGACTGCAGTCGTTTGTGTGAGAGTACTCAGGAATCTCTCAAGGATCTACATTTTAAGGTGATAGAAGTATTTCTAAAAAATCTAGATTCATTCATTTCATAAATCTTCTTTGGTAAAACGCTCCATACTTTGTGACTTACAAGCTTCGTAACTATTTCACGGCCCGAGCTTATTTAGGAACTTATCTAAAATACAACAATGCAACATATATTTTCTGAAATTATTTTTTGAATAAATCAGCAGAAGTGACAGTGAGCTTCATAAGAATTTTGTTTTTGTTATACCCGGGTACTCGAAGCTATTACCCGGATATTCGAGTAGTAAAATTTTTGGTAAAATACCCGGGTACCCGGTTATCCGATACCCGAGTATACGAGCCCTAAACCGAACGTGCCGCAATTAAAAACAGTCGTCGCGCAAATCATGTTTCATGTTGCAAAATATCAACCAGCCAAAACTTTGAAACAGCACGAAGCTTTCATTTAAACATATTAAAAAGCAATGTTGTAGAGGTAACAATCTTGACAGGATTTTTCAAATGTGAAGATATTTTCATCCTCAATACGATTAGAATTTGCAATCGCCACCAACAAAACTCAGTGCCAATTTCGCATTTTATTGCAATTTTACCAACATTACCAAGCCAGGGTAAAATTACATAATATTACCAATTTTACCGGTAATTTTACCATAAGTAATATTACCTTTGCATTTGTAGCCTCTGCAACGGCAACTGCAAATTCGGTAGGTTTGATCTAAAAGACAAAGTATGAAGCTAAAACAACTGATTTTGATGTCAGTGTGAGCAAAAACATTCGGTTGGCACAAAAATAGCGATAACCGAATTTATTCTTTTAGGGAGGTTTCCAGTATAGTACAGCAACAATCTTATCTAGAGCTTTAGACTTTGATTAGAGAAAACAACAAAAGTCTTGGTAGTTCCTCTAATATCTTTTATCGTTATGAACATTTACCGCCATTTAGTGGTAGCATGGATGTTCAGAGGCTCGTAGAGTTCTTATTGTGATGTTCCTCTGATTATCACCACGACAAGACTGAAAGTGTTGAACCGGGTGAATGCAGTGTTAGATTAGGGTAGTACATACAAACTTTTTAGTTTCAAATGAGTCTTTCTTGCCATGATCACAGAGCAATTTTACTAAATTAGATAGTATGAATGAAAAAGAAGTTTTTTGTCTGTATTCGATGAGCGCTGTATGCGGTTTGTTACGTATAGCAAACGTATAGCAAACATGACTTAACAAACAAATGGCGACCCACTGGTGGTATGGCTTTATGCAATAAGTAAACACAACGGTAGTTAAAATAACCTGACTCTGTTTGCTAATCCTTTATAACTCTCCTTCTCTGATCTCTTACTCGGTATTAAGTTTTCGGTTTATACAAATTTATGCTCTAAGGAAAATTAAAATAAGTGCAGCATTGGAAGGAATTCTCGATACACTTCACAGCATAGTGGCAAACTTGGGAACGAAAAGGTAGAAGAGCTATTAAAATGTCTTTTAGGAAAAACTATAAGCTCTGATCCAGCCATCGGTCTATCGAAATGAGTAATAAGTTTGATAATCAAACCGTTTTCTTTCGATGAATCAACTCAGAATATAATAAATGTGTAAATTATCAAACATACACAACGAGGCTTTGAAAATCTTTACTCTAACTCTCAGTCAGAACTACGGCGGATAGAAAAAGAATAAACCAAAGACTTAGTGCAAAAGAAATACCACTACCTGGTTTAGTTTGGAGTATGGAGATTTACATTTTTTTCATCGTTTGCATTGCATTTGTACTTAATGCTTAAGAAATATTAGAACAAGAACGGTATAACGAAAATATCGAAAGCCAAGAGAAAAACTAAAGTACATTACTGAATATAACATTATATGTATCACAAAAAAAATAAAAAAAAGAACAACAAATAATCAAAACACTATACTAAAAAAATATAATAAACAATAAGTAAATAAAAAATATTGCGACACTGATGCATAGGCTGACTTCACCACAGCTCTGGAAACATAGTGTTCTGGATATATAATGAGCTAATATCCATAAAATACTTTAATTAAAAGCTAACCAATATTATGGACTTCGTAGTTCTAAAAAATTTTATCGGAAGTTACAAAGCGGAAGTTAGGAAGCAGAACTGTTGTAAACCGTACTAAATGTGTATATACCAAATTTCATCCAACTCGATTATCAGGTACAGAAGTTATTGAGCTTCCACAATAACAGGTGCTTGGAGGACCCCCTACCACTTTGTTCACTATCGTTAAAAAAACTAATCAGTTCCTTGCCATACATATTTGCATCTTTTTGCAAAGTGTAATCAAAATTACTTAACGAACGAATGTTGTATGCTTCCAACAAACATTGAAACAATAAACAGGTGTTCGGGAGGACCCCATCACTTATCCCAATATTGTCAAAAAACTATTCAATAAAGTCTTTACCTTTTATCAAAGTGTCATTAAAATTGATTAATGAATGAAATATGTATGCTTCCAACAAACTTTAAAAACCAAGGGTGAGAAGTCAGCAGTTGTATGGTAGAACCCCCGCCACTATGATCAATGTGTCCCAAAAGATGATAATTATCTTCTTACACTAATTGAAACCTTTCCATAAGTTTTATCATAATCCCTTCAATATTGTAAGCTGTAGTGTGCATAAAGATACTGAAAAAACCGCCAACAATTAAAAAAATTTTTTTTTTACCGGAAGCAAAAAACCGGAAGTTGGGATGCAGAATTTTTGTAAATCATACTAAATGCTTATGTGCAAAGTTTCATCCAATTCGATTATCAGGTACAGATGTTATTGAGCTTTAAAAAAAACAGGTGTATGAGACATCCCCCACCACTTTGTTCACTATCGCTCAAAAACTAATCAGTTCTTTGCCATATATGTTTGCATTTTTTCCCAAAGTGTTATCAAAATTGGTTCACGAACGATTGCTGTGTGCTCCCAACAAACATTGAAAAAATGATGACACAGTAAACAGGTGTTCGGGAGGACCCCCACCACTTATCCCAATATTGTCCAAAAACTAATCAGTTCTTTGTCATTTAAGTTTCCATCTTTTTCCAAAGTGTCATTAGAATTGATTAATGAATGAAGTCTGTATGCTCCCAACAAACTTAAAAAACAAAGTGTGAAAAGTCAGCATTTGTATGGTAGACCCCCCACAACTTTAATCAATGTGTCCCAAAAGATGATAATTATCTTCTTACACTAATTAGAACCCTATTCCATAAGTTTCATCATAATCACTTCATTATTGTAGGCTGTAGTGTGCATAAAGATACTGAAAAAACTTCAAAAAAGTACAACAAAATTTTTTTTACCGGAAGTGAAAAACCGGAAGTTGGGATGCAGAACTATTTTAAACCGTACTAAATACTCATGTACTAAGTTTCATCCAATTCGCTTATTAGGTACAGAAGTTATAGAGCTTTCAAAAAAACAGGTGCTCCAGGACCCCCCTATCACTTTGTTCACTATCGCTCAAAAACTAATCAGTTCTTTGTCATACATGTTTGCATCTTTTTCCAAAGTGTCATCATAATTCGTTTACGAACGAATGCTGTGTGCTCCCAACAAACATTGAAAAAAGTGTGACACATTAAACAGGTGTTCGGGAGGACCCCCACCACTTATTCCAATATTATCCAAAAACTAATCAGTTCTTTGTTACTTAAGTCTCCATCTTTTTTCAAAGTGTCATTAAAATAAATTAACGAATGAAGTCTGTATGCTCCCAACAAACTTAAAAAACAAAGTGTGAAAAGTCAGCATTTGTATGGTAGACCGCCCACCACTTTGATCAATGTGTCCTAAAACATGATAATTATCTTTTCACATTAATTGGAACCCTATTCCATAAGTTTCATCATAATCACTTCATTATTGTAGGCTGTAGTGTGCATAAAGATACTGAAAAAACTTCAAAATAGTACAAAAAAATTTTTTTTACCGGAAGTGAAAAAACAGAAATTGGGATGCAGAACTATTGTAAACCGTACTAAATACTCATGTACCAAGTTTAATCCAATTCGCTTATTAGGTACAGAAGTTATAGAGCTTTCAAAAAAAAAGTGCTCCAGGGACCCCCCACCACTTTGTTCACTATCGCTCAAAAACTAATCAGTTCTTTGCCATACATATTTGCATCTTTTTCCAAAGTGTCATCAAAATTCGTTCACGAACGAATGCTGTGTGCTCCCAACAAACATTGAAAAAAGTGTGACACATTAAACAGGTGTTCGGGAGGACCCCCACCATTTATCCCAATATTAACCAAAAACTAATCAGTTCTTTGTTACTTAAGTCTCCATCTTTTTCCAAAGTGTCATTAAAATAAATTAATGAATGAAGTCTGTATGCTCCCAACAAACTTTAAAAACAAAGTGTGAAAAGTCAGCATTTGTATGGTAGACCCCCCACCACTTTGATCAATGATCAATGTGTCCCAAAACATGATAATTATCTTTTCACATTAATTGGAACCCTATTCCATAAGTTTCATCATAATCACTTCATTATTGTAGGCTGTAGTGTGCATAAAGACACTGAAAAAACTTCAAAAAAGTACAAAAAAAATTTTTTACTGGAAGTGAAAAACCAGAAGTTGGGATGCAGAACTATTTTAAACCGTACTACATACTCATGTACCAAGTTTCATCTAATTCGCTTATCAGGTACAGAAGTTATAGAGCTTTCAAAAAACAGGTGCTCCAGGGACCCCCCACCACTTGGTTCACTATCGCTCAAAAACTAATCAGTTCTTTGTCATACATGTTTGCATCTTTTTCCAAAGTGTCATCAAAATTCATTCACGAATGAATGTTTTATGCTCCCAACAAACATAAAAACTTTGTGGAAAAAACCACCAGTTGTATGGTGGACCCCCCAACCCTTTATCCAATGTGCTCCAAAAGCTGATAAAATCTTTCTCATGTTATTTAAAAGCTTTTCGCAACGTTTCATGAAAATCGATCGGTAATTGTAGGCTACAGTAGGGATAAACATCTGAAAAAATAACTTTTTAACCGGAAGTTGGTATGCAGACAACAAACCGGAAGTATGCAGAAATCTTGGAAACAGTACTAAAACCTTATATACTAAGTTTCAATAATATCATTTCCCGCGATCAGAAGTTATTCAAGATTTAAACTTAGAGGTGTTCGGGAGACCCCTCGCCATTTTGTCCAAATTTGAAATGAATCCAGATCTTCCATTTTCAAGTGAACTTGTATCATTTGCCAAAGTTTCATCAAGATCCTATGCAGAAAACTCAGCCCGTACGTGGACATTACTAAGCTCGGGTGACAATGAAGGTATTCAAAAAAGCTCTATTAAAACTGATTTGGTAGATGCTTCATCCTGCGTCATAAGAACAGCTGTTTACTATTCGTCCCATAAATTGCAACTCGTTAGTTTAAACACATACATACCGATTAGGTACAACCTCATTAGATCGTTTGTAACGACCAATAAATTCTATAAAATAGCCACTTTCTTTTAAAGTTAAAACGTCTCGTCTTCACACTGTTCATACTATAAATAATACAATGCTCCGTGCTGAGTTTAAAAACATATTATAAACCCATTCCGGTGTATGCAGGGTCTCACTATATATTTTCAAAATATTTAACTTGTTTTTATCTCGCATGCGTCGAATGCAATAATTGTTTTTTTATTATTATTTTTCTTTATCAATATGAAATGAATATAGTTTGTGTTTTAAAAGGAAAACTATATAAAGTAAATGGATCATGCGCAGAAGCGTTGATGCTGATAGAGTACTTCGTATTCCGAGTTTTGGCTGTTATATGTTGACAATATTAATGATTAATTAAATTTTGAATTAGCTTGTGTTTTTTTTATTTGGTAGTATGCGAATGGTTATACATATTTCTATGCGTTCTCTGGATGTGTGGTGAGTGAGTTAAATGTTTGTCGTTTCTAATAAAATTAATACCACGAAGAGTCGATGATTGATTGAAATCACATCGATTTTTAAAATCAGACAAGATTTAACTTTCTCAAAAAAATAATATTTAGAGCTTTTGCGAAGACTAAACATATTGTTTTTTGATTCGTGATTTAAGTTAACATTTTTTAATTATGAATTAACAAACATTGTATACAAGATTGTGAAATTGTGAATGTTAAAATTTATTAAACTTTTGGTGAATAATAAATAAACTAACTAGACATAAGTTTTAAAATTATTTAATTATCTGTTTCACAAAAACTAATGGTGTGGTGATACATTGGCAGAGGAGATACGGTCGTTAGTAAGTATTTCTATCACTACATTTTAATGATATACGATTGCAAATAGGGCGTAATTTAATAATTGGAGTGGAGTTTTGGAGCCCAAATGTCAGCAGTTGATGATAGGTAAATTAAATTACAAATATTGGGTACCGCAGGGCAATAAACCGTGCGCCCTATTACGGTATATTACCATCCCGAAACAGCTGGGATATATTTGGTTTATAGCATCCAAATTTAAGTTATTGACAACTTGGTTCGCAAATACGAACCAACATTTTCATTTGAATCTGTAACCAGGTGCATGCGATTGTTCAAAGTATAATTCAGTGGACGGAATCCAACATTTTTTTCATTAAGAAGGGAGTCAGACAAATATCTACCCCGACAAACATTTTGTAACCAACAGTACCTCTACAGTCCCAATGTTACCGCCGAAAATAAAAGTTTTATCTGTAAATACGACGAAGACGAACTAAAAACACAAAACAAAATAAAAAAAGTGTAAATATCACCAGCACATATTCATTTTTGCTTAAATTCTCGTTTGCAAACAACGAAATTTATCGAAATACCCACGAGTATGTCCCGATATTAAAAATGGTAGTGTATTGTATTGTATTCGTCACTATAATTATAGTTTAAAAACACGAACGCAGTTTTAATTATATACTGGAACAAAGCAGACGTTACTCCTTGTCAAAACATGTTATAATAATATGGAGTTTTAAATTTTTCTTGTTTCTTAATTTCAAAAACTGTTTTATTTTATATTAATATTTATTTCCAAATAATATTAAACATATTAATAAAAATAACTCAACTAATTTCGGTTTTATTCAATCATTTTTAAGAGAATTATAATATAAAAGAATATGTTAAAATAATAATAATATTATTATTATTAGAATATTCTATTATTGTTACAATTTATATGTCAAATTACCACAAACAACCGAAATGTAACCGACACAACTACGATCGTCGATCAGTATCTGAAATTTAACCATAATTGTGCCCGTCAAATGACTAAAAATTACCAAAATGTAACCGAAAAAAAATATCATCTAATACCTGAAATATAATCGTAATTGTGTCCCTCAAATTACCAATAGCAACCATTGTAATTTTACCCAGCAAATTACTAAAATCAACTTAAAAGTAACTAAAATTGTAACCGTACGAATACTGAAATGTAGCCGACACGGACCTCGTTCGGTTACCGTTACCGCCTATTGTCTGACCAAAATACGGTAACAAATCAGTAACATTACCACTTGTGCCCGATAACAGTCACCGGTAACATTTCAGTCTTTTTACGGTTACAAATAGCAAAATTGTTTGTCGGGAACATTTTAAGTTAAGCCTTTTTTGATTTTATTATTACTTTTATATTTATTTTTCCTTTTATTTTATTTTCCTTTTATTTGCCTTTTATTTTTGTAATATAAATAATTTTGGTTGTTTCCTCAACATGAGTATGCGAATTTTTTCTATTTCATTTGGAGATTTTCCTGGGCCAGAGGTCATGTGTAGATTGTGTCTATTTTGTTGTAATCCCGGATAAAAACAGGATGCTTGTTTTTAACACGTTTCACAAAATGACTAAAATCTTTTCAAAAACAAATGAAGGAGCCATTAAGCATATGACCAAACAAAAATCAATACAAATATTTTCAAGTCAATTGCATTAATATCGTGCAATCCTCACTAACTCTATAATGGATAATCCAAATAACTAAAATTTATAATAACAATTTCAGAACCAACCATTTTATTATAATATAATTATTTAAATAAATAGAAAACGTTTTCTTGTTATTCATCATTTACTTAATTTTCAAAGCTCAACCAAGATATATAAAATACTCCAAATTAATTCTCAACAATTAATCGATAAATATTTACAATAAAATTTATCAACCTCATCTTAATTGCAATTTACAAAAATTAAAAAAGAAATATTACAAAAATATCATAAATAACGATAACGAGATAAAGACGATCATGTAGGTACGTGATGTGATCATATTCTTAGATAACCAAAGAAAATTACAAATGAAACAATGTAAGTGAAGATCATCAGTGAAATTTTTGGTTTCATGATTAATTTTTTTTTTCTACTTAAATGTCAAAATTTGTTTTGTTCTGTAACCTCATTTCTTAAGTTTTACTTTGTCGGTGGTCAAAATAACATCTTCATACGTTTATAAGTTATATTATATTTTTAACTTTTAATAATTTTGTCAATAAAATTAACAGTTTTATGTTAGTAGAAAATAGAAACCAAATTTATAGTTGCTTTACACTTTTAGTAAGTAAGTGAGGCAACATTGGCGGTATTGTGGTGTTTCATCCATTTAACAAATATCCTATTGGTAATCGATTAATTTTCCATTAATAACGGTATAAAATAATAAATAAAAAGTCTAAATTAACACATTTTTAGGACGATTAGTTTTTTAATTTAAATTCACACATCAGAATAGTACTTAATTGATAGTTTTCTTTAGCAAATCCATTTTTAATGCCAAATAAAAGTAGAATAAGTTTTTAAATAACCTCAACATTCTCAGTCAAGAATTATTTTCTAGGAAATCATTTTGTTCTAATTATTTGACCCACTTTTACTTGAACCATCGAGCCAAAATATCTCCCAATCAAATATTAATCTGATTAGTGAATTTAATTTAATGTCCAAAAACTAATTTAATTTTTTGATTTTAGTTTGTGTTCAATAAATCCAATTTTAATTTTTTAATCATTGAATATTTTAGCATCAATTCATAAAGTTCTTAATTTTGGACTTGACCTTTTAATTTCTTTCTTTTTGTTATTTTAGCTGTTAAATGAACTAATACAATGACTCTAATATGTGTATTTTAATTTCAATTAAAAGTTAATTCAGTTAATGGGCACATATACAGTTATATGCCAAGATTGAGGGTGCTACCATTGACTGATTAAAGTTCGTCCGCCAGCACCACCAAGATATCACCTTGACTAGTGTATCCCATTGCTAATGCTAGTGGTATGTGATTTTTCACATACATAACTCATATGTCAATAGAAGGGACTGCACTACGTGGGGTTGTCACACCCGTAGAAAATTTGAAAAAAAATTACAAATTAACAAAAATTGATTTTTTATCTGAATTGATTTTTTTTAATTGAGTTTTTATTCCATTATATTTTTATTGTAAGTTTCATTTTTCACAGCCGAATTTTATTTCAACAAAAACTAGGAGCAGAATAGTCAAAAATAATTTTGAAGCCAGGCACTTGAACTTTGATTTTTGAGCCGCCCAGTTCCAATCTAGCTAATATAAACTATACTTCACATTATTCGAGTAACTCCAACTGTAGTTTAAACAAAAAATGATAAATAAGTCTGGTTGAACTTAGTGAAATGCTTACGTTGATTAAAGCAATCAAAAATAAAGAAAAATAAATCTCTCTATCTATAAAATAAAATGAATATTTTGACTGAAACAAACAAAAAGATAAAGAAAAAAATTTTGTTATGTACCCAAACCTTAAAGATATCTTATGAAACATAAAAACAAAAGTACAAACAGTGGAGAACTAAAGAACAGACTGGATTTGTTTATACACAGATGAATGTTTCTACATATTAATATACTGCTTTATACTGAGAATAAACAATTTTAAGTAATCTAGTTTAAAACAAAGTTCAAAATAATAAGCAAAAGTTGTCCAAATTGGGATTTACTGGAAACTACTTGTAAGCTTCATACATGGGAAATTCCACGTGAACAGGAACAAACAAAAAAAAATTTTTCTCCAAACTCCAAATTTCAAATTTGTGTTAATCACTGATGGCAAGAGGGTCCAGGGCCAAAAAATCTAAAACAAATTCCAAAATTGTTTTCTGATGGAGTACTATCAATCCCCAAAATTTGGAGACAAACAAATTTTTGTTTGTTCCCGTCTACGTGGAATACATACAAATATTTTGTTTGTTTGTATCGTAAATTTTGTTTTTTTTAATAAAATATGTGTTGTGTAGTAGGAATTTTTAACACTAAAAATAACAAAAATAACCGTTATACCCAGTTGGTTTATTTAATCGGCTAGTTGGTTTATTTAATCGGCTAGCTCTGATGAGTAATGATAAAGGTTTGTAAATTAGAAATTTTTTTATTGGTTTGAAACTTGAATAAAATGGGCGCCATATAGTATTATATAGTATTTTTTATTTTTTTTTATTTCTATGAGGCAAGGCAATGCAATGAAAAGATTGTAGAAAAATAAGTAGTTGAACAAATATGTCTGCCCGGTCCAGAACACACCCCACCTTGACAGGGGACTCAGAGACTGAAGGAGCATTTGGGCATGTCCATCTTATATTGTAACATTCAGCTTCTCATCCACACCATGGTATCTGGTTGTATTAACCATTTAACCATTTGGTGGCCATGTTCGGTCGTACTTGATCTTTAGCATAACAGTTTTTTGCTCTGACAAGATTATTCTGTTCCTTCTGTACTAGGAAGTTAGCTGATTTAGTGATTTTTAACCCGTTTCATACAATTGCGTCCTTGAATTTCATCATCAGCTTACGCTACTTCTAGACTCTATCTTTTACGTTAGTGTTAAGGAACAAATCTTTGCAGGGTCTCTTTTGCAAATGTCTTTTCCACTAAACCAAGATTATGCTTATTTATTGATTTCCTTGTGCTAGGATAGTTATCTAGTAATCTATCTAGATCAGCCGGGGAACCGAAACTGGTTAGGTAGCTCATGACGCTTGTTCATCAGAAATTATCAAAAGCAGCCGATGTATCTATAAAATGCTAGGAGCACACTTTGTATCGGTTGACCGTACAATGTCTGTCTGACTGCGTCCTTGGTAGAGTTACCTGATCTGAACGCATGCCAACTCATCACTCTAATCAATGCAATTTAAAATTTATTATTTTCTCCAAAATTTTTCTTAAAACTGAAAGAACCATGATTGATCGATATGATTTGGGGTCTTTATAGTCCAAGAGCTAGTGAACCTTTTGGGTAACGGTCGTCCTGTAGGGCTAGAATTTTTTTTTGTGATAGTTCATGAAATGTGAAGTACGGAAACCACAATCTGGTAGGCATCAGCCGTGCACGTCATCATCCCCTATATGTTTGAAAGTGTAAAAAAAATTTTTAAAAAAACTTCCTCCTGCAAGCTTGAAATTTTCATATGATTTAGCTCACTTATTGTAGGGTACACAAAAAAATTGACAGGCGATTTGGAGGGGCACAAGTATCTGCCAGGCGAATCGAAAGGTGTTACAACCTGCCGGCCGGCCCACAGTGGGATTTTTTTTGCAATAAGTAATTTTTTTGACACATAAAATTTAAAAATGTAATGATGCAGTTTTGTAGAAAATTGATTCAGTATGAAGAATCCATAAATTGTATCCCAAAAAAACGTTTATTTGTCTATGAAATAATGAAGTAAAGTCACATGTAAATTTTGTTCCAAAATATTGAAAACTGCGTACGCACTTCTATATGAACAATTGCATATGCTACTTTTACATCAGTAACGCCAGCACTGATCACCTTTATTATAATTCAGTGGTGGAGAGGAAGGTCGCTGCAAGGTACCCCAAAAAATACTCAGTTGTTACTACTGTGGCAAGATGTTGTAACATCACTTTTGACAATTCGATCGTATTTTACGCTAATCGGTAAGCTGTAACACAAAACGAATGTCGATTATCGTATTTACGACAGTCGTTTTGTGTTACAGCATACCGATTAGCGTAAAATACGATAGAATCGTCAAAAGTGATGTTAGAACATCTTGCCACTGATGTCTGCGAACGAATCAATGTGTTTTGAGACTTTCGCCATTAGAAAAAAATATAGTAAAAATGATATCACAGTCACACCAATTTCACTAAGCACCAACACAAAGCAGATAGGCATCGTCTTACACCAACTCTATGTCCATTCACTTAAATATTGTGAAATTTCTTTTAACTATATCTGAATACCTCAACACAATATTAACATTTCCAACTATTTTTTGTTTTTGGTTTAATGTTCCAACTTTACCACAAACCATTTAACATAAACCTATAATTTTACATAATTGGTATAATTTTTCATATCCGATTTCAAAATATGAAGCAACATCATCTACATACTCGAATACATGCAATATAATCAGTTTGTAACCTCGGTCGTTTGTTAAATTGAAAAGATATTTAAAGTTTTATTTTAATTATAATATTATTATTGAAACAAAGAAGAACCAACATTATTATTACAAAATTTATTTTATTTCCAATTGTCTCCAAATCTAAACAGTCTAACGAGTTGATGGTGATCAAATTACAAAAAATAACATTAAAAAATTTATATTTAAGTTTGAAATTTAATATAAAATCATTGAGTTAGTTTCGTTTCTTTTCTGGATGTTGTATTCAGTGAATAGATGAATAAATGGACAATGTAAGCTATCATCTATCACTTTTGACAAGTCACAAGTTTTTTTAAAGAGCATTGAAGCGCCAGAACAGTAGATGATGACACAAAATGGACGTTTATGGTAAGCTTTAGATATCGGTGATCATCGCCATCAAATTTCGTTGATAAGTTCAACGATATGTCATTCCAGGCTTTTGAGAGTTCGTGCTTCAAAATGATGCAACGCATGGTGGATACAATGCAGTCTAGTGGAACAAAAATCTGGACAAGCAGAGCAAAAAGATCAAGAGCCTTGAAAACTCGTAATGAAGATGATTGGGCTCTATAGAGTGAAGCAAGGATACTTTTAAAAGGATTATTTCTAAATCAAAGAAAAGGTCTTACGAAAAGTATACTGTGAGTTGATTTAGAACATCACAGATGGTGTTGCACTAGTGAAGGCATTAAAAAAGGTTCTGTTAACGAAACTTGATAATATAAGACTATTCAACGACATTCACATTTCTTCAAAAGAATGGACCTATACAGCACTCCTCCAATTCCATTTTTCTGACTGCGCATTTGAAGAGAATCTTCAGGAGGCAACCGCGGGAAAATAAGGAAAACCTTACAGAATGACGGGATCAGTGCAAAAAGATTTGTATCGCTTGAGGTTTTATCTTGGGTTATCATTATGATACTACAGTGTTTGGACATAATAAGTTATCAAGGATCTTAGTGGCGTGCATAGCTCTTGGTTGTGTAACATGTGTCTGGAGAAAAGTGCGGGTCGTCTTTATCCCAAAGCCAGGGCAAATTAACTACTGCGAGGCGAAAAACTTTAGACCGATAAGTCTATCTTCACACATTTTAAAGTATTTGGTGAGGTTGATCGACCCATTGTCAGCTATTTTGGATCCCTTGCATATTTCTCGAGAACTTTGAACAAAAAGGTTCGAACTCCTGGGAAGCACCAGAAGCTGTAGGAAAAGTCATCATGCCCTGTTGAGGGATCTGTAAGAACACCTGATAAACTTTTCGATGCCAACTGATGTCCTAGTGCGTTCCGTTACTTGCCTTTCGAAAGCAGTATAGAGTTGTAATTCTAACAATAGAGAACAATCTGTATCTGATTTGCTATTGGGTCGTGCGATGTAACGACCAACAAAAATCTGTTCAGTAGACATTTTCTTTTAAAATTTTAAAAACAAACAGTCATCACATTAATCATAACTTCATTCCGTATTATCAAACAATTTAAAATCATTTCATAAATAATATCTGACCATATACAACGTTTCACTGTTTAAATAAATTTATCTTTTTGTTTATTACTTCATATCTTTGATTCGAACTCTATTATAACGGATCTTGTATTTCGGTGTATGATCGATTGTTGTTTTATTTTATTTTTTTTCATTTAGTGATGTGTAAACTAAAATATGTTCGCAATAATAATAATAGATTGAATTTTAAAAGACCTTATTGTTATGATTTGATGGTGTGAGACGGTTTGTTTGAATCATTTTTCTTTGTCTGTTTCATTTGTTTTTTTACGGCAGATTTTCAGTGTATGGGATAACTTTTGTTATTGAATTGAATAAGAAAACAAAAGTAAGAGAGATTAACAGAAAGCCTTTTGAAAAGACCAAGTCGTTGTGTAAAACTACATTGATTCAAATTTTTAGATAAGTTTTAACTTTAAAACAGAAAAACATTTATTTTTAGCGAATTTATGAATTTTCTTATTGGAATAATAAATAAATCATTTTTGAGTAATTGAGAATAATTTAGTGGATACACCTTCAAACTTGATCAACCACGAACCAAGTTTTGGTTCCAAAATTGGAAGAAATTCTGATACTTTTTTTGATCGCTTCAAACCGATTTTGTCTATGTGTATCAAATTGATGGTTGTAATTTAGCAACAACCGAATTTACTGGAATGTACAAGTGTTTATAAAGCGAGTTCGTTGTTTATTAAGGGTTTCTGAAGGATTATCCGGATCGTGTGTTGAAATTTTTTTTGATAAGTTGTCATCAATCCTGTTGATAACAAACGGGCTAGCTTATGTTTTTTTTTGTACAAGAGGATTTGAGGTACTACATTCAATATTTAAGTAAAGTTTTTTTCTTCTTTTTTCTATTGTTATTATTACTTCACCACAATTTTAAATTGTGTGAAGTAATGCAATCTATCGTGAAAAAAAAAATCTTACATACCCCAAATTTTGTTTTTTCTTTTATTTTGAACCAGCCTCTAAATAGCCAATAAAAATTTTGGTGTACATCTGTGTGTGCATGGGTGGGTGGGTGTGTGGGTGACCTTTCTGCATGGGATCTTAAAATTTGGCAAATGATACAGGTTCACTTGGAAATAGAAGATCTGGATTCATTTCAAATTTGGACAAAATGGCGGGGGTTCTCCCGAACACCTCTAAGTTTAAATCTTGAATTACTTCTAAGCCCGACTTTTAGTACTGTTTCCAACATTTCTGCATACCAACTTCCGGTTTGTCACTTCCGGTTAAAAAAATCTTTTTTTCAGGTGTTTATCCCTACTGTAGCCTACAATTACCGATCGATTGTCATGAAACGTTGGAAAAAGCTATCAAGTTACACGAGAAAGATTTTATTAGCTTTTGGAGCACATTAGATAAAGGCTTGGGGGGTCCACCATACAACAGGTGGTTTTTCCACTATGTTTTTTATGTTTGTTGGGAGCATGCAGCACTCGTTCGTGAATGAATTTTTACGACACTTTGGAAAAAGATGCAAATATGTAAGGCAAGGAACTGATTAGTTTTTTAGCGATAGTGAACAAAGTGGCAGGGGGTCCGCCGAGCACCTGTTTTGTTGGAAACTTAATAACATCTGTACCTGATAATCGAGTTGGATGAGACTTGGTACATAAACATTTAGTACGGTTCACAACAGTTCTACATCCCAACTTCCAGTTTGTCACTTCCGGTTAAATTTTTTTTTTACTTTTTCTCGTACAACAGAATTTATGTTTGTTGGGATACTACTGCTTTCTTTAATATTTTTATGATTAGAACTACGCGACGCTACATTGGTTAGCTTTTAATTAAAATATTTGATGGATATTAGCTCATTATATATCCAGAACACTATGTTTCCAGAGCTGTGGTGAAGTCAGCCTATGCATCAGTGTCGCAATATTTATTATTCTGATTTTGTTTTTTTATAACATACTTTCTGAGGTTTTGGGTCTTAAAATGACGATCATTCAAATTAAATTTAATTAGATGTGCCGTAGGCCTTGTGTCTAATTTTCTTTAAATATTTGTAGTCCTGGTTACGAACAGAAACCTGTTTATAACAGTGATTATCACGTTGGACATACAGACTCAGATGGATCTCTCACTGCAAATGATGCAGAAGTAGCGATCTACTTCAAAATCTTGGGCTGCAAATGCCACTTGACGAATACTACATAGTTTTTCAGGCTGAAAAATTTGTACTGATAGCCAGGCTGCTCTAAAATGTCTGACAAACTACACTGTTAAATCTAAATTAGTGCAACAATGTCCTAGCTAGGCCCTTGAATTATTTCATACTCAAGAACAGCATATCACTAGTATAGACAATAGAACGGGTACTCGGGTAGAACCAAGTTTCATTCCAGATGTGAACCGGCAAACCACCAGGTTTCTGTTAAAACTGGCACGGCTAGAAGGTAGACTAATGGTGAGACTACTATCAGCTGTCTTCATGATGTGAATAAATACATGAAAAGACATGTAGTAGGAAATGTCCCAACATGCTGCTTTTGTCTTGAAGATAATGAAACAATTCCCCACATTGTGGAAGGACGTTGAACTCTTTCAGAACGCCGAAAAGGCATATTAAGATCAGGCCATCTAAGTATAGAAGATTTCTAGCAAAGCAGACTATTTAAGGCAATTGGTTGTTTTCCATAAGGTCTTTAGCTCATGAACGTGAGGATAAAAGAAAGAGCTAAACATGTAGACTGTCAGGCTACGACGGTCGCTTCTCCTAAAGAAATAAAATTTGTTCGCAGCAGAATAACGATAAACTAATTAAAA
The DNA here is from genome assembly GCA_963693315.1 of Diogma glabrata. Lineage (NCBI taxonomy): Eukaryota > Metazoa > Arthropoda > Insecta > Diptera > Cylindrotomidae > Diogma > Diogma glabrata. Next base: position 51,493,953 of record OY856188.1, read on the forward strand.
CCGCATTATACCGGAATTCATACCCCGGCACCAGTTTTGGAAAATGTCTCGGTACATCGGAAAAAAACTTTTTTCTAATTTAGTCACTTTATTATTCGACTGTACGCATGCGGCTTCTTTTAAACACAAATGGTCTTTTGCACGATTCATTGATTATATATGACAAACTCAACAACAACAATAATAATGTCTCGAATAAACTAATAGGCTTCTCAATGCTTAAGATATTTTCCAAAAATTTCATTTCCCTTAAAAAATAATTAAACTTTCATCTGATGAATCATTAATTTATTTCAGGGTTATTTATCGCGTGTGAAAGTAGAAGGTTTCATACCAATGATTCTAGCTTTTATGTCTTACAATGTGATTAAAACTAAATCTTTTTCCTCAACGCTGGTTGTGTAACACAATTTTTCAACTACTTTTAGGTATTAAGATAGAGCAAAGGAGATCAAAAATATCATCATTATCGAAAATCAAACATTGGTATCGGTCTGAAATACCACCAGCAAAATTTGTTAGCTGTAAACACAAAAGATTTCTTAAGTCAGCACGCTAAGTCGTATGAGGTAGAATCACTTTAATTTGGGTAAGATTATCGAAATCACTTCAGGCTGGAAAACATAATTGCTGGACATCGAGAATTTTGAAAAATTACCACCACTATTTTAGACATTTTTCGAGATTTTGTGTCATGTGATAATGAGTTATAATAAATAAAACATGGTTGCTTGTCGGCCATCCGTTTCGACAATGGAAACACGAGAGCTATTAGTTCGATTTTAATTTAGTTTTTAAATTTGTGTACGTAAAGCTGTAAACTGTAATTCTGTCGGCTAAAATTGGAAAAAGTGGATGGAAATGGGGAGTTGGTAGAGATGGTTTATATACCTCAAAAACTCTTTATTTTGTAATATCATTTTGATAAAACTCAGCAGCTTGGTAGAAAGATTCCTATGTTGTGAACAGTGAACAGTTTTGTGAAAAACTTAACGATTAGATAAACATTTATTTAAAATTTCAATAACTTTGAGTTCTGTAATTTGATTTTGTTGAAACTCGGGACATAAGTCATTTGTATGGTTTCTAATAATTCTAAAATGCTTAGATAAAATTAAACAAAAACGTGGAGGTTCGTTTGTCGAACAATCGTTTATTTAAACCTTCAATTTTAGTTGCAGATTAAATGTTTTTTCCTCAAAGGTTGTAATTAAATAAAAATAAACAGGAAGTCCAAGCGACAGGATATCCGCTAAAAATAGGTAGATCTCTTAGCCAGTCAGATTTGTGTAGAACTAGAATCGGATATTGTTACGAAGCTGTTGTCCCCATTAACCATGGGTGGTGATTTTGGTTTCTTCGGCCTTTGGGGTCGTCGGAGTCCCTGCTTTTTGTTTTCGCTTATTTAATTCTCTTTACAGTCTCATTTTCATGCATATATTGCACTGAGCTGGGGGAAATTACTTCTCGGACACACATGCCTGAAGCTCGCTGGACCAAAACCTTGCTTGGTACGCAGTCCTCCGTTTGTTTCCTGTTAGTGACATCACTAGCAGATCCAGTGTCATGCATAGCCGTTTGGAAACAAAATTTTCAAAAAATTGCGAAAGATAACACACATTGCAATAGGTAGATTTTTATATGAAATCTACTTAAAAAGCAAGCATTTACTCTAAATGAAGCGGTGACTGCAGAATTTTTCTAAACGACAACAAACAGATAAGTTGGAAAACATTTGCAACCTTATTTTTGTTATACTTAAACCCTTGACACAAAACAAAGTCCTGATATATTAGAGACCGATGATTCAACCCCTTCGTATTTTTATCTTTGTTCCTGAGATTTCATTTTTTTTAGTAAAAAGTGTTGTGTAGTAGGAATTACAAAATGTGTCACAACAACACATAGATAGCTTTTAAGACCTTAAAGGTCCCACAACAACATGCATCTTGAGGTGTTGGTGGACGCTCTTTTTAAACCTTTGTGGTTTGAAGGCAGTCGAGACTTACTAATTTTTAATAAAAATTTAATAAGGGAAGAAAAATATTATTATTGGTGACAGTGGTGGTATTATGAATAACTCAAATAAAATAGATTCATTTATAGAAAAAGTCGAATAAAGGTGAGCAATTCCGTTAGTTTGTTGCAGATCAAATTTATTAACGCTAGAAAAATGCGGAAAAGAGTTAATGCAAGATATCAATCATATAATAAGCTTGATTCGATTGCGTTAATAAATTTTTGCGAAAATTACTGATAAATCGAAAATAATATGCAGGAAATTTAAAAAATAATTCAAAAAGTGGTAACTAATTAATTATGAGTGAACTATTTTAAACAAAGATATGTTGATATTATAATCAAAAGTCAAGCAAACAAGATTAGCAGATACTAAATGTTCAGTGAAACGAAAAGTAAAATTGATGTTATTAATAGAAAGTTGTCGCACATATATGCGTTCTTTGTATCTTTTTGTCAATGTGCTGACGGTTTGCCCGATATAAAATATGATACAAATAATGTAATACTCAATCCACATGAAAAAAAGGTTCTGATTGCAAGACTATGTTGTTTGCAGATTGAATAACTTTTATCATTTATATAATAACTGTTATATGATTAAGTACACAGTTCATGTGAAACTGTTTCATGATATGTGAAAAACTGATAATATTTTGTTCAAAAGTAACAGATGGTTTAGGAAAATCTTATCTGTTAAAAACAACTTCACTTATAAGCAGTTTTCATTAAGGACAAGAACTAGAGTTTCTGATTTCTCGACCTTTTATGAATCTCGAGATTCGAGAATCTCGAGTTTATCAGCGTTTGAGTTTCTCGATAAATTGGGAATAATTATTTGAATTTCTCGAGATTCTCGAGAATTATTAAACATTAATTTTAACAAAAACAGTAACTCTCCGTTTACTGTCAAAATTTCCAGATACAGAAAAATTTCTCTCGTTTTCAGTGTATTTAGGTTTTATCAATATTAGAGTGTTTTTTAGAAGTTCTGAATTGAAAATGATCTTACCAGTAGCTTCAAATATATTCATTTCCTTCGATAGTGAGCGGTAGTTGTCATTTATTGTTGTCATTTATTGAATTCTCAAACTCTCACAAATACTTCTAAATTTAATTCAACGCAACCCTTTACCTCTAATGCTGAGTCCGATGGCTGTATAAGCTCTTCACTTTCGTTGATGTCATTCGTCGATATATGTAATGCTTTCATTGTAATTAGAAGAATCAATTTCTGGATCTTTAAATAACCTTCGAGAAAATTTTTTTGTAGTTTGTATAACTTCGCTTTTAGAGCAAATAGAAAAAAATCTTTTTTCTCGGGTTGACTAACTGACTTTGGATTGTGAAGAAATTTCAATAACGAATTTATTGAGTTATCTCTTCCTTTGAAAATTTGAGATTGTATTTCAAATAAAAATTTAAAGCTTATTTCTGAACTGTTTTTCCGAAGAGATTTGAATAGAAATATTAGGATTCCCTCTGCAGATAATAATGAGACAGCCTGGGGTTGAAAGCTTTAATTGATTTTGTGGAACCAATGGCACTCAACATCATCTTATTTAGAATTCCAAAAATGATTTAAATTTAGAAGATTTAAAGTTTTTTAAACTGCTGGTTTGACTGGCAAAAAACTTTATATCATGGTTTCAATAGAATTTTGTTTAGTTTTGTAATCCAGGAGTAATGGCAACTCGTTTTTCTCTCTATTTAATTTTTTTATATAATTTTGCAAAATAGCATTGCGCAGTGGCAAGTTTAAAATAATTTTTCAATTACCCTAATTTTTGAAATCGTTTCTCGTATTTTCATATTTTGATTTAATACTAAATTGTCAGCTAAAATTTTTGTTGTAGAACTGAATCGGAATCACTATTGGAATTTTCATTTTCACTAATTTTTTAACTGGTTTCATTTTCTTTATAAAATATTGACATTTTCGTTAGGTGTTTCCCATGACTGCAACATAACTGTTGAAAAGCTGGAGATATTTGGCCGTATTTCAACATTACACTGGCTCATCGCTTGTAGTGAAAACAATATCTGACACGTAATTTTTGTAGGCTTTTTCAGCTGGATATGAACCTTTAATTCGCATCAATCCTAGGTTTTCCGATTTCCCATTAATATAATACAAATGTACGTTCAAATATCTACGCTTGCGGAAGTTTGTTCATTTATCAATTGCTATGATAAACTTTAGATTAAAAGCCTTCATTTTGATGATCTTAGGTTATTTTAGCATAGAAATAAAAATAGGTTTTTTCCAATATGTATTATAACAAATAACAATATTATCCTAAATTCGTATCAGGTATTACTGTTTGCATCGACATCTAGATTTAACAATCAGAAAGTGATGGAGATTGACATTAACAATTTTTGTTTAGTAAAAAAATACTCAAAATAACAATATTGAATAATTTATGATGGTTTGTTAAATCTCGAGATTCTCCACAATTTTTCTCGAGAAATGAGAATCTCGAAAATGTGGAAATATTTCTCGAGAATTCGAGAGCTCAAAATTACAATTCTTTCTCGAGAATCTCGAGACCGGATTTCTCGAGCAGAAACTCTAACAAGAACATAGCATTGACCTTTCTATATGTCCCTGCATTTGTTTGATAAATATATTGACGATCGTTGATATGAATCTGAATATTATTAAAACTCTCGTGCACACTACCGCACCGTTAAGTTGGTGTACGAAATTATGCAAATCTTTAGAACATGAAATTTAATTAAAATAAATTCTCATGAACCAGTATTTTAGTATGATTTTTATATTTCAAGCTTTAGTAGAAAATTTAGTAGATAACAAACAGGTGAACAATTTTTGTTACCGATATCCGTAATTTAGTATATATTAACATTTGTAAACTTTAACCGATCACAAAAAGCTAAATTTAGAAAAAATTAACATTTTTTCTTGTAATTCTATTCATTTTCGTTTTTCGACTCTACCGTTTGATTTAAAAAAAAAACAAGATGTCAACTAAAGACCACATATGAAGCATAAAATTAATTTTAAATTAAAATTTCATACCATAGATAACCAAAACAACAAAAATATGTCAACCATATTATATCGATGTAAAATTTTGTTTATTTGTAAGAAACCAACCTAAGTATTACAAAATCAAATCTTTCTCTAAATTTATGGAAACGGAACAAAATGTAATTTAGAAAAAAAAAAAAATTTAAAACTATTAAATAATTTTCTTTTTGTTGAAAACTTTCTCAAAATATAAAATTAATAATAAAATTTGAAAATGCAATTCTAATCCACTTTGATTTCTCACATTACAACTGCAAAAATTGTTAGTTTTTGGTTAATTAATTTTAATACCAAAAACAAAACAACAAAAAAATAATAATAATATATGTAATTAAAACGAACTAAAAATGTAATTAAAATTAACAATCTGGATCTATTAAAAAGTTAAAAAATTTTACTGTATAAGAAGAAAATAAAAGAAATAAATTTTAATTAAATTGACAAAAAAAAAACGATTAATCGCAATAAACGAAATGCAATATATTATTTGTTATACTAATAGTCAAAGATTTATAAGAAATTTAAATAAATTAGGCTAATTTAATTCATTGAATTAAAATTAAATTGTCAAATCTCTATGGAGAAAGTGATTTCTCTAAGTTATAAATTAGAATTGGCGATTTGATTAATATAGTCTAAATATTATATTTCGAATCGACAGGTCGATAGCATAAACGTTTATTGATCAAGAGATTTTAATTTTAAGAATAATAGAATAATAGAAATGTATGTAAATTCAAATGAATTGTAAATTCAAAAAAATTAATTGATCAGAAAATAATTCAACTTCGTTCACAATAACCGGTGGTTGACGTTGGCTTCAGATGTCGGGCGTTATAAATTATTTTTTTAATTGGAAAAAGCACGTTTTTCTGGATCACAAGAATCGCTCAGATAACTTTGCTAGTAGGCAAAAACTGGTTTTGCAATGACACCAAGTTTAACTTGGTCGACACTATTGAACTGTAGAACTGTTGTTAGGGTAATCATCGGTCTTAGCTACATTGAAAAACATATCAGTGTGGGATATGTCTACTGATAGAAAAACCGTTACAAAGGAAGGATCTTACCAGTTCAATCACTCTGATACCAGACAAACTCTCGATATTACCATGTTTTGTTTTACCATATCCATCCAAAAACCAAACAAAAGTACAAATATTAAAAAGCGACATATTGGAGCAAAATGCCGCGCGTAAACTATAGAAGGCAAACTCCACAGAAAAATTGCATTACACAGAATACTGTTTGGAGCATCGCTGTTAAGCCATTAAGCTAGGACTGCAAACTCTCTTCTTTTCCATCAAAATAAAACGTACTAAAATGTGTAGCTTAAAAGGCTAATAACGCCAACCCTTACACGCAAGAACCAAAATTTTTTTGGCCAAGGTTAAGACAGTCAAGTGATTTATCTACTAAGTTTTGTTGTTGTTGTTGTAGCGACGCGTGTTTCCTATTCTTCCGGCTCCAAAACCAGGTTCAGGAACTCTGCTACTGCCCTTGGGCGGTACCACAGATCTTCCTTCGTCAGGTCGGTTGGTTTCTCTGGACAATTGAAAAGGTGGTTAGCATCATGTGGCGTGCGCTCACATATGGGACATTTGTCAACAATTTCATGGTCAATTCTACTCATGTAGTTATTTAAGATGCGTGACCAACCGGATCTTAAGATGGACTTCTCAAGATGGATGGGTCTACGCCCACAGAAGTACTCGGAACCCAGTTCCGACCAAGGACCATCACAAAAATTTCGACGAAGGGTGCTACTCCGACTAAGTTTTGTGAAGATCGTTACATCGAAAGGTGTTGAACTTTTTTTTTGTTTTTATTTCTATATTTTGTTCGATTTAATTTTTTTTAAATATACAGTTCACCACAGGGCAGCAAAATTTATTCTCTTCTATGATTATTCTGCGCGAATAATCCTTACAAAAAACACAATTTTAATAATAAGTTAAAAGCTGTGCTTTCGAAAATTCAAAAAATAAGTACTGTGGAGTAGGAAAAAATCACCTTTCTTATGACATCGCACTCGTTAAGGTCAAAAATATTAAAAATTGTCTGTAAAAATGTCCACTCTCAACCCTTTCCAAATAAGATTTAAAAAGAAGAGCCAACAGCAACAGTTTTCGTCCAATGTTCCCTGGGCAAGAAAATTTTTACATTTTGGAAAATAAATTAAAAGCTGTACTGTGCTGTACCGCTATATTTTTCGTTCAATATCTTCAATATCATTAATATCACTGTGCGACAAATGGTAGGGGTCAGTGATCCGCTGGGGTTCTGACTACCGGGCAAAGTTATATTGGTAAAAAAAAGGTATACGTGTCCCGGCGTTTCGCTTAATCACGTCTAGGAATTTAGATATATCGATTTGAAGTTAGCATGTATCATATAGGGGAAATAGTCACGTTTTGAGGACATAGCTCGAGAACGACTAGTCCGATTTTACTGAAACAAATTTAGAAAAATTAGGAATTACAATTCCTTTAATCTACTCAAATACTATTCTTTACACAATCAACAGTTTCGCAGTTATAAATAAATTTATGAAGAAAAAAAATAATTTTTTGCCTAAGAAATAAAAAAATTGTATTTTAAAAAATCATGAAAAATTCAAAACGGAAAAAGTGTCAAGTCTTATTACTTTGACGTAAAGTCACATAATCTGTGCACAAAACGAGACATAGATCATGAAAATCGATGAACGCTTTTCGCTTTTATTCACAATTAAGTAAAGGTATCTCATTTTGACAAGAATATTGATTTTTCATAGAAATTTTTTTTTAATATTTTTACTGGAATAAACTCCAATATTTATTATTTTAAATGTGTTTGGACATGTGTCTATGTGTCTTTGTGTATTAATTTTATTTTTTTTTTACTTTTTTATTTATTATTTTCTATTTTTTATTTTTTATTCATTTATTTTATTTTATTATATTTAGCATAATTTTATTTTAAAATTATTTTTATTATGTTTTATTATATTTTATTATATTATTATTATTATTTATTATTATTATTATTATTATTATTGTTTATTATTATTATTATTTATTATTATTATTATTATTATTATTTATTATTATTATTAATTATTATTTATTACTATTATTATTATTATTATTTAATGTTATTATTTATTATTCATTATTTGTTATTATTATTTATTATTATTTATTATTATTTTTTATTGTCTATTTATTATTTATTATTTATTTATTTATTATTTATTTATTATTTTTTTATTGTTTATACATTATTTATTTATTATTTATTTTATTTATTTATTAAATTTTTTTATTTTATTTTTTATATTTTTATTATATTTTTATTTTATTATTTTTATTTTATTTTTTTTGTATTTCTTATTTATTTAATTTTAGTTTTTTTATTTTTTCGTTACTTTTTCAGTATAGTATATCAGTAGATTAAAGGAATTGTAATTCTTAATTTCTAAATTTGTTTCAGCAAAATCGGACTAGTCGTTCTCGAGTTATGTCAAAAAAAGAACCCCAAACGTGACAATTTCTTCTATATGATACTTACTAACTTCAAATCGATATATCTCGATTCCTAGACGTGACCCAGCGAAACGCCGGGGCACGTATAACTTTTTTTTACCGATATAACTTTTCCCGGTAGTCAGAAGCCCAGCGGATTTTGGCTGTTGCACAGGGTATTTCATGCTGCTGGCAAAATTACTAATGGCAACCAAAGAAGCATTGATTCTTGAGAATGTATCCACATATTTGATTGGACCAATTTGACTATAGTCCTGTTATGACTTTCGTCACTTCCACGAAAATAGAACACCTTCGTTGCAAATTGTACAACTTAGAATTTAAAAGTATTACTGCGAAGTGATGTCATTGTGATGTCATGTTTCTTCAAAAGAATGGCGGATTGTGCGTCGCGTGGTATAATGGCCTACGACTTGATATATAATAAGTTGTTGTCCGGATCGACGTCGGTTAGGTTTATCTTCACAAGGATAACTCAAAGTGGCCCTCATAATAAAATTTTTGGAGAGAAAAAGAACTGTTGTTATTTATCAAGTTGAAGCGTACGCGAAACAATATTCGACATCCTCAAAACAAATGTTTCAAGTTTTTCCAAAATGGCCTAAAACAATCTTGAGTCAACCAATTTATTTACAAGTGCCGAAATATAGTGCATTCATCTGCAAATCATTCACCATGGCTAACAACAAGTGAAATAAAAATAAATATATTTTTTACTTCATATTTAATATATCAATCAAAAATGGTCCGGTTCATATTTAAACTTTTTGTGACGTTCAGAACACGAATTGGAGGGTTTGAATCCTAAACTCAATATAAAAGTTTAATGAGCGATCCAGTAATAAAGAAAACTTGTGATCCAGAACATCGTCTCTTGAATGTTGAATGTTGTTCAATAACAATACAACGAACTATTATTCTCTAGGTTGTGAATCCGAATCTTCTAATTTATAGAACGGTTCAGAATTGGAGCACAGATATGCTTGTTATTGATTTTAAATTGAGCCACAACTTTTTGGAATGAATAACAGTTACCTTCCCCGTAAAATAATTTTGAAAAAATTTAGTGAAATGTAATTGTGCATAATACATTTCATGCATATGATGAGCACCACACCGTGTATGTGTCGTAAAATGCCTTGGCACATTTGTGCACACAAATGTTAGCACACAAATTTTAGAAATCGAAGCGAAACGAAATTTATTTAATGATAAGAATAATAAACAAAGAATAAAAAAAATGGAGAGTGAAAAATTAGTTTAATATTTTCTGAAATTACTGGTTTCATTTAACTTTTTATGAGAAGATATGACTTTCGTAATAATCAATTGATGAATTTTATTTATGTGCGAAAGAAATTTTTTTGTGAAGGTAATGAACAAATAACAAACGGGCTCTTTGAATAATTAATTTTTAGTAATTTAATAAAATTTTTATATTTATTTAATATTTTATGTTTGTTATTTTTCATGTCGCTTTACTGAAATTTAAATTTATTTTTTTATAATATTAAGAAAATTGTGGAAAATTAATGTTTTTTTATATGTAAGTTGAATATTTAGATTATTTTGAATTCTGAATTTGTTTTCATTTAAATTGTTTTGTTAAAAAAATGACGATAAAATGGCCGCTTCATTTACAATCACATACATAAATTTTCAACATTTTACCCACCCCGTTTTCCCCATGTGAAAAACTAAAATCACAAACCATAAAATCTCATATAAAAACGAAATGTCAAATTTTACCACCAGCGTCTCCAGCGTATCAAAGTTTTATGATGAGAGATGTTAGATCATACCACAACTACCGTCTTCCCCCGAAAACAACGCCTAGGCGTTGTGTTCGAGGGTGAGCAATTTTTCGATTTTCTTAAAAAGTGATATAATTATTCGAATAGAACGCTGTTTCAAATAGAACGCTATCTCGAATAGAACGCCACTTTTCGAAGTAAGCGATTTTTTAAAAAATTTAAATTTAATATGAACTTTTGTTGTAAATAAAACATAAGTTAGTAGTTTAGGTAATCTGTATATGGTGGTTATATGATTTTGTATGTGTTGTAAATTGAAATTTTATTCTGTATCCAATTTTAAACCGAAAAATTTATTCAATTTTAATTTTTAATAAAGATTTTGTGCTGGTGATATTAGCCACTTTTCAATCGATTGAATTGCTGAAGGAATTGATTGTAACCAATTGGTCTAATATTCAGTAAATCACAAAAGTAGAGCCAAAACAACGGAAAAAGCAATTTTTGGGCATTCAAAAAATACATAACCAAAATCGAAAATTTAGACACAATCAATTATCAAATATGTACAGATTTAATTTTTTATTATTTTTAACGTTTGAAATAAATTTTAGTCGTCCTGCGCTGGAAAATAGTACATTATATACCGAGGTGATAAAGTAAATTTTCTACATTGAGGTGGATATTAATTCGCGAGAAACGAAGTTTCGAGCGAATTAAGCACCGAAATGGAGAAAATTTTCTTCACCGAGGTTTATATACTATTTTTTTTACTACTTGATATAAAAAATGCACTAAAACTCTTTAATTATTCACAAAATAAAATGTCAATTAATAAGCAAATGGTGAAAAAATAAAAATTTTGATTTGGTGAAACATTGTGTATCATATCATTGGATTGCGTATTGGATATTTATTATTCAGGACTGCTTAGTTAGAAATTTATTTTCAATGAATTTTATTAAAATTATATAAAAATCACATATGCTTTGCATTAAAAAATATAGCTTTTATTTATTTTTGACATGAATTGAATTGAATTGAAAATCTGTTCAATATTGTTGAGTCAAATTTAGAATTTTTTTAGTCTACAACTCACAACTAAACTAAATTTCTGCAGAATTCTGTTTAACACGAATTAAAATTTCAAATAAACTAAACTAAAGTTGCAAAGAAATTTTTGCATTCATTCATTATTTAGTATTATTAAAATAAAATCAAAACGCTTATTATTTTTTAATATATTATTATTATTTTAAGAAGAAACTAAAAAAATTCAAAGATGAACTCAGTTAACAAACGAACAAAAATTATATTTTCATTATTTACTAAGGTGCTAAAATACTTATTATTAGGTGTGGGGAATAATTATTAGTAACCTTAGCTGAGAAAAATACCTTTTGTCTTGGGTTTTTGAGTAAATAATTGAAATTTCTCATGCAAGTAGTAAAAAAATGAATTTATTTCTAACAGTAAACTCATTTCTCCATTAATTAAATATACGTTTTAATAGAAAATTTTTTTCGATATAAAGTCCCTACGAAAAAGTTCAGCCAAATCAAAAATGTGTCGGTCAGAAAGGTGCCCAGTTTGTAAAAGAATGACCCATAAACATTAATCGTTCATTATACAATTGTTGTCCACTTCCACAACAGTAATGTTGACACTTGACATCTTCTAGTTTGTAAAAAGCTACAATTTCCATACCACATGATGTCGAATGCCCTTTATGGAGCTTGACGTTGTCGTTCTCGTCGATAAGATCATTTAGATTGGCTTCATTTTCTAGGATGGTATCGCTTATAATACTACTTAGCCACGTACCGAACGGTTCGAAACTGATTTTGAAGTTTTTGAAATACATAGTCAAAAAGAGATTTCGAGTTTTTCTCTGTCAAAAATCATTTTCTTTCATGTAAAAAATCAAAATACGTATGATATTATTTTTCATGCATGTAGTGAATGCCTTAAAAAAATTAGTTTGTATTCATAATTCAATACATAACGCCTAGGCGTTATATTTGAATAAAACGCAGGGTAGGCGTTCTATTTGTTTACAACGCCTAGGCGTTTTTTTCGGGGGAAGACGGTAGAACCAGCCGGTTTGCAAGATAGAAGAACATCGACATTCATTTGGACATGATTTAATTGAAGAGATTCTTAGGAATTTAACCACCACACTTTGTCTTCTGCTGAGAATTATTGATCAATAAAGCTATCAATGGGAATTTCAATAGTAAAGCAGGCAATGACGTAAATCAAGGTTTAAATGAATTTTGAAAATAATGATGCATTAGATCGTACCGATAAGATGTCCAAGGTACTATAATTTGCATTACATTATTGTGATTAAAGTTTCCTGATCTGTATTTCATTAATTTCAGCTTCGTCCATTCTTCGACATTTTAAACAGAAACCTTAATTTGGGCAGAGTTTTGGTTCTTCCATTCACTTAGCAATGTCGAGAGCCGTAGAAGTTTTCAATAAATTCTTCGTCTTATCATCTTCCGTGCATGCTATCAGAGAAGAAATGCTACTGGAGCTGTTCGTTGGAATCGTTTAGCTGGTGATTCAACCAATATGAAGACCGAAAAAAAATTGCCTCGCAGCGCACATAATTATATTTTGTTTGTTTGTTTTTAAATAAAAATTATGATCATACTGTGCCACACCCTGTTTGGCGTTGGAAAAGGGCAACTAAAGCTTCTAAGAAAGAGCCGAGAAGAAGGAAAATTTGGCTACGCGGATCTCAAAAACAATGCCATTCAAAACTATCGAGTTAATAAAAGAAATGTGAAAAGAAATGGTACTAGTCACTTTGGATAAACACCCTGAGTTCTTTTGTTGTGAAAGTTTAAAAACTGCATTTTTTGGTAGCAAAATATAAGTACGAGAAGTCAAAAAGCCAGAAAAAATTCAAGTTGTCCATCATGAGTCTCTTCTGTTGACCTATAATAACGAAGGAATGGAATTTAATGATGACCCGGAGTACCAGGGACCGCACAACTTACCAGATGTGGTTGATAAACGCCTCATCGTCCCTCACTCGAAAGGGAAATATCATTGATGCCAAAGTTTTCCATGATAAATCATTTTTTTATTTTTCTACTACTTTCTTCAATCTTATACTTCAAAGACTTATTATTTTTCACAATCTCATTACTATTCACTAACTAATCATCTAAAATCACAAAAATTGAATGAATAATGTTTAAAAGTTCATTTGTCTAAGCAACTTTCTTCTACGTGAATCAATGCATTAAATACAACTGATCGTCTTTTTTGTTCATACTTTATCTTCACCCGGAATGATACTTTTTAATTTTATTTGCTGTTGATTTGTGAAATTTTCTTGATATTTACTTGGATTTTTGGTAATTTTAGGACACTCGATCGAAATTACATCATGTAAACTGATCTAAAAGTATTCTACAGTGGTAGAGGTTATAGTGTAGTCAAACTTTGTTATGGATTCAAATTTTTGTTTGTTTGAGAAATTTTTGATCGAAATAAATGAGATATTAAGACAATACCGAAGTATTGCCTCATGTATTTTATTAACTGGTAGTCAAGCTATTTTGTTTTTTTTTTGAAAAGTTTAATTATAATTATATAAATTAGCCAAAATTTTGGAATGTTATTAAAAATTATTAGACACATTTTTAAATCTACAAAAATTAGGAAAAAATTTTATTGCAATTTTTGTTTTTTTATGTACTGTTTGTAAACATATAATTAAATTTTTTTGTGTACTGTTTGTAAACATATTAGACGCTTTTCAAACATAGTTAAATTTAAAATAATTAGAAAAAAAACGAATTTGGCAATTTGTTAGTTTTTTTGAATCAACTTAAAATACTGTAAATTATTTTTTGTAACTGTAGTCAACAACACTGAAATATAGAAAAAGGAAGAAAGAGTATAATTAATATAATTGTATATAGAACAAAGAAAAATGTTTCGTTGTTTGCTTTTGTAAACGGCGGGTGTTGCTGCGCAACATTCATTTGCCGCATGTTTTACATTTACGGAAACACAATAATAGAAACAATCAGTGTAATTCACAGTTTTTTTCCCCAGAAATCAGCTGTTTTATTTAATTTTGGGTTTGACAAAAAAACAACAAACGTCAATCGAATTAAAAATAACTGGTTTGGACTTTATTAATTAACATTTATAACAATGAATTTCAGTACAAACAAAAGTAGAATAAATTTAGGCAAACATTTGGGCAAATAAATTATTTCACTTTAAACAAACACAACAGAAAATGTGAGGACGTTGCAAATTATTAGTTAACAAATTTTGTAAGTTTTTATTCCGGGTTACAAACTATAAAGAAATTTCATTGTTTTTTTTACTTCTGTTATTTAAATACAAAAAGAAAGAGAGACAAAACAATTTTGTTTTCATCGAGTTATGAATTTTTTTATTACATTAAAACTTATTATCACTCGCTGCCAATAAAATTTTACAAATATAATGCAGCTAAATATAATTTTTTTGGAAGTTAAAACATAACTGATGTTATAAATCGATGTAATTTTACACATCGACTTAAACATTTATTAAACAACAATAAAATTTTTACTCATACATTGCAAATCTACCGTGTGTATAAATAAAACGAATAAAACAGACACAGAAAAACCCTACAAATACTATCAATTCAATAGAACATAAGGTCCTTCAAAATTTTATCAATTATTGATATTGCAAACATATAACAGCCAAAACTCATAATACGAAGTACTATATCAATAATTCAACATAAACGCTTCTGCGCATGACCTATTTTCTTTATTTTGTCTTTTGTTGAAATCAAGAAAAATTATGTTCGTTTCACATAGAAAGAAAAGTAAAGAAAAAAAAACAATTTATTATACACAGACATATAACAACTAATTAAGCGATTTGAAGTAAAAATAACATATGCCGTTATATATTAAAACACGAAATATGTATACAGTGGAATGTCATAACCAGACAGAAGTTATTTATGAAACGAATCTTAAATTATTGGATAGTCCTGAACGAATGAAGGATTTATAGTATGAACATTGTGAGGTTTGTGTGGTTTAGAGTTTAAAATAAAAGGCCTATTTAATAGATTTTTTTGGTCGTTTAAAAATTTTTTTATTTTGCAATAAGTCAAATTGAAAATAAATCAAAAACTGCGATGTCGGCAATTACCAAAAAACATTGCTATAGAATTGAAACAAAATCTCCTTGCATATGACACCTCGTCACTCGTCAAAATCAAAAATAATGTTTTTTGAATTTTCTACTCAACCTTCTCCAAATAATATTTTGAAAGATGAGCCGATCTCAACATTTTTCGTTCGCGTATGCTTTCGGGAGGGTGTTGGGAAGAATAAAAAAAAAGTCCAAGCGGCACGTATATCCGCTAGAAATAGGTAGATTTCGAGATCAGACAGTTTTGTGTGCCAGTAGAATCTGATGTACCAGATTAGTTTAAACAAAACAAACTAATTTCAAACAGATATCGAACAAATTTAAAAAGAAAATTAGCTACCTACAAGCAAAATTATATGTATCCAATTTTGCAACAAACAAATATCAAATCTACCACAGAACATGTGTGTGATAATTTATGACACAAACCTACTCTATATCATATGTCGTGCAATTACTGCAAAATATCAAAATAGTTTATTTCTAAGAAAAAAAAATAATTTCTTCTATTCAAATCTTTTATTTTTTGACTGTTATAAGGTTGACATTGACTGTTATAAGGTTTTTGGAAATTGTAGCTGGGGATTGTTGCAAACTTTTTTGTTGAAGCCAACAAGTCAAAAACCTCTAACTGCAGAGGTTTATATTTATAAGAAACGGATTCAAATGTTTCCACAGATTCTAAATTTATGAAGATTTTAAAAATATTAGTATCCAAACGGCCGTTATAACGGATTAAAAAAACCACTTTTTTTTCTAGTATAAAGCCTATAGTTCCTTAACCATGTGTCAGATTTTTCTGATTTACGAACTCGTCCAAGATTTTATTAAAACACATATTTTTAAGGAAAGTTTTTTGATCTGGCTCCACAAATGCAACCGTGAGAGCGCCGGTTGATTCAAACGCATTTTGTGTTTTACAAGCTTTTTTGTTGGAGCCGTTCACTCAGAAACCTCCAACTGCAGAGGTCTTTTTTTTGAAAGAAACTGATTAAAAAGGTTTCAAAGATTCTAAATTTATGAAGTTTTTAAAAGCATTAGAATCCAAACGGCCGTTATAACGGATCTAAAAAACAGAGTTTTTTTCTAGTATAAAGCCTCTAGTTTCTTAACCATGTGTTGGATTGGGCTGATTTACGAACTTGTCCAAGATATTAACAAAACGCATATTTTTAGAAAAGGTTTTTTGATCTGGCCTTATAAATGCGACCGTGAGAGTGCCGGTTGTTTCAAAAAAAATTTTTTTTTTGCGTACTTTTTTGTTGGAGCCGCTCATTCAGGAACCTTTAATTGCAGAGGTCTAGATTTAAAACAAATTGATAAAAAAGATTCCAAAGATTCTAAATTTGTTAAATTTTTTGAAATATTAGTATCAAAACGGCCGTTATAACGGTTTTAAAAAATCAATTTTTTTCAGAAAAAAGCCTCTAGTTTCTTAACCACGTGTCGGCTTTTGCTGATTCACGAACTTGTCCAAGATATTATTAAAACACACAAGTACAGAAAATTTTTTTGATCTACCTCAACAAATGCGACCGTGAGAGTGCCGGTCGTTTTCGTTATATCTCATATCGTTTATATATATATATATATATATATATATATATATATATATATATATATATATATATATATATATATATATATATATATATATATATATATATATATATATATATATATATATATATATATATATATATATATATATATATATATATATATATATATTTTTTTTTTTTTTGTTTTTTTGTCTCCGCTTATCATATATAGTCGTTTGGCACAAAAATTTTTCCGAAATTCCGAGATGAAGCCCATTGCAATAGGTAGATTTTTATATGAAATCTACCTAAAAATACAGGAAAAAATCAAAAAATAAGCAGTCGATTATTCATGGAACAAATTTTTTGAAATATTTCGATTTTTAAAACCAAAATGGATTTTCAAAAAAAAAATTTTGTTTTACTATCCCCTTATCTACGTCTATAAAATACAGATAAAAATCAAATATTTGCAAGTTTTTTGTTTTCAGTAGACGTGGACAAACACATTTTACACCTTAACTCACTAAAGGGCTCCGTTTCTTCTTTTTAAAGTACAGAACTCTAAAAGAGGTAAATCACTCAAATGCGAATAAAAATTTTGAAAAAAATAATTTTAAAATTTTTAAAATAAACAAGTTACAACTTACACTATTTTCTTCTTACATATCTTATTTTATAATAGTTTCAAAATTAGATGTGTTACCTGAAAATAAAAAAAAAATTGTGGTTAGAAAATTATTTTTTCTTATAAAAATATTTTGTTTTCATATCACATATAAAAAAACTGACACCAAAATTATTCAAATCAAAATTCTGTCTGATAGAAATCCGCATCAATTCTTAAATTTAATTTAATCCATGAGAAACGTAAAACAAATTTAAATTTTTATTTTACCTAATCATGTGTCTATTCTGAATTAAAATATTATTAGTTTCAGAAAAATTTGCAAAATAAAATTCTTAAAAATACAAATCGAACAACATTTTCGATATTCATAACACATAGCTCACGTTCCGCACCTTGTTCTTTTTCCAAGAAATAATCTTATTTTTTATTTCACTATTCACATTAAATATAACAAATTTAAAAGATTTTTAGAAATATTTTAAGTATCGTTGACTTAATGGCATTGATAATTTTTGACAAGGACGAGACAATATTTACTTTAGTTGTAAAACATAATACCATTTGTTTTTAAAAAGATGTTCATGTTTTTCATAAGCTGGATTGTTGAGTTTATTATAGCAAGGTTCTTTGGTACCGTCCACATATTTATTGGTGATTTTTAAGAAAACCTGTAAAACCTTTACTGCACTGATCGGGATTCTAATCATAGGACCTAGTTTTCAAATGAACCATTCGAATATGCCTAGCAGGTGTGAGGTACTGTTGACGCAAAAAAAAGCAAAAAGACTAAAGAAAAGAAAACATGCTGATAAAGCGTTTGAGATGCAGGAAAGTTGGACTTAGGTTTGTGGTCATAAAAAAAGAGAAATCAGAAAAAATTCCAAGACACAATTGAGTTAAAAAAATCAAGACAAATTAATTCATAACAACTTACATCCCAATACCGAAATCACATTGCATAAAAATAACTGGAGTAAACTGGTGAACTGGTTTTTGAGAAATAATTATTATAGATAAGAGTTAATAAAATGCGTTAGCTTGATCGGTGGTTGGTCTGATAATGAACCAGTATTACGAACTGTCGAAAAAGCTTAATATAAATAGCTCAGTGATTTAGTGGCTACATGAAAGAAATATTACTGGATGATCTTCATTTCGTATAGAGGAAAACATGTTACATGTTACGGAAATAGGCAGCAAGGATGCATCATGAATTCATATGTAAATATATAAATATTAAACAAGAAAGTCATCTCAAATCAGAGCGAATTGTTGCTTCTCTTCGAGCGGTAATGATTCTGAGAACGAATATAATGAGCATACGGAAATAAAAACGATAGCCAGCCAACTTATACTTCTCGAGATGACTCGGATTTTATAACCTCTATAATAAATATGTCGGTCGTTATGAAACGCGCCAAGACTTCTGGTTCTGATCAGATTAAAATGTAATGACCAGCCTATTTCGATTCCTACTGTAAAATAAGAACCTTCAATATCTAAGGAAATTCCTTAATTTGATTAGTTATTCTATTTTGGTTCCGGTCTTATTTGAGTTAAAATCACAACCAGTTTTTTAAGACTTTTTATAAATATATAAGTAAGTAAAACAGTAAATTTTAGAAACGTGTTCCCATCAGAGTTCCGATTTTTGTTTTGTTTTGCCATCAAAAAGTTTTTGTCTTCCAGAATAAATGCATAAAATAAAAATTTTTATTTTGTTATGTTACATCCTCAGATATTTTAATTTTGTTTTAAAAATAAATCTTTGTCATAGATTGTATTTAGCTTTAGTTTTTTTCGCTCAAAAGAAAAGAGGAATAAAATCTATTTTTTTCCAACTATCCGTTATACATTTTTTGTTGTTTTTGCTTTATTTTGGCTAGTTTTCGTATTTCTATCTATTCATCCACATTTCAATTCATACAAAACAATACACGTTTTTCGTTTTTTATTGAAAATATAAAATGAAATAAAATTCTTTTAAAAATTTTTTAAAAAATAAAAATCTGATCACTAGTTCCCATGTATTACTTTGAACGTTTTTGTGTGAGTTCATGCAAACTGCATGAGCATACAACAAATTTTATATTTTCTTTTTGTACGAGCTCGCAAAAAATGGTTAGAGTTTTGCATGGGAGAAGGTTTGGAAATTTGTTGATAATATGGTTTTATAATCTGGTTTAAAATATTTTGTATTTTTTTTTCATTTAAATAAAATCATATATTGAAATCATGTAATGGGAATGCGAATAATAAATATTAGAAAAGAAATATAAATATAAACATTTTCACTATAAAATTCGACTAAATTGTGTGATCAAGAGCATTGTATAAATTTTCGTTTTTGTAACAATACAGACTAGCTGATACTGTCCAATCAACCGTAGCGAAGAGTACTCTGGGAATTTTCATAGATGTAGAGTATGTTCAACAGTTAGTAGGCCATAGGAAAGACCATTTACACTGGATCAAGCAAAGCCATAAAATCACTCAATTAGCATTATATTAAGGCTCTGATCCGGGCCGGATTTGGATCTCCATATCACTGATAGGGACCGGTTAAGGCAGCCTGACCAGATCCTGATCAGGAATGTAACGCTTCATACCATCTAGGCCGGATAAGGTATCCCTATCAGAGCCGGATCAGGATCGGCTTAGTTCAAATAGAACATTAACTACTACAGTGTCAAAATATTTGCCTGAATAATGGTAGTCGAGTTTATTACAAAATACCAATCAGATATAAAATAAATATAAAATATCATACATAAATTTAAATAACTAAAATACGAAATAACTAAAATAAAATTAAAATATCTAATGATAAGAAAAATGAGAAGCGATAATTAAACAACAAGTGAAATATGAATATGAAATAGATATTACTCTAGTGAATTTTAAATAAATGAAATTTTATTAAAAGAAATAGGGTTCAGATCAGGATAAATAAGGCAGATGCTAATAGAGAAACTATATATGATTTCTGATACGGGCCGGATGTGAATACTCTATTACGACTTACCTTATTATATCCTGATTCGGCCCGGATCATAATAGGGTTTCCTTGACTAGAAGCAAATCGCCCAGTTCTACATAATCGACTCAAGCGTCAGGGTAAGTATTTAGCGTCAGTATTTATAGACATCTCACTGTCATTTTAATGCTGTCATTGCTGTAGCCAAAACACTCATAACAGCTGGAAAGATCACCTAATCTCAACGTATACAAAACATGGACATAACTAATAAAAAGAAAAGACAACATTTGCATACAATTATTGAAAATTGTTTCAAATGATTTTTATGATTCTTCTAAAAATTTATGTATAAAGCATGCTATACATGTCCTCTAACTTAACTCTGCCATTTTGCAAAAAATAAAAAGAAAGGTTGTACTGTATTGTGATAGAGTTGTGCTAGTATTCTGCAAAAAATATTATTATCATGCAAATTGTAACGACCAACAAAAATCTGTTCAGTAGACATTTTCTTTTAAAATCTAAAACAGACAGCCTTCACGTTAATCGTAAATTCATTCCGTACTATCAAACAATTCAAGATTCATTTCATAAATAATGTATGTCTGTTATGACGTTCCACTGTAATGTATATCTTTCATTTCAAATCAATTAACGGATCTTATATTTCGTGTATATCAATTGTTATTTTTTTATATTCCTTTTCAATGTAAAACAAATATATTTTTTCTTCTGTTTAAACTAAAACCAAAATAAAGTAAGTTGATTCTGCGCAGATGCATTGATATTCATGAACTGAAATATGTTCGTAATATCAATAATTGATTAATTTATGAAGGACCCTATGTCTTTTTAGTTGGATAGTATGACACATTTATTTGAATAATTTTCCTCTGTCTGTTTCATTTGTTTTTTTTTATACAAGGCAGATTTTTCATGTATGGTTTTATTTTTGTTGTTTGCTGAAATAAGAAAACCAAAACGAGGGAGATAAATGCAAACCTTTTTAAAAAAATCAAAATCATTGGGGATAACCACGCTTTTTAATTTTTTTGGTTACATCATGTTATTCTGAGCGTTTACAAAGTAATAAACATATTGTTTTTTAAGTGGTCAATTATTGATAATATAAGTTGACATTTTTAAACTAACAAACATTGTATATAAGATTGTGAAATTGTGGAAGTTAAACTTACTAAACTTTTGGTGAATAATAAATAAACTAACAAGATGTACATCTAAGATTTTTAATAATTATCTGTTTCACAAAAACTAATAGTGTGGTGATGCATCGGCCGTGGAGATACGGACGTTAGTAAGCGTTTCTACCACTCCATTTTAATGTTATACGATTGCAAATAGGGCGTAATTTAGAGCCCAAATCTCAGCAGTTGATGATAGGTAAATAAAATTACAAATATTAGATATCGCAGGAAATCAAGCAGTGTGTTCTATTACGAAATATTGGCATCTCAAAGCAGCTGGGATATTTTTGGTTTATGACATCGAATTTTAATTTTTTGATAACTTGGTTAGCAAATACGAGCCAACATTTTAATTGGCTCGTATTTGCTCAACAATCTTTGTTTTTCATTTAACGGCGTTAACCGATTCAAATAAAAAAAATTTGGTTTTCTAAATTTTTTACCTAAAACAAACTAAAGTTATAGACAGGTTTTTTTTATTTACGAGAAAAACCCATTTGAATATTTACTGACAAAAAATATGCCAGTTCTGGATTTTCCCAAAATTTAGCATATATCTAGATTTTTTAGAAAATTTGTGCCCAATGAAATTCTCTAAAATGTAATGACATCATTCAAGTTTACCAATAACATTTGAATTATACTAATAACAAATTGTTATACGTCTGGCCTACTGGGATATTAATATTATCAAATAAATTTTGAAATAATTAACTTATATCGCAATATAGGCCAGTAATAATAGGAGAAAAAATTAGAAAAAAAAAAATAATTCGTTACAGCAAACTGACAGTGGGATATTGTAGAACACGATATTGTAAAAGAGGGAAACATAAATCGAACCAGCAGCTGCTATCCGGGGGAGAATGGGGAGGGTTTTTAGGGGTTGAAAGGGGTTTTTCGTGATTTCTGGCTAAACCGTGCATCTTATCAAAAAGAGTTATATGTAAAAGTTGTAGGGAATAAAAAGATCTACACTTTTTGTACGGACCATTTTTACCCTCACCTCAACATTTTTCGAAAAAAATACGAAAAACCGATTTTTTTTCTTTTTTCTTGTTTTCTTTTACAAAAAAAATTTTATGAAGTTCAAATTTTGGAAAAAGATACCTCCATTTATTGGAAAAAGGCAGCAATTTTTTCGGAGGGAAATATTTAGACGTTGTTGTTAAAATTAATTTTTTTGAAAAAAAAAACCAAATATTTAACTGCGATTCCTCTTAAAACTACGCCTCCTAAAGAGTTCAGTTTTGACTCATTTACTCGTCCTTACGTCTATTTTTGATAAGTGGTAAAAAAATGGTACAGTGTTATGGAAAAAAAAGCGGGAAAATTGAAAAAACCGAGAAAATCGCTTTTTTTTCGTGGTAATTTGCATATTTATCGTTGAATAATCGTTATTAATTAATAAAATCATTTAAATTTTTTATGATAAACGTAAACGACAATCATTTGGAAATAAATTAATGAATTATATGCTTTCGTTACTTTTAGTTTATTTAGGTAACAAAAAAGTAAATTTTATTCTTCAAACATGGCGATCTCAAAAAGTACCTTTTAGTTTTCTTTCATGTTTTTTATATTTTACAGATTTGTTATTTACTTAAAACATACTAAACCTATAAGGACAATTGTTATTTTTTGTTTTTGAGAAAAACACATTTGAATATAGGTTGATTTTTTTTGTACTTTGTGCCATACACTAAACCCAAGTTTACTGATTCTATTAAACTTATTTTGGGTTTAGAAGGTACTAAATGAGGTTTAAAGAAGGTACTAAATAAGCTTTTTTTGGGTTTTCTGAAGGTTTAATATTTTACCCACAACATACTCAAATTACAGACAGACGTTTTGTTCGACGATAAAAACCAATTCGAATATTTGTTAGCAAAAATATGCCAGTTGCAGATTTTGCTGAAATTTATCAAATAGATAGTGAATTTTTCTTTCAATTACAATAAAAAATTCATATTAAATTAAAATATATCATATATTAATTATCATATATTATAAACTAAAATAAGCATTAAATATTTTAGAAAAATGAAAATTCTGCCAATCCCATGTACCTTCGAAATCAAATTGCTCAAGAACGGCTTTACCAATTTTATCAACCTTTTTTTTTTTGTAGGTGATTAGTTAATCGTTTGAAAAAAAAAATAATTAATTGTTTTTGTAATTAATTTTTAAATTAAAATATTAAAAAACTTTTTTAAAGTTGGCGCTTGGGTTGAAGATCAATTGAAATTTAATTTATTTTTTTTTGTAAGAACAGTTTTATCCTTACTTTAAAATATTACAAATTTACAAAGAGGCTAATATTTGTGTTCTTGAGATATTTAATTTTTAAGATTTTTAGTACGACTGAAATTCTAATTGTTGATTATTTCTTCGAACAATTTTTATCAAGTTCGAAAACGAAAGCATCTAATTATTCATAAATGTATTTCCGAATGATCGTTGTTTACGTAATAATAAAAAAAATAATATGATTTTATTAATTAGTAACAATTATTCAACGATAAATATGCAAATTACCACGAAAAAAGCAATTTTTTCGGTTTTTTCAATTTTCCCGCCTTTTTGTCCATAGATTTATACTTTTTTTACCATTTATCAAAAATAGACGTAAGGACGAGTAAATGAGTCAAAACTGAACTCTTTAGGAGGCGTAGTTTTAAGAGGAATCGCAGTTAAAAATTTGGTTTTTTCTTTCAAAAAAATTAATTTTAACAACAACGTCTAAATATTTCCCTCCGAAAAAATTACTGCCTTTTTCCAATAAATGGAGGTATCCTTTTCCAAAATTTGAACTTCATAAAATTTTTTTTGTAAAAGAAAACAAGAAAAAAGAAAAAAATCGGTTTTTCGCATTTTTTTCGAAAAATGTTGAGGTGAGGGTAAAAATGGTCCGTACAAAAAGTGTAGATCTTTTTATTCGCTACATCTTTTACATATAACTCTTTTTGATAGGATGCACGGTTTAGCCAGAAATCACGAAAAACCCCTTTCAACCCCTAAAAACCCTCCCCATTCTCCCCCGGATAGCAGCTGCTGGTTCGATTTATGTTTCCCTCTTTTACAATATCGTGTTCTACAATATCCCACTGTCAGTTAGCTGTAACGAATTTTTTTGTTGTTAAAACACTATTTTTCCTGGCCTAATAGGCCAACGTATAATTCATAAAAAATTTATAAAGAAATGAAAAATGGTAAAACATTTTCTAAACGAGTCCCCCTCGTTTGTTGATAAATTCTCATAATTTTTTTGGAAAATTCCTCAAACAAGTGGCCCTCGACTTACGGGTTCGTGCTTTTATCAATAACAATATACTTGCTTTGCTTTGGAATTACTACTGATAAAATTTTTTTGTAAAGTTATCGGTTCAACGATGAATTGATCTCCAATAAAAATTCTATCCCTTTTCGTCCAAAGATTTTTTCCTTATCGAATACATACAATTTTTACAAGATGATCTTAGAAAATTCCTTAAATTTTATAAAGATTTCGAAATCTTTATAATTTATGATTTAACAAAAAAAATAAAAACTACTCGAAAGGAGAAAGATTTATGATTAAAATCATTTACAAAAAAAAAAAAATATTGAACTAAAAATAATAATAATAACAATAAAAATATATCTTAAGAAAAATTAGTTGTTATAAGAAAAAAGGAATATAAGAAAAAATAATTAAATTAATAAAATAAATTGATGATGATGATGATTGTGGGAAACTTATCCAGGATAGATAGAATTTTAATTAACTTTTAAATTTAGATTTTGTAATTCTTGCTTTTGAAAAAAGATTAAATAAATAATATATTTTTAATGGAAGATAGAAAAAAATTTTCTTATTGATTTGTTTGATCGATGGACAGACAGCTCAACAATGATGATTTTCGAAATTGTGAGAATGATTTTAGTTTTAATGTTTAGAAATGGAAAAAATTGTTTTGTATAACAATAACTTTATTCGTTTGGTTTTAAGGGATGCTTTGAATATGCTATTATTTAAATATTCAGATTGCTCTGGAAGAATTGTATAGCTGAGACTTTACACTCATCCATTACAAAAAACAACCTTGCCTATTTCAACAAAAGTCAACCACTGTTGCATTTAAATTTACGACCACGCTGTCTGTAAGAGACTGACACCTTTTAACAATACCATTTTTTGGAGAAGTATTTGTTGTGAAGAGCAGAATTCCAACAATTCAGCACAAAAGAGTTTCGAGATTTATAAAAGATGACATATGCCAGTTTATGTTTAATCCTTCGAGACAGCGGTGAGATAGTCAGGAATAAGCGCAATGATTAAAATAAACCTTCAAATTACGTTTACTAAAAACAAAACAGATGTTTCCAAGATTACATAAAAAATCATAGTCTTTATATATAAGATTGAAACTTAACATAACCTTCATCTTCATTACTTAATCATTCGCAAAACACAATTCCATAAAGAATCAATGATCAGCAATCATTTTGTGACTTCATAAATTAAAACATGAATAAAATGAGAACATCCATCAAATATCACCGCGACCACCGTCCGCAAAAGCAAATCTGTTCATTAATAATTATATTTTACAATAACAAGAAAAAAAATTTTTAAATCGTGAAAAACCAAACTTTCTTCTTCAAAGCCGGATTTTTAACAAACATCAATAATTAAAGTTACAAAAAAAACCACACAACTTATTTTTTAATTTAATAATTTGGGTCCATAACGCGAAATGAAAAACAACAACAACAATTCACACATCTCGCGCAATTAATCGTGAGAGAGGAAAAAGAAAAACAAAACAAAAAGAAGATGATGATCATATGTATTTGACACTTATTTTTTTTTTCCACTCTATGATGTTAAAGTTATTATCCATTTCCAAGCAAGCAAAAAAATGTAAATTATCAAAACTTTACTCATTTGTTTTAGGGTCAACGTAAGTATTTATCTTTTCTTAATCTTTATTTTATGTGTGATAAAAACTCTTTTATTTTTATCTGATTCTATGACTTTCTCTTAATAAATAACAAAATGATGGGCAATGTAAAGTGTGTTATCACCAACACGAGGTATGAGAAAATGTAAACAAAGTTAACCTTAATGACATTTCAGTTTGTTCTAGCATTTAGTCTCCAAAAAACTGCATTTGGTAAAGCTGATGACAATCGTATCACTACTAAGAACACATGAAGTTCTTTGTGAAAGAAAGTCTATTCCGCAGGAGTCTGGAGCAGTTTTGTGATAATTTTAGTATATGTAATGCTTTTCTGAGTTTAACGACAAAAAACTAATGAAGCTTTACAGTAAATTGATTACAAGTTTCAAGGAACGTTCGCAATGGTTGAACAGTACAAGTTACGATTTTGTTTTACATCGGCCTAGAAAAAATTTTCAAAATCTTTATTTCTGACATTTCTCGACATTCTTGTCTCTACCGGTAAAAAAACACTGCAAATAAAAATATGTTTTTTCGCCACTAATGCATTCTATTAGTCTATTTTGAGCCGTTTTAAGAGTTTAAATTATTAATATTTAATATTTTATGTGCTAAATATGTTTAACTTAGTAATAAAAAATATAATTAGAAAAAAGACACAATTAATAGTAGATTAATTAATTCAGTAAATTACCTGTGATATAACATCACCCCGATGGAAAATCTCCCATCAAGAATAATATAAGAACTGAATCTAAAAAATTATGGTGCAAA
Source organism: Diogma glabrata (assembly GCA_963693315.1). Lineage (NCBI taxonomy): Eukaryota > Metazoa > Arthropoda > Insecta > Diptera > Cylindrotomidae > Diogma > Diogma glabrata. The sequence continues at coordinate 51,521,584 of OY856188.1, forward strand.
TTATGAAACATTTTGCAATCCATACAATTTTAGAGCGATCTAGTTTCGAACCAATGAGAAAATTTTAAACTTTAAAAAAGTCTATCTTGATGGGAGATTTTCCATCGGGGTGATGTTATATCACAGGTAATTTACTGAATTAATTGTTGATCATGTGTCAATAGACACAAGTGAAGACTAGTCATCTTCTTCTCACAGATACAAGTTTGTTATTCAATACTAGAATGCCTAGAGTATAACAAAACAGTGATCACCAGAGAAATTAATTGACTAAACCTGAATTTATTAAATGTATGTTTATGTAAATTTTTTGTTTTTACACTTCGCTAGTGTTGTAACCTAATTTTTGGTTATATACATTAGCGTTGACATTTTTTGGTAGAGTTTATCTAGTCGGCTAGCCCTGATGAGAATGATAGACTTTTTTAAAGTTTAAAATTTTCTCATTGGTTCGAAACTAGATCGCTCTAAAATTGTATGGATTGCAAAATGTTTCATAATTTGCACCATAATTTTTTAGATTCAGTTCTTATATTATTCTTGATGGGAGATTTTCCATCGGGGTGATGTTATATCACAGGTAATTTACTGAATTAATTGTTGATCATGTGTCAATAGACACAAGTGAAGACTAGTCATCTTCTTCTCACAGATACAAGTTTGTTATTCAATACTAGAATGTCTAGAGTATAACAAAACAGTGATCACCAGAGAAATTAATTGACTAAACCTGAATTTATTAAATGTATGTTTATGTAAATTTTTTGTTTTTACACTTCACTAGTGTTGTAACCTAATTTTTGGTTATATACATTAGCGTTGACATTTTTTGGTAGAGTTTATCTAGTCGGCTAGCCCTGATGAGAATGATAGACTTTTTTAAAGTTTAAAATTTTCTCATTGGTTCGAAACTAGATCGCTCTAAAATTGTATGGATTGCAAAATGTTTCATAATTTGCACCATAATTTTTTAGATTCAGTTCTTATATTATTCTTGATGGGAGATTTTCCATCGGGGTGATGTTATATCACAGGTAATTTACTGAATTAATTGTTGATCATGTGTCAATAGACACAAGTGAAGACTAGTCATCTTCTTCTCACAGATACAAGTTTGTTATTCAATACTAGAATGTCTAGATTATAACAAAACAGTGATCACCAGAGAAATTAATTGACTAAACCTGAATTTATTAAATGTATGTTTATGTAAATTTTTTGTTTTTACACTTCGCTAGTGTTGTAACCTAATTTTTGGTTATATACATTAGCGTTGACATTTTTTGGTAGAGTTTATCTAGTCGGCTAGCCCTGATGAGAATGATAGACTTTTTTAAAGTTTAAAATTTTCTCATTGGTTCGAAACTAGATCGCTCTAAAATTGTATGGATTGCAAAATGTTTCATAATTTGCACCATAATTTTTTAGATTCAGTTCTTATATTATTCTTGATGGGAGATTTTCCATCGGGGTGATGTTATATCACAGGTAATTTACTGAATTAATTGTTGATCATGTGTCAATAGACACAAGTGAAGACTAGTCATCTTCTTCTCACAGATACAAGTTTGTTATTCAATACTAGAATGTCTAGAGTATAACAAAACAGTGATCACCAGAGAAATTAATTGACTAAACCTGAATTTATTAAATGTATGTTTATGTAAATTTTTTGTTTTTACACTTCGCTAGTGTTGTAACCTAATTTTTGGTTATATACATTAGCGTTGACATTTTTTGGTAGAGTTTATCTAGTCGGCTAGCCCTGATGAGAATGATAGACTTTTTTAAAGTTTAAAATTTTCTCATTGGTTCGAAACTAGATCGCTCTAAAATTGTATGGATTGCAAAATGTTTCATAATTTGCACCATAATTTTTTAGATTCAGTTCTTATATTATTCTTGATGGGAGATTTTCCATCGGGGTGATGTTATATCACAGGTAATTTACTGAATTAATTGTTGATCATGTGTCAATAGACACAAGTGAAGACTAGTCATCTTCTTCTCACAGATACAAGTTTGTTATTCAATACTAGAATGTCTAGAGTATAACAAAACAGTGATCACCAGAGAAATTAATTGACTAAACCTGAATTTATTAAATGTATGTTTATGTAAATTTTTTGTTTTTACACTTCGCTAGTGTTGTAACCTAATTTTTGGTTATATACATTAGCGTTGACATTTTTTGGTAGAGTTTATCTAGTCAGCTAGCCCTGATGAGAATGATAGACTTTTTTAAAGTTTAAAATTTTCTCATTGGTTCGAAACTAGATCGCTCTAAAATTGTATGGATTGCAAAATGTTTCATAATTTGCACCATAATTTTTTAGATTCAGTTCTTATAATAGTAGATTATTGTGTAAGTGTTTAATGACATATTTTATTGTCGAGCAAAGTTTTACAATGCGACCAAGCATTTGCAAAATTGCGAGAGAATAAAATAAATTAAACATGAAACCAATATTACATTTTATCCTTTTGATAGATTAACATGTATTAATTTAAATTAAATTAGTTTAAAACTTCTAGAAACAAGGACAACGATTTTTAATTTTATTGTACAATTAATTTCATACAATTAAATAAATTTTGTTCACATATTTGATTGTTAGGTAATGTGAAAATTAAATGACCTGGAACGAAAGACATCACATTTTGCACTAATAAGGAACCAAAAAAGCAATCATTAAAAAACCAATTTTGTTCACATTTAAAATTCAAATCAATTGAACTCATAGTAAGCATTTCACTTTTTATTTGACTGAGGAACATGCTTAATAGTGTGAATTTGTTGTTTTTATATAATTTTAAATGAGAGTGAAAATATTGTTTTTGATTTTTTTATAAAAATGATAGTATGTATTTGCAACATTTATTTCAAAATTCAATACAATCAAATAAATTATTTTGAAAAATTTTTTTTTTAAATATTTGCGCAACAGAATCAAAAAACAACTATTTTTGTTCGTTGAAATTGAAATTAAAGTTTACAGCCGCTTGAAAGAAGGTTAAAGTCTTACATTTTTAACCTATAATCAAAACGGCTTTAAAGTAACGTCTTTTTTTAAGACTGCAGTAAAGTAACTTTCATAATTTTACGGCGGTAGAAAAATTGTCGCCATTTTTCCATATTTTTACATCGGCAGCAAAAGTAACACACCATGAGAATATGAATTAATAAAAATATGACAAGACCATAATATTTTTTCAAACAAATGGTATAACTATGACAACAAAAAATAACAATTATTTTGAATGGATTATGAAATTTTGAATTGAAGGTTGCTTTACCAAAAAATTTTATTTTTCATTTAATTATTACAAATTTAAATGTTTTTTACTTTTTTGACGTGACGATAATAAATCATATTTATAAAAATTTTGATGTATTAATTTCATATTTTTAAAAAATTTAAACGTTTGCCGAAAAAATAATGTATTTAATTCGGAGCTAAAGTGAGTTTTTGTAGCACTTTAGCTCCTAATTAAATAATATACTATTGTTTCTAAACGTTATTTAAAAAAGAAAACTGAAGGAACTTTCTGGAATTAGTTGTTATTTTACTGACAGAAAAATGAGATGTTGTAGATGGGATGTGGAAGGAATAGTGTGGAGAATTGGACTATTATACAAACATACGGAATCCTGTCTTGGGAAATCTCTGTTTTCTTAAATGTTTTTACCAAAAAAGAACTCATGGTTGCATATAAAAAGAAGATAATTAAAAAAAAAACAATAATTATATTATTCACTCACAAATTATAAAAAACACGTTAAAAAAAAACTTTCAGGTAAAAGTTTCATACACAGATCTTAATATCATGCCACAACAACTTTACTAAATTCACAAATAAATAAATTTTTAAATATTATTTCGAGCAGTTATACATTATATTATATTAAAACACTTGTGGCACGGTCACTCTGATAACAATCTATCTTTTGATTATAACTTACGTAATCTCCTCCATCGGACAAAATGAACGAGTATATATGTAGTAAGATTCTCCATCTCTTCATTCTCCTCTTTATTCCCATCTTTTTCATCGTACTCAATTTAAAAATTTCCAATCAAAATTTTTATTTCCATTTATAATTTTACTAAAAATCTTTTCAAAAGAGAAAATTTATTATTTATAAATATACAACAGTATTCTCTCTACATATAACATTATGACTAAGCTTTCCATAACAAAAATTTATATGTAGACACAAACAAGCATTAGGTATTGAGTGACGCACCAAAGCAATTAACTAAAAAAAAAAATATTAAAATATTATTGCCTAGCTTGTAGCACACATAAAAAATAAATTAGCAAACTACTAGCGGATTTATTTCAAAATGAAAGTTATTAGTTTAGAGTAAACCTCGAAATAGTCCGTCGCTACAATAGTGGTTATTAGGTAATAGACAACAGGCGAGTAACAGTTGCTTTAAAAAAATGAGATTTCAAAGAGCATAGCCTTGAAGAGGTTAGGCGGTTTAAGGGCATCGGCTATACAGAATTAAAGCATCGTTCGTTGTTGAAAAAAACTCACTTAATGGAATCAATAATTTAGTATTGATGTACAAACATCTCTCTAGATCCAATATAAGGAAGAAAGTGATGAGACCGCTCACCAGAAGCTTATAATAGAGAGAAGGGAGCTTTTGTCTGGTGGAAGTAAAGTCTGAAACCGTGAAAAAACAGGCTCCGAAAAGTAGTAATAATTGGTATTATTAAACCGTGAAGATAAGCAAAATTTTTGAGTTCTAGACAATTTATTATTGGGCAGTGATGGTTGTATCCAACAAAAAAAAATTTAAATACTAATTTTTTTTAGCGTTTTTAATGTGTTTCACCTTCTGAACTTATCGGTTACGGAGAAGTTCACCAAAAAGGAAGATACTCAAATTGTCCGTCATCTAAAAGTTTCAATACTTAAGGTAAAATTCCAAATAAATTCTGAACAGAGTTTTATAAACTCGTGAAGCAACTAATGCGATTATTGAACGCGACAGATGCAGCTCATAGGCTGAGAATCTGAGTTAAACAATTCACTTCTTTGAAATCTACAAGGCCAAAAATTTAACAAAAGACAAGTACTTATCACAGTTTTTTGTGATTTGCATGGTTTTTGGTTTTGAACAAAGGCCTACCTAGTGATAGAATAAAGAACTTCTGTATAGAACCTTGAAAGCGGCTCGATTAACCTACGCTTGTCGAGATTATGAGCACATGCAACAAAAGGTTGAATATTTGGAATGGCTTATGAGAACAAGGAGGATTTTCTCAAAAATTATAATAATAGTAATAATAATAATAATTTTTATTTTTATTTCTAATACAAATACAACACCATAGAACATTATCAAAATCAGTTTATACATCAGTTTATCTTCTGATTACATAAATTATTTATCAAATTTCATATCAACTATCATACAGATACTCTGGGTGAATTTTTGTTGCAGATTATTTTTTAGTTGCATTTAAGCGTCTTCCATACTTTAGACTGGAACATGGATTACATTATTTATTTTATTTATTTAGCGTATGGTTTTTTTTGTGACACATTAAAAACTAAACTTAAAATAGGTAGACTCTTCTATAAAATCTACCTAAAACAAAACATGGAGTACATTATTAGAGACACCCTCATTTAAGAAGCACATGCACTTTCATAAAAATCGTAGGGTTTGTCAATGCCCTAAGTGCAACATTAGGTGATCAAATCTGAACTGGTGGTCAAAAGCTAAGCTAGAATGTTTTGAATTTTCACAAATAAAAAGTTTTGTATGTCATAATGATAATTTCCCTATGCCAATTATTAGGAGGCAAATTTCAATTTTAATTAATGTATTAATAGAAATATGAATAATTAAATTTTTTAGTTAAAAGATTATTGTTTTAATTATTTAGTTAAGTTGCATCAAAATTTCTATACGAATTTCACTCGGCCGATGATAAATTCTTATAATATTTTTGAATCACCGCAAGCAAAATGCACTAGCAATTCACAAGTTTTTGAAATTTTTAGAAAAAATAATTTAAATTATTGCCGGCCGTGGGAAAGAAATTAATTTTTAAAAAATTTCATCAACAAGTATACCGATTTCTAGTGTCCTACTTTTGAAACCATATTGACATACATACACTTAAAATCAGACAATAGCGATAAAATAATAAAAATGTTTAAGCCACTATAAATATTAGCTGGGATAATGACATATAAAGTAATAAATTGACAATCTCTTGTGGAATCACTCAATTATTTTGCTCAACATAGGAACATTTCTGTTACAGACAGCAAATATTTGATGTAAAAAATAAAATTTATTAAAGTGATTAAGTTTTTAAAGATTTTAACCGATCGATTTTAACCGGTACCTGTAAAATCACTGCAAATAATTCAGACAAACTTTATATAAATTTTAAAAATTAAAAATTATTAGAGAACATTTTTCAATGTTTTTTATTCAATATATTGGCGTAGTTATGTTGATTTTTGTCGATAGTTTATAAAAAAATCGATAATTAATAAAAAAAAACAGCACACATAAAATTAGCTTATAAGTAAATTTCAAATATAAATTTTTGGTCCTTCCAGCCGGTTCGTGATCAGGTTACAGAACAACTAAAGTATAAGCTTTAAGGTGATTTTATCTAGAAATTTAGATCGATATTTCATAAAATATTTGTTACTGTACATTTTTAAACATTATTTTCAAAAAATTATTTCTAATTTTGTTGTAACAACACCCATGATATACTGAATTGACAAACTGTTGACAGTCTTTTAAAGGAATCACTTAATTATTGTAAACGTTTAAATGTATAATAACAGATATTTCATGAAATAAATGATCTTTATTTCTAGATAAAATAATCTTAATATATAAGCTTTATTTTCTGAAAATAAATCATAATCCGGCTTAACGGACCAAAAATTTATAATTAAATTTTGCTTATCAGCCAAGATTTTATGTGTGTTGAATTTTGTATTGATACTCGTTTTTATCATAAATTATCGACGAAAATTTGATATAGCTATGGCAATGAGAATCACATGTAAAATCAGATTTTGTTGATTTATAAATTTTTTTAAGTTTGATATACGGGTTGTGACAACCACGCATACTCCAGTGTCTGCTATTGGCATATGAGTCAATGTAAGATATCACTAGCCAAGGTGATATCTTTTGGGTGCTGGCTGACGGATGAAATGTAGTAAACGGTACCACCCTCAATCTTAGTAATGGCATGTTCTTTGATGATGGTACGCCATTATTTGCTTGAAGCAACGAGCCCTCATATAATTCTTTATTTGGAATTTGATCATTGAGGAAGAAAGTGCGTCATGTGATCAAGTTATATGCTTCTACCTGGATTATAGGCAATTAGTTTTGTTCATACAAATTTTTTTTTGAAAGTCTGCGTTCACTTTTTTATTTATTTTTTTTTCCTTCAGTCTATGTCATATTTTATTTTATAATGGGATAAGATTTATTGTTTAGTTATCAATTCTTAAAAAAAAAATTTAAAAAAGCAAAACAAAACAAAAATTTTGCGTCAACCTTTGAACGCATGTTATTGAGGGATCTAGGTCTTAAAAGGTTTTTATGTGTTCTTCTAGAACATGTTGTAATTTCTATTACAAAACAAATTTTATTAAAAAAAAAAATAAACTGAATAAAAAACTTTGGTAACGCCGCCATAGACGTTATCGCACCAAAACGAAATTGAAATTATTTAGTTCTTATTTTATTTGCATTATCAATTAAAGTGCAACCGTCAATTGTATGCAAAAGATATCTCTCCTTGCACCAATAAACAAAATGATACAAAATAAACAAAAACTGAGAACTGAACTAAGAACTGGCTGGTGAAAAATCAGCTAGAATGGCACTTGTTTAAGTTTATGAGCTGTTTCGAGTAATAATGGATGTTGAATGTCAAGAAATTTTAAAAGTATTGTACCAAAGTCAATGAACAAATAATATCTGTTTATAAAGATATTGAATGTTTGACTTGCAAGCTCAACTTGGATTAGACATTATTTTGATGTCGAATTACTTAAAAATTTCACTTTCGGTTATTAGGGGAACTGATGAAATTATACGAAGAAATCGAATTTTTTACGTTTAATCAATTTTTCCTATCAAGATTAATTATACTATATAAAATTAAATATGGCTTTATTTTTCTTTAATTAAAATTATTATAAAAAGCAACGAGATATATAGAATCATGATCATGAGCTGCATTAAAATCATAACAAACTGCAACTTGTTTCCTTTAAACGGAGACCGTAATAAAAACAGTAAAAAATAAAAATAAATAAAACTCATTTGTAAATAAATAAGCGTAAAACACAGATACGGTTGTCGTTTGGTGAATATCAAAAATTTGGTCTCTGCATTCGGATTTCTGACGTAGTGGTGGTGATTATCTTGGTTCCTCTGGCTTTTGGGGTTGTTCCTGTTTTTTGTTCATTTAAAATTAAGTACGTTTTTTTCAATTTGTGCTTGCGATTCCGCATTTGTGATGGGCTGAGGAGACATATTCGAACTCACAGACTGAGACTAGCTGGAATTTTAATCTCAAGTCACGCAACTCTTTGGATGTTACATTACTAGGAACGCACGTTGTTCATCATAACAGTTACATCACATTTACATATAGTGTAAATTTTTTGTCACGACTACTGTATTTATTTTATGATATTTAATCACCGCTTAAGTTTTAAAGTTTTGATCAAACTTATTCGTATCCGGTTTGGATTTTGGTCATATAAATTTGAAAATTACGAGCTACAAAGTTAAACTCTACTATGTTTAGTAATTTCTAGATAAAAAAAACGGTTTTGATCACAGTTCCTAAACCATCCACTGCTTGATTATCGGAACAAGATAGTGGTGTCAACGACAGAATTACAGTCAATAATAAATTTCAGTACCGATATATATTATATTGAACTTTATTTCATCATAACCTGTCAGAATATAAGATAAATAGCTGGTTGTTTGTCAAAAGATATATAAATATTACACAAGCAAATCAAACCATAACGAAACCAACAAACAAGATGACCTTATTGGATTTTTAATTTAAAAGTATAAACTGGAGAAACAAGAAAATTAAATTTTTTATGATAAAAATTCGGAACCAACAAACACTTATGGTTTTCATCTGTTCGATTATGAAATATTACACAAGAAAACAATAAGAAATTAGAATCAGGTTGAGATAGTAATTGTTGTGTAAACACGTTTTTGTAATGAGGGTAAAACTTATAAGAATGTTTTTTTCTGGAAATATATGTGAAGGTTATACGAACTTTTTTTATAAGATAATTTTTTTCAATTAAAACTATATTTATGACGGTTAAAGTTGGTTTCATCTAACCCAATTTCACTTTTAATGGAAATTTGTATAAAACTAAACATAAGTCTAACATGATATTATAACATCACTTGCATCACGATTTATGTTTTTTATTTTACCGATTTAATTTAAAAATTAACATAATATACTCCTAACACCCAATAATAAAATCATGTCAAATATATCATACACCTTCATCACACCAAAAAAACATTAAAAAATTGTATCACACATTTTCGATTACATTATCGTTTACATCGATCTAGGAAGTTGTAAGTTTTTCAATTAACATAAAATTAAAACCAACTACAAAGTGGAACGAAAATTAATAATTAAATAATCACGAGTTTTATTCTGTTTTTCTTTTAAATTAACATTATTATGAAAGAATAAGACATGATCAAAAAAAAAATATGATCGCGATCATTATCCATTAAACATTTAGAATGATTTAAATTGACAAAACAAAAAACAAAACAAACAATATAAGAAAATATCAATCATAAATTCTTGATTGTATTGCAGAAGGAAAACCGATTTTTTGGTTGATCGAATGTTTGTGTTGAAGATCCATTCTTTTGATCGATCAATAAAACCTAACCGGATGGATAAATTGGTTGTAAGGTGGTTTTACAATTGATGATATGATTGGGAAGCAATTAATTGAATATTAATTTCAAAAAAATAGTTTGTCATTGTTTTAAATTTAATTGATCGCTGTTTGATCGTATGAGTTTGTCATTTGAATATTTAATTTCAATTTGATGGTAATTTTAAGGTTATGAAATTTATATATTCATTGAACTAAAACAGATTATGTATATAATAATTTTTTTAACAAAATAAAAAAAATGTTTGGATTATCAAAAAATTATATAATTTGATAGGTTTATATTTACAGTATTAAAAAATTATATAGTTTTGTGGGTTAAATGTTACCAAATCTTCGATCGGTTTTGTATTAATTTTCTTTTAGCGCGTTTGTCACATTCTTCATAACCACAGTCTGCACTCTGCATATTGTTTTACGAATTGGAAACCAGACGGCTGGAACATAATCGTTCCTATTTTACCATTCAAAACTGACAGAAAAGAATTTTCGTAAAAATTGCAATATTCAGCTCTATAATAATTCAGTCCAAGAAACCAAAGAAATGACAAAAAATAGCCTAAAAATTTAAATCTCTAATCAGAGTTTAGACGCTCCTTATACCACTCCTTTTCTTCGATAATTTCAAAGCGAGTAACTCAAAAAAAAATATGGCATCCTCAGATACATGAGTGAAAATGAAAAAGTACCGTTTTTACTCCTAAATCGAAGTAAATATTTTCTTTCAAATACTCACACATTTAATTTTTGCTTCAAATTTGATGCTTTCCATCGTAAAAAATGAATTATATTTCCGAATATTTTCTTCTATTATGCAAGTTTTGTTATAAAAATAAATAAATAGGATGACGAAAAAGTACTACTTTTCTTTTTCTGTTTATGGAATGAAACAAATAAAAATATAATCATATGCAAAGGAGTAAAATAAAAAATTCTTACGAGAAAGAACGATATTAAAAATGTTAAAATTTTAACTTGTGAATATGTACTCGAATAAAATAAAATTATAAACTCTGTCTAAAATCAAATATGCAGAAAATGTTAATTTTTTGGTTGGTGCAATAATACTGTTACGTTTCTACATAATCGCAACGAAAAACCAAATTATGTTCAACCTTAATGACTTTGGTCTGAAAGACCAAAGTATTACATTCTCGAAGAAAGTGGAATAGTATTAGAATTTTGAAAAAGCAAAATTTTTGTTTATATCAAAATTTTTGGAATTATTTTAGAATTTTGAAAAAAGTTTGTATATTTAATTTTGTTATAATTTTTGCAACATTTTTAGAATTCAAAAAATAAATAGAATTTTTGAATTTGTGTATTTTGAATTTTATAAATGTTTTTAGAATTTTGAAAAAAGTTTCAATTTTTGATTTTATAAGAATTTTTGGAATATTTTTAAAATTTTGAAAAAGTTTAAATTTTTGATTTTATTATAATTTTTGGAAATTTTGTTTCAATTTTTTAAATTGTTATAATTTTTGCAATATTTTTAGAATTTTGGAAAAAGTTTGAATTATTGAGTTTGTGAATTTTGAAAAAAGTTTGTATATGTATTTGATTTTGTTTTACTTTTTGCAATACTTTTAGAATTTTGAAAAAACTACAATTTTTGAATTTGAAAATTCTGAAATTTTATAAAGATTTTTAGAATTTAAAAAAAGTTTTAATTTTTGATTTTGTAAGAATGTATTAAATATTTTTAGAATTTTGAAAACCTTTAAATTTTTGACTTTATTATAATTTTTACAATATTTTGGGAATTTTGAAAGAAATTTGAATTTTTGGTTTTGTAATATTTTCTTGAAACGCTAAACGCTAAATTTTTCGGTAACGTATTGATGTTTTGTGTTAGTTTTGTAATAAATTTCTAAACAGAGATAAAACACTTGTACTTTTATAAAGAATTTTATGTTTGAAATACATCGCTGCCCAAAACTAAAAACAATGTCATCATAAAAGTTTTTTGCTAAAAACTCTATCAAAATTTTGTACTCAGACCGTAGTTTTGATGATGAAGAGCTTGAGATTTCAGCCCCTCCGTATATTTTTCTATAGAATATTTTAGTAACCTGAATCAACTATTTCAGAATTTTTCGAGTTTTCTTTACAAACAAATTTTTTGATTTACAGAGAATAAATTCAGTGAATTATTTGTGATATAACATCACCCCGATGAAAAATATCCCATCAAGAATAATATTAGAACTGAATCTAAAAAATTATGGTGCAAATTATGAAACTTTTTGCAATCCATACAATTTTCGACCGATCGAGTTTCGAACCAATGAGAAAATTTTAAACTTTAAAAAAGTTTATCATTCTCATCAGGGCTAGCCGACTAGATAAACTATCAAAAAATGTCTACGCTATAAACCAAAAATTAGGTTACAACTCTAGCGAAGTATAAAAACAAAAAATTTACATAAACATATATTTAATAGATTCAGGTTTAGTCAATTAATTTCTCTGGTGATCACTGTTTTGTTATACTCTAGACATACTAGTATTGAATAACAAACTCATATCGGTGAGAAGAAGATGACTAGTCTTCCCTTGTGTCTATTGACACATAATCAACAATTGATTCAGTAAATTATTTGTGATATAACATCACCCCGATGGAAAATGAAGCTTTCAAAAAAACAGGTGCTCGAGGGACAACCCACCACTTTGTTCACTATCACTCAAAAACTAATCATTTCCTTACCATACATATTTGAATCTTTTTGCAAAGTGTCATCAAAATTCATTCACGAATGAATGTTTTATGCTCCCAACAAACATAAAAATATTGTGGAAAAAACCACCTGTTGTGTGGTGGACCCCCAACCCTTTATCCACTGTACTCTTAAGGCTAATAACATCTTGCTCATGTTACTTTAAAGCTTTGACCAACGTTTCATGAAAATCGATCGGTAATTGTAGGCTAGTAGTGATAAACCCCTGAAAAAAAAACTTTTTAACCGGAAGTTGATATGCAGAAATATTGGAAACAGTACTAAAACCTTATAAACCAAGTCTCCATAAGATCATAATCCGGAATTAGAAGTTATTGAAGATTTAAAGTTCGAGGTCTTCGGGAGAACCCCATCATTTTGTTACAATTTGAAATGAATCCAGATTGAAAATTTAAAGTTCGAGATCTTCGGGAGACCCCCATCATTTTGTTACAATTTGAAATGAATCCAGATCTTTCATTTTCAAGTGAACCTGGATCATTTGCCAAAGTGTTATCAAGATCCTATGCAGGAATGTTACGCACCCACCCACACACAGACATACATTAAAATTTTTATTGGCTATTTAGATAGAGAATGGTCCAAAACAAAAGAAAAAACAGAATTTGGGGTATGTAAGATTTTTTTTTCTCGATAGATTGCATTACTTCACACAATTTAAAATTGTGGTGAAGTAAAAATAATTAACATTCTTTCATTGGCAACGAAGTGAAAAAAATTTGTTTAAATAAAAAACTATTAACTTAAAATAAAACATAAGACATCAGATTAGTATTCCGCTTGAGATTTTATTTAGGAAATCGTTTACGTCATTTTTAGTGTTAATCAAAAAAGGGTGAAATATTCAATACAAATCAACAAACTCATTCAAAATTCATTTAGTGACGATCTATAATATTGTTACTCCAGCAATTTTAATTTTTTATAAAAATTGAAGTGGGAGTATGAAGATTTGCTAGAGAAAACTATCAAACGAAAACTAATCTGTTGTCTATTTTTAATAAAGGCAGTAAATTTTTTCCTAAACACATTTATTTTCTAGTTTTAGTTTGATTCTAATTTAATTTTTTTATTTTATACTTTTTAATCGTTGAATATTTTAGCGTCAATTTAAACGTCAACAAATTTGATTTACATTAAAAAGTTTTTTGATATAATTTTTACTGGACTTAAATTCAATTTTTTCATTTTTTCTTCCAAAAAAAATTGCGGCTTGTAACTAATAACATTAACTTTAATAGGGATTGTTACAAAATGTGCCGTCACTTGTGTGGTAAAGTGTTGCAACCAAAGAGTTTTATATAGCTGACAGTTAGGGTTAGTAAAAGTGGAGCATTACCTCTGAAAACAAAGCGTTTTCGTTGCTTTACAATATTTCAAAAATTTGCATGTCACGGTTCATCTAAAGTTTGACGAACCCAGCTCGCAAATTTGGTATTAAATACGGTCGGAATATAGATTAAACTTCGTCAATGTGTAAGAGATTAATTGAAAAACTCAGGAAAACTGGAGCTTCTTGTAAAACATGTAGTGAAAGACAGTTGGAGACAGGAGGTCAGTCAGCAGAGTGAACTGAACGCGGCGAACCGAATCCAAAACGTGGAAAGACACAATGGTCGGCTGGCAAGGTAATGGCATCAGTATTCTGGGATGCACGTGGTATTATATTCATTGATTACCTCCAAAAGGGCCAGACTATCAACAGCGAGTATTATATAGCGTTGTTGGAGCGTTTAAATGATGAAATCACGAAAAACCTGTTCCATTTGAAGAAGAAGAAAGTGCTGTTTCATCAAGACAATGCACCGTGTCACACTTCAATGAAAACTATGGAAAAACTGCATGAATTAGGCTACGAATTACTTCCCCATCCACCGTATTCTCCAGATCTGGCACCCAGTGACTTTTTTATGTTTGCAGACCTCAAAAGAATGCTTGCCGGAAAGAAATTTAGAACTAATGAAGAGGTAATCGCCGAAACTGAGGCCTATTTCGAGGTTAAAGAGAAATCGTACTATAAAAATGGAGTCGAAAAATTGTATGACCCCTATAACCGTTGTATCGCCCTCGAAGGCAACTATATTGAATAACAAAATCGAATTTTTCCAAAAAATGTACTTTACTATGTTAGCCTACGAACTTTTCAGTCTGTCTGTTAGTTGATGAAAAAAAAAGTCCAAGCGGCACGTATATCCGTTAGAAATAGGTAAATTTCGAGATCAGACAGTTTTGTGTGGCAGTAGAATCTGATGTATCAGACTAGTTTAAACAAAACAAACTAATTTCAAACAGATATCGAACAAATTTTAAAAAGAAAATTTGCTACCTATAAGCAAAATTATATCTATCCAATTTTGCAACAAACAAAAATCAAATCTACCATAGAACATGTGTGTGACAATTTATGACACAAACCTACTCTATATCATATGTCGTGCAATTACTGCAAAATATCAAAATAGTTTATTTCTAAGAAAAAAAAATTAATTTCTTCTATTCAAATCTTTTATTTTTTGACTGTTATAAGGTTGACATTGACTGTTATAAGGTTTTTGGAAATTGTAGTTGGGGATTGTTGCAAACTTTTTTGTTGAAGCCAACAAGTCAAAAACCTCTAACTGCAGAGGTTTATATTTATAAAAAACGGATTAAAATGTTTCCACAGATTCTAAATTTATGAAGATTTTAAAAATATTAGAATGCAAACGGCCGTTATAACAGATTAAAAAAAACACTTTTTTTTCTAGTATAAAGCCTCTAGTTCCTTAAACATGTGTCAGATTTTTCTGATTTACGATCTGGTCCAAGGTATTAATAAAACACACATTTTTAAGAAAGGTTTTTTGATCTGGCTCCACAAATGCAACCGTGAGAGCGCCGGTTGATTCAAACGCATTTTGTGTTTTACAAGCTTTTTTGTTGGAGCCGCCCACTCAGAAACCTCCAACTGCAGTGGTCTTTTTTTTGAAAGAAACTGATTAAAAAGGTTTCAAAAATTCTAAATTTATAAAGTTTTTATAAAAATTAGAATCCAAACGGCCGCTATAACGGATCTAAAAAACAGAGTTTTTTTCTAGTATAAAGCCTCTATTTTCTTAAGCATGTGTTGGATTGGGCTGATTTATGAACTTGTTGAAGATATTAATAAAACACACATTTTTAGAAAAGGTTTTTAGATCTGGCTTTACAAATGCGACCGTGAGAGTGCCGGTTGTTTCAAAAAAAATTTTTTTTTGCAAACTTTTTTGTTGGAGCCGCTCACTCAGGAACCTCTAACTACAGTCTATTTTTAACACAAATTGATAAAAAAGATTCCAAAAATTCTAAATTTGTTAATTTTTTTGAAATACTTGTATATCCAAACGGCCGTTATAACGGTTTTAAAAAATCAATTTTTTTCAGAAAAAAGCCTTTAGTTTCTTAACCACGTGTCGGATTTTGCTGATTCACGAACTCGTTCGAGATATTATTAGAAAACACAAGTACAGAAAATTTTTTTGATCTACCTCAACAAATGCGATCGTGAGAATGCTGGTCGTTTTCGTTATATCTCATATATATATCCGCTTATCATATATAGTCGTTTGGCACAAAAGTTTTTCCGAAATTCCGAGATGAAGCCCATTGCAATAGGTAGATTTTCATATGAAATCTACCTAAAAGGTTGAGAAGGGAAAACAGAACTTAAATTGAAGAAGAAGATGGTTATTGGAAAATACACAAGTTTTTAAGTTAATTAACAGGAAGATCAAGAGAAATTGGATTAGAGTAAAATGAATGAAGCGGCAAGATCAAAAGAAAGGGAGCCAGAGAAATTTTTTGTTATAAATTAGTTGGGTATGTTTACCACCATAAGTTGACATTTTAAAATGACTATGAAATTTATCATAGGACGACATTGAATTCCTTATAATAAAGTTCAAATAAAAAAATATAGAAGGACATTGAATTCCTTAACTAGGTATTTGGGTCATTGAATGCCAGAACAATGGTTTTGATAAACACAGTTCTGCAACGGTAAATTTAACCAGCATATTGTTCAGATATTTCTAAGGCTTTTGTTCGTTGGTTGAAGGGACATAATTTACATTAAAAAATTTCACAACCGACGAATCATTAAAATTATATCTTCTACGTGTAAATACGTAAGCACTTTTTTGAGGTACCATTCAAAGTTATTTGTCCTAACAAAAGTGAGGCAATAAATATATCGCTGGAAGGGTCTTCAGCAGTAGATGTGTCGAAACACTTTTTCTTGTGAGAAAAATGGGAATATATGAAGTTGTGTTTTGTGATGGTTTTTGGACCAAACCTGGACCAAGTCCACGCCACAGCCTTTGGAGTTTGGGCCAGGCTCAACATTTGCAAACGGCCCAAGCTCGGACCAAGTTTAGACTGATGTCCTGGGCCAAATCTGGCAAATCAGACCTAAACCAAGTCAGACAAATCAGATTTGGTCAGGTCTATCAAACCAATTATTCCCAGACCTCCTATAAGTGTGTGGAAAGATGTGGAAAAAGTAACATATATAAAAATAAAGATAAACATAATCTGGCTTGCACATGTTTACAATGCATTAGCCTGGTGAATAACGGGTATCATAATAAACTGAATCTTGGTTCAGTCCATTCAGACATTTGCAACTATTCCAGACTGAAACCTAGCCAAGGTTTGGCTCACAAAAACGGGCCCGAGTTTGGTTCGTTGTTTATTATTGGAGCTCCTACCCGCGGGGTTCCAGTTATTTTGCTGAGAGTTTAATTATAATGGCCGAATTTTGGCCTCTGGGCGATTCTAGTTTACAATAGATTGACAATTCATTCATATTTTTCCGGTGGTGGCGTAAATTGGTGGGGTCAGATTTTTGTGCATTTTTTATCAACATGACAGCCTTCTAATGCAAAGAGTCTAGACCAAGTTGTGCATTTTTACGTAAAAAATGTAATGAATGAAAAAAAATTTAGTTCCACTTATTTATTTCAGATGTCAAGTGTGATGAGAAAAGAAATAAAAACAAATCTAGCACCAAAATATCAAACAAAAATTCTAAATCTTTCAAAACAAAAATTTTAAGGCAAACAAAATGCAAACCAAAACTTGATTGTAGATGGATAGGTTTTTGTTCAAGCATAAATTGTATATCTGGTATTAATAAATTGTATAAAAATATCAGAGTTTACAAATTAATTTTATTTAAGCCAAAAAAAATTTCTAACGGCAGCAACAAACCGAAATTGAAGATGCAGAAATGTTTTAGTTCTTAATCCAAACCTGTTTTCTAAGTTTCATTAGGCCTTGAAGATAGTGAAAAAAATTACGAGCGGAAGGTGACAAATCGGTAACCAGGATGCGGAACTGCAAGGAACTTTACTAAAATTTTATTTTTCGAATTTCAAATTAAATCAGGTCAGCCGGTCAGCAGACAGTTATTTATTTTTGATTATCTAGACTCGATTGTATCCAAAACGCCCATAAATGCCAAAAACGGGTAACATTTTGAAAGTCTTGTCGTGAATCTAATACTTAAATTTTCTTCTCGAAGATCATCCGACGATTGAGGAAATTAAAACATCCTAATAAATGTGTTAAATACTCTTGTTACCAACCACTTTTCTCCCACTATTTATGCCAGAACCCATCAAATCTATCTTCTCATTCCAGTCGGTCACGATGATGCCATTCAGAGTTCATGTTAAAATAAAGTATCAAGTGAAATTACTACAGACGGATGAAACTGCAAACAGATGTTTCCTCAATTTTACTTCTGCTTAATTTTGGATAAACATAATATTTATTATGTCAAATTCTGTAATTGTGAAGCGGTGAAGTGATAAGTTTTTCAATGAAAAGAAACGAAGAAATTTTTATCACTTCACCGCTTCACAGTTACAGAATTTGACTGCAGAAAATCTTAGTTGAGCCTGCTTATCGTAACAAACCTTTTTCCAAGGTTATGTTCACATAAAAGTTTTTCAGTCCCTCCTAATCAACAAGGTTGGAGTAGGTGATATAAGTTTTTTGTTTGGTAATTTACAAATGGTCCGTTGATTAAACGGGTTGTTTGACTCTTGCTGCATTGTAACTACCGCGTTATGATCAATATTACCATATGTTCTAGTTTGATTTTTGTTGTGTTAAACCAAGGCAACCTGCCAGCATCACTTCATTATTAATATGGGAATAATCTGCGATAATTTTAGAAAGATTGGACAGATTAGGCCAGTCAAACAATATTTTAATCAAAAAGTTCGTCTAAATTTTCTGGTGATAACAGAGGTCGGGTACTACCGCTCTTGCAGCATCAATTTCGTAACAAAATAAGCTAAAACTGGATTGCTAGTTGGCCGACCTGAAGATGCATATATGTCTCTGGAATTTAACAATATTTACAAATACATCGAGAAAATGAAAACTAATGCCAATTAACAAATTTTAAATGACTTAAAAAACTTTGTCTCAGCTTAAAAACCCTGTTTAAACGGCTTAAAACAAAGTATGAGGACGCCATCATTGTAGCGAGTGGAGAACGTAAAAATTAGCCACCTGAATAATGCTTTTGAAATACAGGTAACAAAATTTTACCTAAGAATTTGTATGACTCAAGGAATGCCGACAAAAAATACGAGCGATTTCTCACAGTGAAAGTCATCGCTGTCATTATTCGCTAGGATATGAGGTCGGTAATTTATTGACGTGATGCTCACTACAAAGTGGATGAGTTTCTGCAGGACGTTGAAAATGATATTCCAGAAACCCTTAAAGTGCTTGTTAGGTAAATTGCTAATCCAAAAAGGAAAAAACTCCGTCTGCTCTGCCCAAAGAAAAAACGAAAACCTACGCTCTCGCGTTCACACAAAAATTAATGCTGCAAGACCACAGTCCTTTCTGTCCCCAATGTTCGTAGGACTCGGTGCAATGAGTCATGGGATTTTCCATATTTTGAAGATCAACTATTTCAAGCATCTGTCCTTAAAAATTCACTACAAGTCGTGGTGGAAGATTGCGTGACAATACTGATATCAACATAAACACGATTGACGACTCTAAACTGTAGAATTTGGAAACATACTCTTCGTCACCTTTTAAACACCAAGCAGGATGGTTAGCCTCAAGTAAATTCGTATCTACGATATCGACTTACGAAACCCAATCGATGCGATAAAACAATCAGCCAAAGGCCTAATGACAGTACATGGTTGTATGGGAAATAGAGAGAGCTCGTTATTTATAGAGAAAATGACTTCTAGCCAGCCATTTTAGAAAGCTCATTCCTCAACTCACTTCCAGGATACCCTGATATACTATGTTCTCTTTGGTTTAGTTCAATGGAGAGTTTCTGAACAGACATTTTGTTTTGTTACGTTCATTCAGCGTCTCCAGAACAAAACCAGAGAGACTGCGGCTTCTTTCAATTCTGATTTTCTATTATCATCAATGATCGTGCGTATAGGTGGCTTGTGTCTGCTGATGTGTTCTATTGGGTATACAATGAACAGTAGTGAGCTGCAACGCGTCCTTATCACGATATAATCCAGAGAGTCAACAGAAAAAATGATGACGGAGCACGCACATTCAAGAGCTGTTAGGTTCATATTTTAGTTCACATAGCACAGGTGTATACTTATAAGTAGTTTTCTGATTGGATATGTCTTAAAAATTTGCAAAAAATTGAAATGTTCTTCACCACTCACAATGCATTTTTTGAGATATCTAAATAACGTGAAATTTTATTTCCTATAGCTTATTTTCTATGGGTTTTCCAATAGGAGCATCTGTTTCAAAGATTTGTAGTCCTGCAAAAGACAAGGTCGCAAAATGTAAGTTTGGCCTGAAATTAGAGAATTTCTTGGTTTCTAAGTTTTGATTTTGGCTAGAGTACTGAGCCCAATTTGAAAATTCATTCTGCAGAATTTACTTAATCCTCTTTAAAATTAAATGGGATGTCATTTTCCGTTCGACGCACTGTTTTCGTGTTATAGAAGCAAAAAACTGAAAAGTACAAACACATAATTTTTTTGTACTGTAATGAGCTAAGCTTACCACCTGGGATGGTACAGACTCAGATAACATTTATTTAGAACCAAATGAAGGTATTGAAACGATTTTCAGTTTACTGGGCATAAATTTCTCAAAACAGTTTTTTGGAACTAATTTAACTAACCTAATGAGTTTGATCAAAGCTGCCTGGAAGGCAATCCCACAATCCCAGTTACTAGAAATTGGAATATAATAAAGGCTGTATAACATTGTAATTTGGGAAAATTGGAACCTACCTTTGTTGAATCCAAAAAAATTACAAAAACGTTTGAACTTATGACGTTTATGACGTTTATGATATTGCACTCGCGCGTAAGAAAGAACGCGAAAAACAAAGACGTCGTCCGTGCCACAAAAATTATCTACATCCTGATTTTTATAGATTATACCAAGGCTTGTAACCCAAAGAATCATAATTTGTCTATTCTGTATTCACAAACATAAACTGAAACACATCTAATTAAGACTAATCGAAAAAAACGTGAAAACTTTACACTAAAGGTAAATTAATCAATAATAACCGAACCTCAAATTGGCCTCAAAACAAAATATTTGAAGCTAAGAATAATAAATTCCAAATTATGAACCTAACTTTATTAATCATAATCATGTGACCCTTACTCTAAAAACCTTTAACTCCAAATCAATAATTTCAATGTCAACGTGGTTCATTTTCGTTACAATAATCAAATTGATCATAAATTAAGAAATTATTGTTGATCATTTACCAAAACAATAAAAAAACACAAACAATCGTAAACATAAAAAAACACAGCATTTTTTGTTTTTGATTTGAAACCAATTTTGTCAAATAATTTGATCATAACAGAGAGCTAACTAACACCTTTTGAACTCAAAACATCAAAATATAAAATAAAATCGTGATTTTTCTTAATTAATTTTTTTTTTCTTTAACTCTTAAACGAAAAGAAAATTTAGAAAGTTTTGATCATGATAAACAAAATCTTACCTTCTTGTTTGTCGTGGAATTGATTGTGTCCAACCTACTGGTACTTGATAATTTTTATTTGATGCTGATTTCAATGCTAATCCATATTGTGTTCCAGCCGCCGATCCAATTGAATGCGGCGATTGATTTTGATGACTATTGTGTTGATAATTTTGCATTGAATTACCGTTAACAGGATGATACAATGTGTATGAGTGTCCAATCATACGCTGATGACGAGGATCAACCGTAACGCGAACAAATTTTCCAGACATAACGTCTCCACGTGATGAAGACATATTACTTAAATTGTATTGACTATTTGATATGTTTATATCGACCAATGATAAGGGGAGATGTTCGCGCTGGCGAATAGCATCAACCGAATGGGATCGAGGAATTATAACCAGCGATGAATTCGGTGGTTGAGGAGCTTTAGTTTTGGCCCGTCGATGCTGTCTTTCTTGTTGTGTTTTAAATTGGCTTTGTTGTTGTGATGGAAGTCCGGCTCTTGGTATCGAAACTTGTTGAGAGCTCGATATTGGTACTGAATCAATATCAGCTCTTATTTCGGATTCAACCAAATCAGTTTGTAGATGTATTATATTTGAATTATTTTCGCTATTATTACTAGTCAGACTATTATTACTACTGATGCTATTATTATTAGTATTATTATTATTATTATTATTTATATTATGGCGTCTCGCTATTTGTGTATGTTGTACACCATCCCTATCGGTTCGTTGTAATAAATCAAATCCTACACTTGTTTGTATTGGAGATTGTTCTGAATCAGTTGAAATACGATCAGGATCACTTTCAAATCCTTCATCTAATGAACGTGTTGGACTTAAGATTGGTTTCGATTTTAAATCAATTTTAGTAATTTCCATTTCCAAACCAACCACAAAGAATTAATTTATATATCAATAAAATTATCACTCAACCATAGGTTTACCACTTAATCACACACTAAAAATTTCACTCATTTTTTTATGTTGGTCAAATCGATTCACACACAACAAATTAAAAATAAAATTAAAAACAATTAATTTGTTGGTTTATTTTTCTTTTTTTTTGCACAAATATCGCAAAATATCTGGCGGGCAAACTTTTTATAATAATTTTTTTTTCTTTTTCAATTTTTACTACTATTATTATTATTATTTTACTTTTAAGAAACTGATAAAAATCGTAAAAATTAAGAAAATAAAAAAATTGTCGAAAGTAGCACAAAAAAATTATAACCAAATTGAGAACACAAAATACAAAAAAAAATTGTCACAAAATTATCTTTATTTTTTTTTTCAACTGATATTATTTCCAATCGATCACACAACACCAATTTCGAAATACGAAAATATCTTCGCGATCATATAAAAATTCTTAAGATTTATTTTATTTGATATTAACTATTCGGAAAAGTTTACGTTCATTCATAACGACCGGTTAAAATGCACTGAAATATTTATATTTTATAATGAAAAGAAAATCAATAGTAAGAGTAAAGAGATCGCACGATCGTCGTCTCGATCGTAAAATTTATATGTATAAAAAAAAAGTTTATAGTAAAATCGTGGAAAGAAATTGATAATGAAACAAAAATACTAAAATTCTCTTTTCTTTTTAATAAAAGCTCTCTTACACAAATACACTAATAGAATTAATTCCGCGGTATTTTCAGTTATCATCATCATCATCATTATTGATCATATGAAAGAGAATAAAATCAAATGAAACAAAAACAGGTAAAAGTTATTAATTTTGTTTACTTATTGTTTTTTTTTTCTGTTTTGTAATTTTGCTTCTTTTCTTCTTCTGTTTATGGTAAAAAGAAATGAATAAGGAATTGGAATTAAATTGAATGAAAATTAAGGTGAAAAAAATATACATGCTTTGTAGTTTGCGATTTTGTGTTTTGAGAAGAAAGTTATTTCTCATGTTCTAGCTGAAAAGTTGTTTTTTGGAAGCAAAATCAACGCCTCGACTGTTTAGTCCCATTTGACATGTGAAAGCTTTAGATCAGTTATAAAATATTAACATTAAGTTTCTTTTACTTTCAAACATAAATATCATGAATGTGAAGAGATCGGTTTTCAAGCTTTTCGAAACTCAAAAATTTGCATTTTTTTTGCAAATGAATGTATTTAAACATTAAATCAAATTTTGATTAGGTGAACAAATATATTTGGCATATTTTGATGTGAAATCGAATGCATGAGATAAATTAATTATTCGAATGCATTTGATTGAGTGTAGAGTTGAGATTGTTGTTAAGATAATAATAAGTCCGACAATAAAGAAACTATATAGATGAAACATCTCTATTCGTTGTCGTTGAGTTTGCAGAATCTCCATCTGCTGGCAGTAGCTAGCTGCGTTTCTATTCTGTATGGCACTATTGTTCATTATTGGTATCATTTTTGGGTAAGCGCAAGTAGGTTTTGCTAGACATTGACACACGGCCAAGCACTGGTCCATTAATGGTTAACAGTACTTGGCTATTGTTACTGGGCCAATACTAGAACCAATCATGAAGATATGATGGTGGTGATGTTATATCACAAATAATTTACTGAATTAATTGTTGATCATGTGTCAATAGACACAAGTGAAGACTAGTCATCTTCTTCTCACCGATACAAGTTTGTTATTCAATACTAGAATGTCTAGAGTATAACAAAACAGTGATCACCAGAGAAATTAATTGACTAAACCTGAATTTATTAAATATATGTTTATGTAGATTTTTTGTTTTTACACTTCGCTAGAGTTGTAACCCAATTTTTGGTTTGTATTCATTAGCGTTGACATTTTTTGGTAGAGTTTATCTAGTCGGCTAGCCCTGATGAGAATGATAAACATTTTTAAAGTTTAAAATTTTCTCATTGGTTCGAAACTAGATCGCTCTAAAATTGTATGGATTGCAAAAAGTTCCATAATTTGCCCCATAATTTTTTAGATTCAGTTCTTATATTATAACTTCAACTTATTAATCCAAAAATAAATTATAATATCAATATGAATTACCTGTGATAAGAAATCGCATCTTTTGTACAGATTTGGATAATTTTTTAAAGTTTGTATCACGCACTCCATACTTGTGGTTTTATTTAAAATGTTCACTAAAATATTTAATTTTTTTTATTTTTGTTTTAAATTATGATAGAATCACAAACATTTTTTATATTTATTATAAATTCACTGAAATATCACCGCAATAAATTAAATAAAACAATTTTATTAAAATCAAAACAATGAAAAATTCACAATATTTTAATTTTGACAATTGTAGAGCAGTGAATGAGAGACAATAAGGGAAGAATTGAGAGAGAAAATACTTCAAATATTTTTGTGTATATATACAGTAGTTTCATTTCCTCAGTCTCTTAATTCTTTGATTGCAAACCTCTAAGATAATCAGTCTTCTTGAAGTTTCTGAAATATTGACTAATTTTCAGGTAGCGGTCTATGCTAAAACATATAAACTTTTACATATAACTTTCTTAGAGGCATGCTAGTATTTGATATGATTATTGATGTTTATGTTGGTCAAAGTGAGGGCAATAATTTTCTTTTTGATCTCGTTTCTAAAGATAAACTCACTGTCGTTGTGTTTTACACTCTACCAATTCAAGTTAATTTTTTAGCTAAGCCCATTCTAAGGTCTGTTTTTTATCTATCATGGCACTTTGACGTAGTGATGGATGCCAGTAGACTCAACGATCTTAGGAGTTACCACGGTAGAGTCATCCAAACCGTTAGTTCTATAATTTCTTTCCACAAACCAAAAGTGCAAGGCAGCACTAATCAATAAAAGCCTCTCTTAAAGGAAGCAATACTTAAGTCTGTGTCCGTCGCAAATCCTTTGACCTGGCTACACTCATTAAAGGTCGCATGTTTCAAGAGCATGCTCTGAAGGTTGTAGATATACGAAGGTACACAGCTGCCAAGAATTATAGCAAGAGGGTCCGATCCAAACCATTACAGGAACAAACGGATTCTGAGCAGCTCAGCGAGGTTAAAACTCAGCTAATGAATATGGTAGTATAACAAGAATTTGAGTTTATTAAACCTCACTTCGAAGACTGCTATCAAAAGAACAGTTGATTGTGGCTTAGCTGTGTCGATAATAAATCCACATAATGGGGGATAAATAAATACGGCACCATGGACTATCATCTTTGAGTTAAAGGAAGAGTTACCTCGACCTTCCAGACTAATAGTTTACCTTTTAGACTGCGTCATGAAATAAACCAAGGAGATTTTAAGGTAACTCGGTGTCCAAACTGAACCACACTGTTGAGAATGATCTTGCGATGCTGGTGTTGGTTCTTGACCAAACTTCCAAGAAACAACTTAAAAATGCAAATTCAGGCTAAACTTCGGTTGGTAAGATTCAAGCAAGCATATTAAAGTTCTCCAAGCCAAACCTTCAATTGCGAAACTGGAAGAACTAGTGCCCAGTTCTACCATATATGTGTCAGCAACCGTCAGGACCCAGAGCTGCGGTTCTCTTCAAAAAATGCTTAAAAGTATTTTCCTTAACAGCAATTATTTGCAGAGATTTAACAGCTGCGCATATTGAAATCCCTCTTCCCCGTACCGGAGCTCGCAAGTTCATTCTAGCATATCCGTACTTCCCCAAAGATGAAGAGGATATACCACCTGATAAAGTAACTTAGCTGATTTGTTATTGCAGAAACAACCACTACAACCCTAAAGATGGTTAGAGTTAATAAGGACCGAGTTTGGTTCTGGACCAAACTCTCAGCAAAAAAATAATCTAGAATTTTATCACTAACTAGCATGTCTCGGATGTAGCATCTATGTTGAACCATGCATACATATGCTTCACCATAAAGTACCAACCGGAGAGCGTTCTTCACTTTAGGAACCACAGAATGACCGATTGGGATCTCTTCAAAGCACTTATTCGGGATAATGAATGTTAGTGTGTGGTAGATTTAACTCCACAATGGAGCTCGACTTTTCATTAAATCACCTGCAGGATGTTATCACTGAAGCTTGACACCAAAATTCTTTTATTATCAAGTCTAAAAGGACCAGAGTTATGCGTAGGTGGAATTGTAAATTGGAGAGGATGAGCAATAAAGTTCACAGGCTCTTTAACAGAGAAAAAAAACAAACACATGGACAAAGTACCAATCGGCTCTTACCAACTACAACACAGAACTCGGACAATCAAAAAAGGACAATTGAAGAGAGCCTTGTGGATTTATTGACAGTCTACTGGCTGCAGCTTGACTCCAAAAATTACTCGTGTCTGACCACACAAATTCTCTGGGTTCAATCTGCATACCAGACGGTATCTACACCAACAGTTGCTGTGCAACTCCATTGTGACCCCATTACAAACCAACATCCCAACCTTGCATGCGTGAGTTCAGCAGACAAAATATACACAGATTTGGTCCGTTGGATCCTTGAAATGTTGAACTCGAAGAACTTGAAAGGTTGCATAGCAACTAGCCAGCAGCATAATCTCTCCCAAATAGAACCATTTGGGCAATCAAATCGTTCGAGCCGTTTAAATCCCAATGAAGCTACGGAATATTTCTGATCTTAGTGCAAAATGGTCTGACTGCCATTTCCCGCAACTCCCTAGCAAGGTTTATACTCATAGACAAGCGTACATTCCTCAGATATGGAGAGAAACTGGAGGAGTATTTTGATTTAAGCTAGGAAAGAAATCGAACGAAACCAAATAATACAAGCCAATAAGTCTCACAGCTTTTCTTCTGAAAACGATAGAAAATGCGCTGAAGTACTACATTCGGCTTATTTGCCTTAATCAAAACCCTCTCAATTCGAAGCAGCATGCATATCACACCAAGGAGGCAATTGCATGCATATGTACAAAAGTCCTATGATAATGTTCATTCTCAGGCCCCGTGGTACATCAGAAACGAAGACATCCATAGGGACCTAAAGATAAAGTTCGTGAAGGATGAAATAAAAAATATGCAATTAAACACACCACGCGTATACGCGTACATGAAAATATTGAAATACGCCAGCTAATGGATGTGCCCGTTGCTGACAGAAGGCTTAAAAGAACGAAGCCACTAGATTTGATTTTATAATCAAAAGCATACTTAATAAAATAATGTAAATGGGACTAACCAATGGGTTACTAGATGAGCATACTAATTACTAGATGAGCATAGCTAGACTAATTACTAGATGAGCAAATTACTAGATGAGCATAGCTCAGTTGTTCTTTTATATTAAAAAAAAAAAAAAAATTTCAGGCTATTAATGAAATGGCCACTAAAAAACTTTTGGCGTTGATCATCAAAATGCTACAGAGTCATAAAATTACGGCTTCACTAAGAAATACAACGGCATCTGTTTGGGTATCTAGAAGAGCTTCCTTGGGAGTGGTACTCTCTCCGTTGCTTTGGGTGATTTGTTTTTATTGCAGGACCTTGAGACTCACTGTTCAAGTAGCACTGCGCCTTCGAAGGTCTATTTGCTTACCTTTGTTTGTTTTGTTAATCAGTCATCGTCTATGCCGTTACATGGTTGTTTTCTGTAATCCAAGTTGAGAATTTTAATAATATTAACTAGCTCAATGACGTGTTGTTGGTTGTATCTGTTCCAAGAGAGTTCAGGACAGTTGCAGATGACGAGTTCCATCCTTTCCGGGTTCGAGCAGCAGAATCTACACCTTTCCGGGTTCGAGTAGCAGAATCTAGACCTGTCAACAACAAGTCCTATTTTGTTAAGATGGTGGTTTAAAGGACCATGTACAGTAACGCACTACGTTAAAATTCTCAGAGACTCTCTGTTTAAGTCGATTGTTTTTAAGAGTGAAACACGGAGGTTACCTAGAAACTTTTTGGAGTGTACTAATCCACCTCTACTTGTCCATAATTTTGAATTTTGTTCTTGTTCTCATGTTTGGATTGTGCTTTTAAACGAACTTTTGGCCATTCCGAAACATAGTTCCGGTCCAACAAACTTTTTATTGCTACCTTGCTGTGCTAAACGTCAGCAATATCATTTCCTTGTATTCCTGTGTGCCTGGGTGCCCACATAAGTGTGACTCTATTATTGCAGGAGACTTTTTGTAGACTTTGGTAACATTCATTCCTATGCCAGTTTTGAATCAATGCAGGTAGATTTTAATGGCTGTCAGCGATAATTTATATTTCAATATTTTGGTATTGTCTTTCAGCAAGTCTTTCGTTTTGTTATAGGACCAGACAGGGCCTCCTGCTCTTGTGCTCACATCGGTTTGAAAACCATCTTTGTACCAAATGCTGGCGTTAGATGACAGTGACCGTATGTAGTTTTTTAGACGATCTCTGGCCAATATCTTGACATCAAAGTGTCTATAAATCTATTTTTTTTGGCATACAATCCGAGATATGGTATGTATGCAGTTCAGCTTGTAATTCAGCAAGGATTTTAATGTGTCCAGTTATATTGCCGGGCTTAAACCCTTCTGTGAGGGTTTAAGCCCAGTAGGTGCAATGGAGATAGCTTTAGAACAGTCAGGTACTAGAGAAGAATTAGCTACTAGGGATTTTTGTCTATCTCGTGCAGGAGTTCTGTCTAACTTAGACTAAGTTGATGAATGTGGCATTCCCCTAGAGTCAGACATGGTATGTGTACTGTCTGAATTAGGATAAGCTGATCAACCAGGCATGATTCTAGTGTAAAACATGGTGCACCGTTTTGTTGTTAGTTTATGTGATGCGTTTGGAGAAGCATCGTTCTCAACTAAAAATTTATTGTGTTCAATACAATATTTGTCTAAAAACAGGGAGGTCCATTGGTCAACCGCAACAGAGCCCTAAGTTGTGGAAAGTCATTTATCACAACTGAAGGGCTTCTGGTTTCATGAGTATCGTATTAGCGATCGAGCATGCTAAGCTGTCAGCGTACGTGCCTACAGCTTAGCATTGGGTTTTGGACTTTATCTTGACTTCGATTCTCACGGAGAACCTAACGGGTGACGTTACCGTTGTAGCTCCTAAGATCACTCAGTCTACTGAGCCCCATCACTGCGTCAAAATTCCAAGTAAATTGATAGAGCTTTTGCTGATAGTTGTTGATGATCTTCTAAATAAGCATTAACTCTACTGTTAGAAAACAAACCCAAGCAGCATTTCACATTGTGATTAATTGGTGCATAAGGTGGGACTTTCTTTCAATTTGTAAAAAGCTAGTACAGCATTCTATACTAATATAAAAAGCTGCAATTTCGATCCGCCTGATATTAAGGACGAATTAATACAGGGAGACAATATGATCAGGTGTGATGCTGGACCACAAGTTCACTTATAACTTACACCTCAGATATATTGGACAAAACAAACAATGCTTTTTCTATCTGCAAACTTTTCCTTGAGAATTCCTGAAGATTAAGCTCCAAAATGCTACTTTGATTACATCAAAGAATAATCAAACCCATACTGTCATACGCAATTTTGGTCTGGTGACCGAAAACAAACCAAAATTCTGCTAAAAAATCTCCTTACAAAAATACAGAGACTTATTTGCCTCTGTGCCAATGGTTTTTTCAGAACCTCACCAACATCAGCCATATGGAAACCATTTTCTTACTTCCCCAATTGCACCTACATATTATATCTGTACCAGCATCTAATGCACGTCAAAATACTTAAATCGGGCAACTGGAGGGACATCGAATTGTCCTCTCGGAACTCTATAACGAAGTGAAGACGTACCACATTTCTGACTGTATATCAAATACTAGTGATTAAAACAACATTTTATTGTCAAAATAGGGGACAGGAGAGACATCGAAAGTTACTTACGATCCCCACCATCCAATGCCAGCGTCTGATGTACGGATGGCTGCCGAACCTTCAAAGACTCTGGTGCAGGGGTTTGGCTTTCCAGGGGAGGTTAAACGGGAGTTATCACTATGGGTAACTCTGCAACAGTACTTCAATCCAAAACGTCTGGAATTAGTTACTCTGCTATATTTTGTGCCGAAAAAATACATTGATACAGATATATATTATATTCTGCCGGTCAGGCAACGCTATTGCCCTGAATTCAATGCATTCTTCAATTCAATTCATAAGTATGGTAATGCTTAAAAAGTCTACATAAAATCGCAGAAACTAATTGCGTCAGATTTTTGTGCGTATCTGGTCACACAGGTGTACACGGAAATGTAGTAGCAGTCTTGCTGACTAGCAAAGAAAAGCGCCTTTTTTTCAGATCCATATTTTTCAGATTCAAATTCCTTAAAATTCAACCATCTATAAAAATATTCTACATTTTGTTACGTGGAATATGTAAAAATTATCAATGAATAAATACCTATTTCTAAAATATTCTACATTTTGTTATGTAGAATATGTAATTCAAAATAAATGACCAATGATCTTTGAAAAACGTATTATATTTACCTCCTACTTGTCCAGATCAATAATAATGAGGCAGTTACTAAAGTATTTATTCAATCTTTATAAAATTTTATGTAAGCGTGAAATTTTCCAAACTTCATTCTCATAGTGTTCAGAGCTAAGGGTTGGTAGAGTGAAGTGGGCAATTTCGAAGAAAAAGTCGAAAACTTTATAGGCAAAATTGACATAGAAAACAAATAACTGTGTAATGCAGAATAACGACAAGTGTTTTCGTATCCGTTCATTCCCACCTTGCCAAAATCGAATTTGATAACATGACAATGCTTATCATATATTAAACATATTCGCCACTGGTATAATCGTCACTCCATCTGGTCACGACTACAGACGACTACAAATGGAGACCACAACTGGAGTTTACCGTCGTCTCAATGTCGTTACTACTCTATACATGTAGCTTATACCTTACATTCACAACTTTTCTATGAATCTAAACGGCTGTTCTGATGTTTGATGACATATTTGGTGAGAGTATAAAATAATTCCTTTTGCTTACGAATATTTGCTAGAACTAGCTTACTTCGTCGAATGCCTTTTGATTTTCGGAAACAATATCAAACTCGCAACACTTTGGTGTAATAATGGAACTTGATTTTCCTATATTCGTTTTTCTTGACGTTATCCTTGTGGCGTATAAAACCGAGGAATAGCGTAAAAGGTATTTAAAGTTATTTTTGGAAAAACCTAATCGAATTTGATGTCTTTTGTGCCATCCTTAAACCCAAGAGCTAAAGACTTTTTCGAAAAAAGCCAATAATCCTAAATGATCTGCTTTACATAAATCTTCTATTCTTAGATAGCTTGATGCTAATATGCCACTTTGGAGTCCTAAAAGAGCCAAACAATCTCCCATATCCTCTTCAAGACAAAAGCGACATGTTGGTGAACTTTTTCTGACTTTTGATATACCAACTGCTGCTTTGAGTAACACAATTTTTTGTTTCCGAGCTTCTTGTTGTGGTCTGGTGTCGATACCTGCTCTTTAGCTTAAGATAATTCAAGGAACTAGAGCATTGTTGTACTTTTTTTGACTTGATAGTGTAATTGCCTGTATTTTTTAGAGCCTGCAGCAAAATGTTGGGTTATCACTACCTCTTCACATCACCTTCACCATCGAATCGAAAAATAATTCCTTTGAAATTTTACTTTTTTTAACTGTCCAACATACCAAATCATCGATTTTTATGATAAATTATCGAAGATCGAAAATTCGATGATTTCAAACATTTTGCTGCAGGCTATCAGTAAAAGTATTAATGACCTTGTCGGGTCAGTAAACCCCCGTTGCTCGCACCGATACTGCATTTACCGCGAATATTTCAGCCTGAAAGACTGTGCAGTGTCCGTCAAGTTTAAAATGCAGCCCAAGATTTTTATTTCTGAACTATAGACTGCAGCTCTTGCATCATTTTCAGTGAGTGATTCATCTGTGTATATATCCAACATGTTGGTCGCACGACCCGATAGAAAATCCGCTACAAACTGGTATTATATCGTTAGCATTACAACTCTGCCTTCGATAAAGGTAGTTAGAGATGTCTAGACTTAGACTATGTCATCTGTAAGCTTGGAAAAGTCAGTCAGATGTTCTTCTTAATCCCTCCATAACACTTGATGACTATCCCACGGCCTCTGGTATTTTCCAGGAATCGGAGCTTATTTGTAATCGTTAGAGCCTTCATTTTAATAAATACATGGGGAGG
The DNA here is from genome assembly GCA_963693315.1 of Diogma glabrata. NCBI lineage: Eukaryota > Metazoa > Arthropoda > Insecta > Diptera > Cylindrotomidae > Diogma > Diogma glabrata. The sequence goes on from OY856188.1 coordinate 51,554,439, forward strand.
AAGCTCTACTAAAACCTGCAAATTAGCTGTAGGCATTGACCTGAAAGGACTTGTGGCAAATACGCAAACAAGTCGTTGCACCAGTTTTTTAATCCAATTCCCAACAAAAGTTCTAGAGAGCGCCTATAGCTAGGGCAAGGAACTCATAGCTAAAAATGAACCTGACAAACTATGTTATGCAACCAATACACCATTTACGGAGGAATTCCACATATGTTGTCAATGGTACTTCTGCACTGACGTAGAACTCGATTTGCGTTTGTGCATTGCCTATTTATGTATTGCACCTATTTATCAATGGTCGGGAAGTCATCGGTAAGATTACATTCAATTAATATATTTTCTCAATCATTGACAGGTTTACTAGCTGGCCTGTTTGATACACAATTTCAGATAAAAAATTATCTCTTTTGCTGAAACATTCGTTGAATAATAAAATTCTAACCTTGGAATTCCTCTTGAAACAACGACAGATCGTGGTGGTAGGTTTGAGTCTAAACTCTTCTCTAAACTTACCTCAACACATCAGGGTCACCAATATAAAATATGTCTTACTTTTGTTGTTTTTCGAGAATTGTTAGTTATTATCAGTTCAACATTGCATAACCCGTATAACAGCCAATATACTAGTTAAAGAATAATTGTGCCAGTTTTTAAGCAATAAAGGCTTTATTTGTCTAGTTATTATTCCAAAAGTTGTTCTTTATCACGGACAATGAAAATTTTTCTAGCATTACACATAAGTGGTACCAAAGCCTCACGTACAATCACAACCAATCAATAAAACATCCACAATCAGTATAGAAAATTCGAAAATCTACAAAACAATAAGTTACTTTCCAATATCTTATTTCCTTTTATGTTTGGATAATTAACTTGAAGAAAAAAACCTAGGAAATTAATAAAAAGATAGATTTCTTTCTATTCCATTAATGGTATTGTTTAGTGCAGATCTTTCTTGTTTTATTTTTTACTTCTTAAAACCAACATCAAAATCTCATAATTTACAATGAGTTTCTTTTTCTTTTACTACGTAAGTTAACATTCAATAACAACAAAAAAGTTATATTCGCACAATTTTCTATATTGGCATTATATTATTTTAATTGATGGAAAAGTTACTCTTGAGATATAGTTAACCGATTGAATTTTTTTTATTGACGTATAGTGGGGTGATTTTCTTGTAACATAACAAATTTTCAATGTTAAGCATAACAACCAACTCCCTATTCAAATTATAGAAATCCATTAAATCTAATATCAGAATCCCACACACTTCTTGTCTTAATAATTCTAGAAATTGAAGAAACACAATAAAATAGCGAAAACCAAAAAATCCAATTAGATTATTTTTTTTAAAGACTCGTTTCTACCATCTCATTTCATAAGATCATGTAATTCGTTTAACGTTTTCCATCTTTCTAGTAAAATATATTTTATTTTTCTTTCAAGTCTAACAAAGTGCTTACAAAATTATAAAAAAAAATTAAATTCTCATAGAACTTTAGAAGATATCATGACAGTATTATAGTGACGGTTAAACAGCATTTTTGTTTTTTAGTGGGGTTCTGTTAGCAAATTGAAAAATAATTTCTTATTTTCTTTTATCTTTCTTAATTTTTAATTTTTACCAATAAGAATAATAAGAAGAAAATGAGTAAAATAATCACATTTTTGTGTAGGATTTTTCATTCTAATCTCTTTTAGATATTATTTTTTGTTTGTTTTGCTTGCTTTGTTTTTGCTGTTATGTCCTCATCATTTTGAACTAATAAACATTTAACCCTTAGCGGTGAAAATTGAATTGTCACATACGTTCGAGGAGAACTTGTTCATCTTCAAAAAAAAATTTCTGTCTTCAGTTTTGGTGAGAATTTCTATAATCAAGTTTGGATTTTTAGAGCGAAATATTAATTTGGCAGATGTTGAGATTAAAAAAAAAACAATTATATCTAAATAAACGAAAATTGGTAAAGCGACGATGTATGAAAGTAGAAATTCCAAATTATCCTACAGTTTGATGCCCGAAATTGATCCAGCCGCTGTCACCAAATTGTAATGAACTTCTTTGCTAGATTATTAGTAAGAATAATCTAGCGAAGAAGTTCATTACAATTTGGTGACAGCGGCTGGATCAATTTCGGGTATCAAACTTCTGGATAATTTGGAATTGCTACTTTCATACATCGTCGTTTTCCCAAAACATCCACCAAGAGTGGCAACAGAAAGTAAATCAACTGCAAATTACCAATTTTAAAGACTCTGAGAAGCTCAATATATTAAAATTAATATATTTCTCAAACTTTTCTCAAAAGAAACCACCGATAAAATTGAAATTGGTCTGTAAATTGTTGAATTAGTTTTACAGGACTTTTATGAAACCAGCCGCTTAATCCTTATTTCAGAAAAAATCCGTTTTTCATATGACAAAAAGAAGATTTTTGTGAGGATAAGTGCTAACTCCTTAACAAATATCTTAAAAATATAGTCGAAAGAATACGATGCTTTTCGTCAAATGCTTTGTTAGTATTAATTTTTAAAATCATTAACGAAAAATTATACGCACCATTTTGTATAAAACTCTTAGAATTGGGTTAGGTAAGAAAGTGGGTTCTCTTCGTGTAGAATTTTGATAGAAATAGTTTTCCAGAAGATTGGCTACTTTTTTGGGTCAATGAAAGGCATATCTTTATAAATAAGATAAGGTAGAGAAAATTTCATATTAAAAAGTTCCAGCATATACTATATACTTCTTTTCAATCCTCACAGCCACAAACAAAATTTAAGAAAAATCTACGCAGGCTTCTGATTTTTATTTATGCAATTAGATTAGATATTAGATATTTTTCTTTTATTATACTTATACAATTACATTCAATTAATTTATATTCATAACTTTTTCTTACAATATGTTTAATCACACGTTTATAAAAACCTCCTAAAAAGCTTTATAAATCTTGAACATAATCACATTGGTATTTACAAAAGAAAAACTAAACATTCAAGTCAGAAGCCAAAAAAATTATTTTAAAATGCTCGAGAGCTATAGAATATCTTTTCAACAATTTATCTTCAAAGCTAAATAAAATCTCAAATTTTTCAAAAACGTAGTTTTAGACAACGATTTGATTTAATAAAACGATTTGATTTAAAATTTCTACCCATCTCAGTCGATCGTTTGCTTTTTCACTTCATTCAAAATAAACCAATGTACTTAAGAAAAATTCAGCCGTGTATCAGCAAAAAAATGAAAGCCGACGTAGAAAAATTATTCAAATAAACAACCTCATACTAACATATCAAAACATGGGACCCTTCATGATTTAACCAATTATTAATATTGCGAAAAAAAAATCAGATAAAACAACACAATACGGATCACCCTATTGACGATCTCAGCATCAACGCACATGCGCAGAAGCTATTTACTTTATTTTGATTTTAGTTTAAACAAGATATATAGTTTTTCAACGTTGGTACCAAAGAAATATTTACACAAAAACAAAAAAAAATTGCATCGTATTTTACTAAAGCGTACACAAAAAAGGTTAAGATAAAAGAAAAAAGGATATAAAACGCTATTGTATTGTTTTAATTTAAGCATCAATCCTACCGGACCGAAATGGTAATAATTTCTTGTAAAATTAGCTAAAACAAGAACACAATTATATGTGAAAATACACCTACCTTAATTTTTAGCACCATTAATTAATAGAACACTTATTTTCCTTACCTGAAAAAGAAAAATATATAACATTAATGGATTATAAATAAATATATTAATTGAAATAAACAAAGATAAACATAACTAGGACGGTGTAGGCCTGTGAAACAAAACTATCAAAAGCCAAGAGATGCTATCGTACATTCCTTATAAAAAAACATCAACAAAAAATGAGAAAATAGAAAAAGCAAATAATAAAAATAGAAACTATAACAAAAATAATAAAAAATATAATATAAATAGAAATAAAAAAAAAATTAAAAAATAGAGATCACCATTGACCTAAGCTACATATGTACAAAATTGAATAGGGGTTAATAATTCAAGTAGCTTCTGAGATATCGTGTCCACAGACCGACAAACACTTACGCATTTTGACCTTTTAACCCTTATGTCTCGCCCATTTCATCCCCATAAATCTACACCATAGGATGTATTGGTCTAAGATAATTGTGTAACATACTTGGGATCAATAGGTTCATTCCTTTCTGAGATATCTTGTCCACAGACCAACAGAAAAACACACACATACAAAATTGCAATCGCATAAATTATCTCTATAGCTTTTGATAGTTAATTTATTTTTTCTTCAAACGTCAAATAATTAGGTCATAATTTGACTGAGCTGGCTGCGGAGAAATACAACTTTTCCGCTGGCGACAGTTTTACTTCTCCTTTTCCCTCCATGGAGGGAAAAGTGTTGCTATGATACCGCTAAAATAATAACACACAAAATATAAATTGAAACGACATTTTTATTTGTTAAACTAATATTAAACGTATAATTTGTTAATGTTTCATTTTAAAAATTAAATCCCCGCAGTACCGTAGAAGTCTGTGCAGATGAAGTTAAATTTTCTGAAATCAAATGAGATGCTGATGTTTCAATGACATTTGTCTTGATGACACTAGATGTTATAACTTCATTCAATATTTTACTTGCGTTATCATATTCTCGTCAGACTCTGTGGGTCCAAGAAAGAAGACGGCTTCATTGGCCGACGCCTCAATTTCTGCCGAAAAACTTGATTGCATTTCAAAAACTGGCCGGTCACAACTAGGAGCAACTATGAAAAACTTATATCTGTCAAAACGTTTTTTTTAAACAATCGGAACTACTCACATTTATAAATCACGCCTTCTTAAATATTTATTGTATGCATAAATTAAACCCAGAACTGAGTATCAAAACCACAAAAAACATGGCACATTTTAAAGTGTTGGAAGAAAAAATAACATATTTTATTTGGAGGAGAAGTGACTTTTCGTGGCTTGCCTTCTATTACCCAGGTAAGCTTAGGCGCGCCATAAAAAGTCATACTTCTTCTCCGTATAAAATATTATACTATTAATCAAAATAATTAGTAAGTTATTGGTATAAATCAGCACAGTAAAACAAAACACTGCAGATTTTCAACTGCTACTTAGATTAAAAAAATCAAAAAACTTATTTACAAAATGACATAATATGATACGATTTAACACAGACTTGATAACATAACAATGACCGGCAGAACGAGGAGAACTGCAAATCACTACGGTTTCCCAAATTATACATTAACGATACCACAAAATAGAGATATTCAACAAGTTACCTGCGATATTCAACAGGTTACCAGAACCATAAAATCAAGTAACATTTACAAGCTTTAAAAAATATAAAAATTACAAAAGTTTAAAGAGTTCATATTGGAATATGACAGCTTTCAAAACAAAATTAAAAATATTTAAGGAAAAAATTTATGTAAAAAAATTTCTATAAAATAATTGAGAAAATAAATTTTTTAAACAGTAATATTATAATGACAAAAATTAAAGCAAAACAAAGAATTATTATGAATTATACTTGTATGAACATGTAAATTTGTCCAGAGTAAATAAAGAAATTGATTAAAAAAAAATTGTTGACAGCGGTGGGATCAACTTTGGCCATCAATTTTAGCGAATAATAAGGCAGTTAAGGCAATTTATTGGCATGAACCTATCGAAGACCCTCCATTAAACCGGCAATTTTCTGTTAAAAAGTTGAGACAAATATAATTTGCAAGGAAAATGAATGAAAATCAACACAAGAAACTTGCAAGCTTTAAACTTTTTTATATTAACAATAAACGAAATAGCGGTTCTCTCAATCAAATCTTGATTGGAGATATCTCTTATCAAAAATATGTCTCCAAAACCAGTCTTGTTACTGATTGCTTTAATCCTAGCTGTAATATTATTGTAAGTAATCCTGATTTGAATTGTTAGACTATCCAATTTATAATATTGTCTCTTTATTGTTGTTGTTATTATTAAAATATTATTGATATTTTTGATAATTCAAATTATAATATTATAGATGAAACATACATTTTCTGTGTGGAAAAACTAATTTTAAATTTGTTTGCTAATTTTTTTAAGCATTATAAATAAAAAGTTTGATAAATAATTGAATATTCAATATTCGTCAAAAAAATTCTCTATTTATCATCTTTATTTTTTTTAAATTTTTAAATTTAAAATCACAAAGTTTTAGATGGTTAGCAATTTAAGTTCATGCATCATCTATCTAACATTTTATCTAATAATTGACTTAATCTAACAGACTCAATGTTTTTTTAGCGATAGTTTTCTATCTTCGTTTCTTTTCAAATATACATTAATCACCCCCCTGTGAAGCATAGGCGCACCTTGGTAATATACGCGTAGGACAAATGTTAGGACAATTTTATGCCGGCACGCTTCATGAAAAATCAAAAATATTAATTTTTTTTACAATTTTTAATATTTTATTTTCATCTTTTTTTCAATTGTGTCCCACAACTGTGGGAAGAAACTTCAGTTTCTCAGGGAGTAAAACAAATAACAAAAATACGATTTGACAAATGTGGATACCCCTTAAAAATTAGATATCGTGATCGTTTGTGTTTATTAGTGTATTCTTTTAGACTGTAGTGTAGCAAAAAATTAGAATATTAAAATCGTCTTCGCACAAAACAAAAAAAAAACAGTACAAGGTTAAAAGCCAAATGGATTTGACTCTATTTTTTCGTCAGAAATAAAAGATGTTCCAAATATAACGAAAGATTTAAATTTGCTGTTATTTGTACAGTAAATAGGTTGGCAACCCTAAAAAAATAAAAGAATCGAGAGTGGAGCGTTACACGATACAACAACCTGTTTTCATTATTGAATAATATTTTTAAAAAAAATGAAAGTTTATCCGCCACAGCTCGAAAATTTCATATGAAAAATGGTTGGAATAGTGCTTAAACTTCGTCAACCGTGAAAAGATAAATTGTCAAATTCCGGAAGACTGGATCAGTTGGAAACCTAAATACACTGTTTGTCCAAAAACAAGCTAATGCAAACTCATTTGATACTTTGATGAATTTCATATTTTCTTGTGATATACGTGACCCAATATTTATTATTAAGGCAGGACAAAAATAAAAAAATAGATTGATTTACGGAGTTTCTTTGAATGTTTTTACCTTTGATTCTTATATTTTGATATAGAGAAACAATTGGAGTAGGATAGTGAATTGATTAAATATTTGAATCGAAATAGGGCCGGTCGTTACGGTATGAAGAAATTCATATTTTTCAAATGCCTGAGATATAACTAAGTGTGTTCACCCAAGGTTCATAGTTAAAGCAATAATGAGCTTACAATAAAAAAATCTAATATTTGTTTTGTGGAATGCATTGCATATACATACAAAGCATTTTTCATGTAGTAAAGGCTGAGATATTGACTGAAAAATGTAAATCTTGTAACTAGAATTGACATTTTGATACCATGTCACTTACTTTCAGCCTACTCATATTTTGAAAAATTTAAATCAGGTTGTTTGTAAAATTACTACTCATAGGGTTAATACTAAAATGCAAAATTGTCGTTTTTTTGTTTTTCGCAAAAAAAGAAACAGAATTTAAATCTAAATTCAATTTATATTCTTTCTTTTGATTTTAAGAATCAGGAAATAGTTTAGAAGCGAACATCAGAAAAAAAAAATAAAACAAAACAAAATTAAAATAATCGAAAAGAACTTAGAGATTAGAAAACTTTTATACGAGGTAGCGGGACGTCTGATTTATTATGTGGTTTTTTCTTGTTAATTTCATTTCAGAATCTATAATTTTCTTATTTTTTTTTTTCATTTGATTGAAAATAGAAATTGTAGAGTGTTGTAGTGATAATAATTTGTTGTGTCGGTACTTAAACGGGAAAGAGATTTTAACTAAATATTTTGTCTTTCTTTTCAAATATCTGAGGCAATTTTTCCTTGGAAGTTAAGATCTCAACACGCTGTCATATTATGTCAAGAAAATGTATGCATGATTTATTTTATTTAAATTCCAAATTTCACATGAATTGGCACTAATCCTATAAAAACCTCAATTCGAAATGATAATCCAATTTAAATAAAATAAATCTTAATTAAACATTCATTAAAGATCGCCTAAAAATCACACAAAATTTAAATTCCATTACCATACATTAAACTAAATAAATACAAAAGAAACAAACAAAAAACGAAAACTAAATTTATATATTACATAAGAATTAATTATTTAATTTTTTTTTGTTTGATTGCAATATTTGGACATCACTCACCATAATATAAATATTTGCATATTATATTTATTTATTTTGAACCTTTTTTGTAATAGTGCAGGTAGACACCGAATTGTAAATGTTTAACCAAAAATTTCAAAAATATTATAAAATGATAATAGTTCTGAAAGTTTATTTTTTTATTATTGTTATATTGTAATTTCACTTTCTAATTAAAATTAAATTATTTTGTAATAATAAAATTATTTAATTTATTATTTTTGTCATTAATGTAATTGAAAGTATTTTCTTATTGTCTAATACTCTAATACAATACGATTATGAAAAGCGATAAAGATTAATTTGTTTATTTTTTTCTTATGCAGATCTGTGTGTCCTTGGTTGATTTATATACAACAAATGTAAAAAATTCCCAAATCCATGGGAACGATTGTTGAAGTCACATACGAATTAAAAATTTTTTTCATTCCAAATAGTATATTAACAAGAGATAAAAACATTGTTTTTTCATGAGTAAACATTTACGAGTAAACGAGACGCGCTAGCGTTGAGTTAGGGACTGCGATCCCGTGGTGTTTTATGAATCCCGGGACTAAGGGGTTTCATAAATTTTAAATCTCGGGATTTCCGGGATCCCGGGATTTAAAGTTTGTATAAAAACCATAAATAATTAAGAAAAAACACAATTTTCAAATAAAAAACACATTATTCATTTTTTAGTGTCGAAAAGAATAAACATATAAAACATTAACTTACTAATTCAACTTCTTAAAAAATAATAATTGAAGAACCAAAATAAAACTTAAATAAAATTACATACAGAAAAACCAGTACCGTACACCATACGACCGTTAATAATTGATCGAACCACGTAAGTGAACGATAGGCAATCGTTCATTTAGTAGAAGAAACATCGTTTGTCGGTCACTAAGCTACACAAAGTTTTATGTATAATGAACTTCATCTACAGTTTTTATTCATCCAATTCAATAACTTTGCACAAAAATGTGTTGTTTAAAATGTAATTATCTAAATCGATTTTTTTTGACAACATATTAAAAAAAGGAACTCACACAGCAATAAGGAAAAAAAAGAGGGCAGTCTTGAGGACTACCGACAGAATTGAAAACTTAGGACTGTAAAAAGCTGTGTTTTATAGTTTAAATACAACAAAATCTCAACTTACTTTACCACACTTACACACTGTTATTAACTGAGAAAAATATCAAATTCAATAAAAAAGAAAAAACTAAAATATGAGTCAAGAGAACGAGAGTAAAATTATTTATAATAAATAATATATTATGATTAGTTTTAACAATACTTAGGTTATGCATACTATCAATTGCGTTTTATTTACTAAAAAGTATAAAGAAAAACACACAAATCAAATATGACAAAACCATTTTTTTTTAACTTTACTTAAAAATAGAACAAAATCTTTACCTACTTTACAACAGTTACACACTGATTTTAAAAAAATAAAACAAAAAATAAATCAATCAAAAGAAAGCTGGAAACTTGACATAACTGATACAAAATGAACGACCAAAAGAAAACCAATAACTCGAAGAAAAAACAGTTCAGGTTCAAGTGCTATGATATTGTATTTAGATTGTTTTTATTATTATTCATTTTCCTTGGGAGTATTATGAATGCTCGAATATAGAATTAATTTAAATTGTCTATTTATTTTGTTTAATGTGTAATATGTATAATATTTATATAAGGTCATTGATAGGATGATAAGTTAGACTGTAGCGCTCGTTAAACTTTGATAGCAAAAGGTTGTAAATTAGAATCTGTTAAGTATTGATAGTAGAAAATAAACCTATACAAGGTGGGTTAAAATAGTAGTTGATTAATTGAATCATTGTCTTATTAGTAAGTTTATCTCTTAGATCAATTAGAAATTTTGAAAACTAAATCAAAAAGAAGGCAGTCTTGAGGATTGCCGAGAGAAGTGAACACTTAAAACTGTAAAATAGCTGTATTTTTATTGTCTAAATAAAACAAAATCTTTACTTACTTTACCACACTTACACACTGTTATTAACTGAGAAAAACATCAAATTCAATAAAAAAAAACAAAATATGAATCAAGAGAACAAGAACAAAATTATTTACAGTGACGAAACGTTAGTATAGACACACTAGACAGTGTCTACCCAAACATAATATAAGTATGAAACTTTATTTTCATATTGTTCGCATATGCCGACTTAATACTATTTTGCCAAACGTTCAAAGAAAATCACTAAGTTTTAATACAATAATTAGAACAAAAACAATTCAGCTATGTTCCTGAAACTTTAATACAAACGTTTCCGAGTTTCATACAAACAAACAGAAATGTTTTTCTCACAAGTCACAGTAGACGTTTCAAATTATGACTACCGTAATAAGCAATAGCAACAACAACAAATTTTCAACTTTTGTTCCTTCTTGGATAGACAGTTTTGTTTATGTCTATTTCTGTATATATATTTTGTTTCCAAATTTTTTGAGAAACATATGGGAAACATTTTTGACAAATATTGTAATTATTAGTTAGATGTTTCTTGAGCAATTTTTTGTGTCATTCCAGATTCGATTCCACGACTTCTGAATAACAGGAACAGTTGGAAAATAAATTTGAATCTTTGATTTTGGATTAATTTTTGGAATATTTTTAGAATTTTGAAAAAGGTTTCAATCTTTGATTTTGTTATAATTTTTGCAATAGTTTTGGCATTTTGGGAAAAGTTTGAATTTTTAATTTTGTTATAATTATTGCAATATTTTAAGAGTTCTAGGAAAAGTTTGAATTTTTGATTTTGTTTTATTTCTTGCATTAATTTTGGAATTTTGAAAATATTTTCAATTTTTGATTTTTTAATAATTTTTAGAAAATTTTTGGAATGTTGAAAAAGTTTAAATTTTGGATTTTATGATAATTTTTGGAATATTTTTAGAATTTTGAAAAAGTTTATTTGTACTTTTACAAAGAATTTTATGTTTAATATTCATCGCTCCCCAAAACTTAAAACAATGTTTTTGTTAATCTCTTCTACAATATCCTTTATCTTTTGTACAAAATATTTTTATTTCTTTATGGTTTTAAAATTAATTTTTATTAGCATTTTTTTAAATTTTTTTTCTGAATGAACAATATGTCGAGAATATTGTGTATAAATTTTAAGTCAATCCGAGTAAAACTAACGGAGTTACAGCGTTTCAACAGGGTTGCCGTTTGACCCCATTTTCCCGAAAACGTCATTTTTGAAGTTCGTGAACATTAGAACTCAAAATCTACTGAACCGATCCTTTTGAAAACGTGAACATTACTTCTTCACATAAATCAACAGGTCACTAAGAATCAAATCACTAAGAGTTTTTTTTTATTCATTTTTTTCTATTTTTAAATAACAAATTAACCGCGATTTTTGAGCTAAAATCGCGTTTTTCACTTCCAAGTGCTGCAAAAAATAGAAAAAAAAACTCTTCGTGATTACCTCGAGAAATACATCATTTTTAAAATGCATATCAATTTTTTTGTTTCACATGATCCGGTAACGGGTTATAATGTTCACCGCAAAACCAATTTTTTTCCAGGCGCCTCTGGAGATTCAACGTCACCGGCTTGTTTATCAATATTTTTAATTGAAAATTTTTTCTGACATACTTCAAAAGTTGTACAATAATATGTAATTAAATTTAATAAAATTGTATTACTCATGTCGCCGCAAAAAATCACAAAAATATGCTCTTTTTTCGTCTTTAAAACCATACACCCCCCGCCCCCACCCCCCCTTAAAAAGTATAAGGAAAAACACAGAAATCATATATGACAAAAACATTTCTCTTTGTTTTACTTAAAAATACAACAAACTCTTTACTTACTATAAATCCACACTAAGAAACTAAAAATCAAATCAAATTCAATAAAAAATAAAATAAAAACAAATTATAAATCAAGAAAATGAGAATAAGAAATACGAAAATAACAAATGATTACAATTTATCTCACTCTCTTTTAATATTTATTTTATATTTAATATTTATTTGCAGGACGATGACTCGAATATATAAATTTCCATTTAATAATCCTTTCACACCTCGAACTGGTTCTGTTTTACATAATATTGTAGATATGCTGATTTCGACTGTGTCATAAATTGTTTGTAATAGGAGAATCATGTTTGTACTAAGTTGGCTATATATAAAATGTGGCCACATTTTTCATGGATTATACTGTTAAATCCAACCAACGTCAAAGAGTTTAAAAGTGCAGTTTCTAGTGCAGTAGTTCTATAGTTGTCCGGATTTTATCTGTCCTCTTTTTAGGGTTCCGTTTTTTATACGGAACACTATTGGAGAGACTACGATGTGGTTTTGTATTAAAATCGATTATCTTAGAAAATATAAATTCTGTGGACCTGAAATTCAACATGCGTATAAAACTAACCTATCCTTTGAAGATGACGGATACAAAAAAAATATAAAGTTGTTTCCGTTTGTTTTACGCTGTTGTGTAAGGCCTTTAAGAAAATACTTTTTTTACTGAGTCAAATAGGGTATCATATGAAAGGGCTTGAATTCAGTCTCCTTCAAAAATGCATTTTAGAATTTTTCACTAAACAGTATTTTGAATAAAATTTAAGAATAGTGTTTTTTTCTTGTTTTCTTTCTCTACATAGTTCCGAACCTAGGTAATAAAAAAATTTTAAAAGTCTTTGAAAATATAGAAAAGTGGTAACTATTAAACGAAAAATATACGGAAGTGTAAATTACGTATAATCGGATTTATTAAAGGGGTGGGAGTGAGAAGGGGAAAAACACAATTTAAAACCCAGTCATTTGGATATCTATTGAAAAAGCACTTAATTTAAGAAACATTGTAATTTTTTTTAGAACTGTGCACAGTTTTTGAATTTATTATCAAAAAAGTGCAACAAAAAGTTGGTTTCGAGCCTTTGGGTTTCGAGCTTTAATTGACAGAAAAACTTGAAAAAACAAAGAAGGCAGTGTTAAGGACTGCCGACAGAAGTGAAAACTTAAACCTGTGAAATAGCTGTGTTTTTTGTCTGTCTTCCAATTATTGTAGCATTGCACATTCAATTTCAGAATGTTAAACTAAAATCATTAAAATTATTCTGGGTTTCACATCTATCAGCATTCCAAGCAACTATTATATACATTTTAATATTTAAAATAATCAAAACATATCATAGAAAAATTTGCGTCTATCAACACCTTAGAAAGCATGAATTGTTGTGGGACCTTGTTCTTAAAAGTTTTTTATGTGTTGTGACATACCTTGTAATTTCTACTACCAAACACATTTTATTTTAAAAAAAATAGCGTATCATCAAAGATTATTCCATAGCTTCGAGTAAGCAATGGTATAGTTGATTGAAAATACTTCATCTGCCAGCACCCCTAAGATATCACTTTGGCTAATGAGATTGCACTGCTATTGCCAGTGGTATACGATATCACAAGATAACTCATATGCCAATAGCAGGGACTGAAGTACGCGTGGTTGTCACACCCATTAGATCAACAATCTTAATTTTACAAATCTTCCTGCGGAAAGCTAAGTAAATTAATTGATAATAATGCGCATTGTTGCCGTTTGCAAATCACTATCGGCTAAGTGTCACATTTTTAATTAGTTTATATATGATGATTGCCATCCATGTTTAATCATACATAAGCTATGCTTCTTTATATAGAATTTATGCGATTTACGTCTCGTAGTTGTAAGCTTTAAATCGGTATAATCGATGTTATCAAGTATCAAGTTACAAGTATTAAGTCTTCCATTAATTTAGAAACATGTATTATATACAATTTCAAACCAACAATTTTGATATACAAATGTAATTGTTTCAGGGTTATACTATCTTTCCTACGCTCAATATTTATTTAGCATGATGACTAGAATGCAAATTGCAAAGACAGTAGCAATATAACTTTAAAAACTGCATTATAGATCAATTTTATTAAATCCGTTAAAAGAAATTTTTATTATTTTTATGAATTCATGAATAAAAAATAATAATTTTAATGGTATTTAATAAAAATTAAAAAAAAAACAATAAAAAAATGTACCAGTCCAGGAATTGAACTCACGATCTACAGAACATCAGTCGAGCGCGTTATCCACATCGCAATTTTAAACGTCAAGAAATGATGGATGTGTTTCATATTTAAAAATATTTTGCTGATTTAAAAATTGGTAACGCAAATATATAGATTTTAGTCCATATAAAATTTTACAACGCGGCTAAAGAAGTTTTCACTTCAAAAATCACAGAGAAAGAAAGTTTGATAAATCTAAACGAAAATTATAGGGAGGTGTCACATAATTGCTTTTCTGTATTTTGAGGGGGATGAGATTAGGGAAAAGTGAAAAAAATATTGTTTGGCACTAACAAGGGGGGTGTCATATGGAAGACCACTTAATTTAAGAAACATTGTAATTTTTTTTAGGTAAAATTACCGAGCAGTTTTCTAATTATTGTCAAAAAAGTGCAACAAAAAGTTGGTCCCGCCCCCCCCCCCCTACGTTTCGACGTTGACTAACAGAAAAATTTGAAAAAACACACAGAGATAGGAAATTTGATAAAACCAGAGACGACTATAGCGAAGTGTCACATAATTATTTGTCTGTATTTTGAGGGGGAGAGATTGGGGAAGGAAAAAAATCATTTTTGATCCCGACGAGTTGGGTGTCATGTGAAAGAGCACATAATTTAAAAACACTAAATTTTTTAAGAATTTTATGGTGCACAGTTTTTGAATTATTGTCAATTTTTATTGAATTGTTATTTGAATTCATCATTTATATTTTTCAATTTAAATCATTTACAGTTGGTGTAATTGAATCTCTCTTTAGCTACCCTAAACTTCTATTGCTAATATTTAACGAGATGTAACATTTTCTGTATAATTTGTGTCAATTTTCAATTTGCTATTGAAATTAACAACTAAAAAATCATTTTTATGTGCCAATGTCTACCAATATAAAAAGTCTACAAGACAACGTTATTTAAATTATTTCTGTCAGTTTGTTGTTTTACTTTCACGGAACCCTTAGCGAGCGAATTTTATTCGCATTTGACTGTTTTTTTTAAATATCATTTTAACATCTGCAGTATTTCAATCTATTGGCCAGTATCTGTTGTTTAGTATACTGGTGAACATTTCCTGAAGCAAGTGCCAACTTGTTTCTGTTAGGTTTATAATGAATTCTTTTGGTATTCCATCATTTCCTGGGAATTTGTTGTTTTTATAGGGTTCCGTTTTTTATACGGAACACTATTGAGAGTAAAACGAGTTTTTCACACTATATCGATTGTCTCGTAAACTATAAATGCAATGGACCTGAAATTTGAGGTGCGTATAAAACTAATTTGTCCACATAAGATAATAGATCCAAATAAAATTAAAGTTGTTTTCGTTTGGTTTACAGGGTTACGATGTAAGACCTTTGAGAAAATACATTTTTTTATAGATTCAAGCAAGGTATAATATGAAAGGGCTTCATTTTAGTATCGCTTAAAAATGTGTTTTGGAGTTTTACATCTCACCATTTTTTGTATAATTTTGAACAATGACGTTTTATTCGTGTTTTTTTACCTCGATTAACTCCAAACCTAATTAATCTAAAATCTTTAAACGTAGTAGGAATGATATGAAAATTAGTAAGTTTTTATGGAAAATATAGGAGAGGGTCACATACTCATAATTATATTTATTAGAGGAGTGGATATGAGGAGGGGTAAAAATACTATTTAAAACGTGGCTAAGTGGGGTGTCATTTAAAAGAACTCCTAATTTAGAAAATATTGCAACTGCTTTTAAAATTTTTCGGTGCACAGTTTTTGAGTTATTGTCAAAAAAGTGCAAAATTCAGACCGTTAACTACGATTCGACACTGATTGACAGAAAAAATTGTACAAATTCACAAAGTTAGGATATTAGGTAAATTTTGTATGGTGTTTAGGGGACGGGGTCTCCCCGTTAAAACCCGGTAAAAAACCCGTTTTTGACCCAAGCGAGTGGGTCGTTTCAATTAAAAGAGCAGCTAATTTAGAAATCATTACAATTTTTTTAGAATTTTGCGATGCACAGTTTTTGAGTTTTAACGATTTTTGTTCTACATCCTTGTGATACAATAATCAAGGTCCTGGTCTCACATACAGATACCGAAAGATCAGGACCTCTGCAGATTCAAATTACTACTCATACTTCAAAATACTACTCATTATCACTGAAAAAACGGTTTTCAAGCCAAAAATATGAAAATGTACTATTTTTGACACACTTTATGATTTTTTGACACACTTCCGGTACAGTTATCGAACCCATCGTCGTTTCGACTCCTGCCACTAACATAACCCATTTCTAGAAAAAAATTTGAAATTGCTCCAGTAGGTTGTGACGACCGGACGGTCGGCAGGCAGACTGACATTTTTTTTGGCTTTTTTAGAATCGTTATGATCTAAAACGTCGAGAAATGCCAAAAAGGAAGGTAAATTTTGGAGAATGCGACATTTTGAAAAACTTAACTGACTAAAGTAAGACATTTTTACCCAGGCAACTTTCTCTTTCACCAGGAGTTAACATGTTTTTATGCATAGTGCAAGAAAATGTATTTGTTGGAATTAAATTGTGAAACTATAGGAATAAATAAATTATATCTGCTCTCATAATTGTAGATGCATGGTGGAATATCTGTTGTTGAGGAGTAGGTCAAATCAAACCCTTTTAGTTGATGCATTTGCCTTAGTGTCGCGTTGTGTTCATTAGAAGATGGTTTTTGAATTGAGTTATTAACCGGAAACTTTTATTCGCGTTTTTCACTTAAATGTTTTCGTTTTTTTTACAATTTACCGATTGAAAAATGACCGATGTTGTTAAATCGGTCAGTTCAAATCGTTCGTTCAAAAGGGACCATTAATTTGGCTGATGTTGCCCATCACTAACACGAGTATATCGAGTCTTGAGTTTTAAGTTTTTACCTGTTCATATTTCATACTAACTGTCCATATTCCGACTATCCTGTCTAACCAACAGGTAAAAACCGAATTTAAGTTTAATGTGTGTGCTGCAACACTGCTTCGCTGTTAAAACTGTTAAAATTTCGTATCTGCTTAGACCTAAATCTACAATACACAAATCAAAACAATGGCCCTCACGTATTTCATAAATTCACACTATCTCTGCAGATATCAGATATTCTGGTGGAACGTTTCACTTGTTTAATGTCTAAAGTTTCAAAAATCTTTCAAAGATAATTTAAACAAACTTGATTTTACATGAAACAAGTTCAACGGTCCAGTAATCATTTTGGGTGACTTCAACGCTTGTTGCGCTATGTAGCTCGACCGCTTCACCGATAGCGGAGGTCACAAGCTATAAAACTTCTTGCATTTGGATTTTTTTGTGGTGAACATATTCGGAAGCCTAAGCATAAGAACCCTTCAAGGACTTCTTCCATTGTGTCAAAAAATATGGTGATCGATATTTAAAACTGGTGAGTTAACAGGACCTCCTGTGAGCACCGTGTTATTCCTTACGAGATAAGGGATAACAGAACTGGTACGTAAGCGTTTCTCGTGATAATAACAACAACAATTTCAATAGAGATGATATATCAACGGGAAACAACTTACTCTTAATATCAAACTTAATATTAAGCGTGTGGAAACACAAGCCGAAGAGATTGACTGCTTTGCGGACCACGAATAACTAATGACCCAGTATTTGAAAAATTATTATAATTAGACTGCAAAAATGCATCGATTTGAATATATACATCGATAGCCCACCATTACCGTCCAGTAAGCAGCATGGTTTTCATCAAGGTCGCTCAACCATTGAAAAATATTCTCTCGGCATTTTCCTTTTCATAGATTTTCATAAATCGGGTACTTTTGATAATTTTTGGTAGATAAGCGTTACGATAAATTTTCCAGAAAATCTCTACAGATTAGTGGGAAATTACTTACACGAAAGAAAGGCTGCTATAAAGGATGCTCTTGCCAGGTACAGTGGAGAACATCATAACGGGAGTTGATCCGCAAGCTATTCTAGGTCAAACCTTTTGGAATATCTTCTTGTACACAAGTACACTGAATGGATTTTTGAAGGATGTCGGACGCTGATGACAAATTGAGTGTTATAAACGGCAATTCCTACAGAAAACAATTAGACGAACGAGGTCAAAGAGCTCTAAACAAAATGTCTTCATGGTGCAAACTGAATAAATTAATACTTTCGACGCACAAAGCTGTTATGCAGTTAAAAGTGTTAACACAACCAGATGTCTGGACGTCGACTTGGACGAGAGGCTCAGAGTGTCATATTACAATACCCGAATATACGTGCTCTGTTGGTTAGTACGAGTGGGCCAACGTTTATTATTTACAACAGCTTTTGGGTGCCCAAAGGCATATGTTGCTCCACATAGGCCGAGGCTATAGATAATCTCTACATCTTAATCTCAGGTCATAGCGGGTTCAATTTTTTAAATAAATTCAACAGACACGTGTTTTTTAATTTACTTACAAATTTTTGCGTTTGATTTACCAATATCAACTGTAGATTAAATATATTAAAAAGAACATGAAAGAATATTTGTAAAAATGAAATGAAATTAATTTGTATACGTTTTGCTTCTAGTTTACTCATAAAAAAAGAACAGTGAATGCGCAATGACTACCTTCTGTAGTTGTTATACAATATAGTATTTTCATTCTTGTTCTTTGTAAACAACAAAGACAAAGAAACACGAAAAGTTGAAATACTTAGATCTCACCACTTTTGATTTTGACATCAAAACATAATCTTCAGATTTCAAAATTACTTAATATTAGCTCGTCTTCGTTCAATTATTTTTGCAATTCATTCCACCGCCACGCAAAAAAAAATCATTAACTTTTTTGAATAAAACATAATGTTTTGCAATAAATAATTAAAACTATTTCGCATGATTTACTTTTTTTTGGTATTAAATCAACAATCACACAAAGCTGCAAAAAAGCAAATTTATATTATTTGTTTTTTTTTTTCTGTAGCGTTAACACTAATATTTTTTTTATTATTAGTGGATTAAGTTATGTTAAATGGTAAATTATTTTTTGATTATTTCCTGACTCCCAGGAGCTATATGTGGTATTTACGAAAGAAGCAAAAACTAAAAATGTTGTTTTGACTTATTTGAATTCTTCCTTTGTTGTTGTTTTCGTGAAGTAATCATCGTGAAGATGGACTTACTCCATTACATAAATATTTATTTGTGGATCGTTATTATCTAAATTCGTCGATCAGTCTAATTCGAAAAGCAAAAAACAAGAGGAATTATTTGTTGGATGCGAATGACATAACTGGTCATCTTCAGAGTAAGTCAAACATCTCGAAAATCATATTAAAATTGTGTTAAGTAGATCCGTCCCTGACATTGTGTTAAAATTTTGTACATAAGTTATTATTTGCTTTAAACTAATATATTAGTTAATAGTTTCAAAATTAAGTTTCATTTTTTAATACAAATTTAAAATGAGTTTGATTGACGCCGAGATTACGGCAAATATTATTCAAAATATGCACATTAATCCCACGGACTATTTAAAAAAATGAATAGAAATTAAAATATGTGTTACACCAACACATATACACTTTTTAAGACCAAGGCACAACCACAATACAAGTGCTGAGATGTTTGTGGATACACATTTTTTTTGTCCAGAAAATATCTGGAAATTACAGATTTCTGAAAAATTACCAACACGACCGAAAGGCTATAATAATGGATGGTCTAGGAAGAATAATACTAAAAATTCGGCTGCCATGGTAATTATCCCCTCAGAAGAAAAAAGAAAAAAAAATTCCTTGCACTGGAATGTTTTTGCTTCAGACTGTCACTAATTTGAGTTTGAATGCTGCAAATTCCGACGTCATGTTGGATTAAAGGCGCAGAAGTGAATCAATCAGTTTTGCAACCACGTTATTTTGTCATTTTTGTTGTTGTGTTCAAATAGCCTTCTTTTCATTGAAAATTTCTTTTAAATTGATTAGCATCTTTGTTTTCTTTCTCAATATTATGACACTTCACTGTTATGACATTTAAACTTTTTTTTTGTTAATCAATAAACGTATTTATTTAGTATTAGAAGTATTTATTTAAATTCAATTTCCATTTGTTTTGATTAATTGTTAAAAATTATTTATTGACAACAATTGTTAATCTATAATAAATATTAGATAAACTTGACCTGTTTGCTTATGAAACGGAAATGTTCTTCGTGTCATACTCCTTCAAATATTTGTAATAATTGATTGTTTAATATAATTTCAATGTTAATTTAGAAGGTATACCAAACACTAAGAGATCAAAATAAATAAAATATTTTATTACAATAACCTTGTAGGGTTGATTATCATGAGTTCAAAATGTTTTTAAGTAAATAGCTGTAATCGCAACTTTTCTTATGCAAAAACCGTTTGCTTGGCCAAATTAATACAAGAAAAAAAGGCATAAAACTAACAATTAGGTACCTGAATACCATTATATTAGGATTCAGATCCAGATTGCCCTACCATTGATAGGGGCAGAACAGAAATTAAATGCATTCAACTATTCAAGCCAAATCAGGCAACCATATCAAAGCCGGATTAGGACCAAATCAGTTCTAATAGAGGACTTACTACCATGGTTGGAATAAAAACCAACGTCAATAACAAAAATTAGAAAATTATTGTATTTTAATTTAATTAAGTTATTATCATAGCTCTCAAGCCGATAACCGATAGCTAAACTATATGTGAAATTTTACAAATTATTTGTACTGTCACTGGACATGGCGTTTTGGAGCCGTGATTCAGATTAAGCTTACCCAAAGTACCCGAGCAATAGGTCCGGGATTTTGTCCGCTATTATACAAAGTAAACTCGTTGGCATGTCTAGTGGGAGCGGGGACTCATCACTTTCGCAAGCCGATGCTTCTTTATTAGCATCCACGATCCGTACGTGGTCATGCGCACTAAAAGTTGGATCTAGTTGGGTTAACTTAGAGGACATACAAATTCAACTTCCTCCAAATTCAAAATATTTGTAGATTGAACTTTATTATACCGGTTTTCAAACAAACATAACCTCAATTTTTAATCGCCTGACCAATATTGTGAACGAAATTAGAGAAAATTTTTTAACTTTGGGTTTTCAGTGGGTGACTTCAATATCAACAAATCTATACCTGCATTGTCAAAGGGTAAGTCTTTGTCTCAACAAAATGGCAGCAGAGTGAATCAACAGCTTAGCATTGACTTCACTAACATAAGAGGTTTCAATTCGAATCTAAACGAGGTTCATCACTACATCGAAAAAATAAACCTGACTTATTGTTTCTTACCGTAACAAATGTCAGTGGGAAAGCATCGAAATTGGATCTCGATAATGACGATAAATGCCGGATATCTAGTTAAGAATTGGAACATTGCTTTTATAACAAGCATGTTGTCTGTGTATTTGTTCGAAATTCACTTTCATGTATGAGAATTGAGGATTACAAGTTGAACTCTAAACACCATAATTCTCTAGCCCTGAAGATCTCAGGTGTTGATGAAACTGTATTTATAATAGGATTATACAGATCCCCAAATTTTCCCCCAGGATGTCCCTTTTTCGATCAAATATCGGCTAATCTAGACAAGATTACCACGGACTAGCCCAAAGCAAGACTGGCCATTCTTGGAGACTTTCATATTCATAATAAAGAATGGCTTAAATATTCATCGCGCACTGACGACGTAGGAAGATAAGCCGAACTGATACTCGCAGATTATCACGGTTTGACGCAAATGATAGATTGTCCCACTAGAATCTCAGATAAAACATATCATAACAATAATTTGCTGGATCTGTTTTTGACAAACGAATCAGATATTACGAAGAAAGAAGTTGAACAACCCCTCGGAACATCGGACCGTTTACTAATATCAGCAATAGTGCAATTTACATCACTCTATTCCAACCTTAGTTCTGACTGAAATCCTGTGAGCGACTTGAAGGAGAAGGCGGATCTTTTGGGTCGTATTTTTGCCGAAAACTCAAACATAGTCGACCCTCCCCATCCTCCTACACTCATTTCCCCACCCAACTAGCAAACTTACTTCTCAATTTTGAGTTATGCAAACTTAAGCTTCAATAAAGCTTCGCTAAAGCTTCTTAGTGGAAGCTAGTTATATTTTACTTCTAAAGAGTTTCGATAGAACTTCCAAAAAGAAGTTATCCCCACCTCCAGAGTGAAAGCTTCTAAAATACTTCTATATTTAATACTAGAAGCTTTACCGATAGGTATCTACACTACACTAAATAAAGCATCCGAAAAAAGGTTATAGAACTTATAGCTGCCATTAGGATTGAAGTTGTTTCGGTTGTAACTATTTAAAGATCTTATAGAAGCACAGCTGTCATAGTCTAAAAATTGCTTCATTATCCAACCTTTAGAAGATTTACGAAAATGAAATATGTCAAACTGAAGTAAACTATTGCTTCTATTATTTCAACTAGAAGAGCTTATACGAAATTGAAATCGTTTCGTTTTTGTCAGTAAGGTATTGTGCATAAGGTGGTTTTTGTTTTTTCAATGTCTTATTTAGACATATTTAGCACAATGTAAAATATTCTTTATTTAGAGTCTTGAAATAGACAAACATGTCAATCAAAATCATAATCAGCTAAAAAATCAGAATCAAAAATCAACTAGAGTGGTATAGAGAAAATTTAAAGATTACACTGGTTTACAAGAAAATCTCCCTAAATAAAACCCAACCTTTCCTATAGATTGACCTGCTGAATTCGAATATCATATTCATTTTTTTAGGTTAGCTCTTGTTTTTTGAGATATATGCGAAAAAACAATTTTTTCGGTAAAAAAAAGGTTATTCCGGT
Source organism: Diogma glabrata (assembly GCA_963693315.1). NCBI lineage: Eukaryota > Metazoa > Arthropoda > Insecta > Diptera > Cylindrotomidae > Diogma > Diogma glabrata. The sequence continues at coordinate 51,577,671 of OY856188.1, forward strand.
TTTCGGATCGCATATTTTGCAAAACAAACAAATGTAATATATTAATGAAACAAATACATAGTAAAGATACTAACAAACACTTTAAGCTATTTTTGAAAATCCATCAAGGATTCTGGAAGTTATACTCGAAAAATGTTAAAAAAAATCAAAAATTTATGTTTTCCTAAAATTTTTATATATTCACCGCCATAAATTTTGTACAAAGGGATTATTTCAAATTTTTTTAATTTCTTGAAACCTATAGTTGATTCAATATCCATTATTTTAAGTTAAAAAACACGAATTTTGGTGCAGGTTGCACCAAGTTATTCAGGTTTTCGCAAAAAAGTCAAAATTAAAAATTTGGAAAAAAAAATTTTTACTAAGATAAATTCACTATTATAATAAAATGTCTACTTGATTGTTTGTTTTTGTTACTTTGACATCGATAAAAAAGGTGCATCCTTTTTTACAGCGACAAAAACCTCTCTAGCTTGACATTGATTGATAAAACTTTGTCTAGCTTAAAATTAAGTTGGCTTTTGATTTAGTAGCGTCTATGCATGGAATCGTCGATTTATCTAGCCAAAAATCACTCGATTTTTTTTTAGGATCGGGTAAACTTTCATTTTATAAACTCAAACTAGTTTGCTTTTTAGCAATTTAAACTCGAACAAACGTACTAGATAAAAACGCTCCAGCGTCACGTTTTTATCAGTTCGTTTGTTCTCGTTAAATTTCTAAGCAAACTATAGTTTTCGTAAAAAATGAAAGTTTATCCGATAAAAAAAAACTCTTGTGCTTTTACGATTGAATAATTTTAATTCTGCAACATAATTGATTTATATATGAGTACAGATACAGATTTTTTAGTTAAAATTGCGAGTTATGGTCAAAACGTGGTCGAAACACAACGTTACACGTTGAATGAATATTTTCTCTATTGTACCATCTTGAATGTGTTAAATTGCAGTTGACATAACCATTTTTCGGCATCCACGGTTTATCTTCATTCAGTTGTATGCCAAAGTAATGAAGGTATGCAATTCTTATATATGGAGTGATGTTTTTAGCAGGATGTATTATGCAAATTCCACAAATAAAACAAAATTAATTTCGACTATTTTTACACTTGAAACTTCTTGAGAGCCATTTTAATAAATATAACTTTACACATTACTATTTCAAAAGAATTCTTAACTGATGTTTGAGAATGACTGAACTTATAAAATATTATTTACGATGCGGCACAAAAAGAAAATAAAATATACATAAACGCGGTTGAAATAAGGAAAACTCAAAATATCTCGCAGTTTTTATTCGAAAATCGGTATAACAACTTATATATAAATCAATTATGTTGCAGAATTTAAATTATTCTTAGTAAAAATATTTGTTTACCAAATTTTGAGTTTTGCCTTTTTTGGAAAAACCTGAATAACTTGCTGCAACCAACCATCACCAAAATTCGTTTTTAATTACTTAAAAGAAAGGAAATTGAACTTACCATGCTTTAAGAAACTAAAAAAATTTATAATCATTGTTTGTTCAAAATTTATGACGTTGAATACGGAAAAATTTTTAAAAAACGCATATTTTTGATTTTTTTTTTAACTTTTTTCGAGTATAACTTCCAGAATCCTGAACGGATTTTTACGAAAATAGCTCAAAATGTTTGTTAGCATCTTTAATATGCACTTGTTTCACTAATACATTGAATTTATTGGTTTTGTAAAATATGCGACCAAAAACCGGAATAACCTTTTTTTTTTCATCGAAAAAATTGGTTTTCGCGAATATCTAAAACAAGAGCTAACCTAAAAAACTGAATATGATATTCGTGTTCAGCAGGACAAAGTCCACAAAAAAAAGTTGGGTCTTTGTCAGGGAGACAAAATCTGTAATCTAGTGTTATTTGGCTAAGTTTTATAAATAATGGTATATGCATTTTCTTTACATTTCTGAGAGCCAAACTCGTCAGGAAGAACTGAGGTGATACAGAGTTCAGAGTCACTCTATTAAAATAATTTACAGTAAATGGATGGTGTGATATGCGTTGCTTGTATTGTTATTGTTTTATATTTATGTAACATTTTTAAAAATTAACTGCGTTCATCAGCACTTTAGTACGCATGTTGTTGTGATACATATTAAAAATCCAATTAAAAAACTATTTATTTAAAAAAGAATTGTTTAAATAAAGGTGCAGGTACGCTAAATGTCAATGATTGAAAAAATCTAACTCCTTAATGTTGCTATACCCAAAATCTTTAAATTAATAAAACAAATAGAAAAAAAATTTGTCAATATTCTTTTACGTCTATTAAAAAGAAACAAAATCTTTTAAGTAGGTTAATCTTAGATTATGATTTCGTTGTTAAAAACCCATTGAAGTTACATGCCACATACCTTTTTCCATAAAAAGTAAGCCCCTGAATTATACTATGTTTTCTACATCTAAATTAAAAACTTAATTATATGGAAGTCTTATGGAAGTGTTATAGAAGCCATTATTATTGTAATTACTATCAAATATATTTTTTTTAACATTTAAATTAACCGATTGGACAGCGTGGGACAAACGATCGAAGGGCCAGAGTTTGAAACTTAATGCGACCGTAAACAAAAACTTAAATTTAAACACTATATAATAACATAGCAATAACAATAATTACGTTAAAAAAGTGTAGATATATAAAAACATAGGAATATTTTTGTCACATTTTTTAATAGCTTCTATAAGATTTCTAAAGATTGCTTAAAACAAGCTATTAGAAGCCCTTTAGCGAAGCTATAACTTGTGAAACCATAAATTCTATTCAGCTTGCATAACTGCTTACAAAAGACCATACCGAAGTTATTTCCGAAGTCTTTTACAAATCATAGCTTTGTTAAAGGTATAAACACAATAAACGCGGCGAACGGCAACGGCAAACGGTATTCGTCAATAAAACCGCTCTTGTAAACACAACCAAGGCGTCAGAGTCCGGCGGTGTAATAAAAACCACAAATGTCAAAAAATTTATATTTATAACCTTAAATATTTCATACCCGTTTATGTCAAATGGATACTGAAAATAATCGTATAAAAATATTATTAAATGTTGTGAAAATTATATCCATTTTATATTGTGTATATATAGTGTATCAGTTTTATAAATCGAAAGTGTCAAATAGACGTTGGTGGGTTAGGCCAGTAAATTTAACCAGAAATTATCATGGCTTTTTTTAAAGAAGCTTTTTGAAAATGAAAGAAAATGATGAGGACCATTTTCATAAAGCAACGAATGAGTGTTGACCATTTTAACGTTTTATTAACTTTATTAAAGGATACTTTAGAAAAGCATTCCCATCGAACGCCTATTAGCGTAGAAACAAGATTAAGCTTAACATTAATGTAAGAAATTATAATAATATAAACAGTTCATATAATTTATAGTATTCTTATTTTAGGTATCTTGCTCAAGGTTGTCCAATACAGATGCTCGCATGGAATTTTAAGCTGGGTATATCAACCGTAAGAAAAATTATATTAGAAACCTGTGATGCGTTGTGGGAGCTCAACGCTGTATACGTTTCTAAGCCAAATAATGCAGAGTGGCTACAAATTGCTAATGATTTTGAAAATAAGACAGGAATGCCCAATTGTTTGGGTTCTATCGATGGAAAACACATCAATATTCGATGCCCGCCAAAAAGAGGTTCTTTATTTTACAATTACAAAGGTCATTATAGCATCGTTCTGCTAGGTGTATGTGATGCCAACTACTGTTTTACAGCAATTGATGTAGGCGCTTATGGGAGCCAAAGCGATTCTGGCATTTTCCAAAAAAGTGGATTCGGAAAACAGTTGGCAGAAGGTAGAATAGATATTCCAGATAGCAAAATGCTGCCCGATTCGGAAATAGATTTTACTTTTTACTTTGTGGGTGATGCTGCATTTCCCTTAAAAAAAAATTTAATGCGTCCCTATCCCGGAAAAAATCTTGCAGAAGATAAGGAAATATTCAATAAGAAATTGTCCCGTGCTAGAATTCGCATCGAGAATACGTTTGGTATTTTAGCAAATAGGTGGCGCATATTGGGAACCACTATAAATATGTATCCAAAAAATGCACAAAAGGTTGTGTTGGCGACTATTGTTCTTCATAATTTTTTGATGCTTCAAAGAAGTAGCCAATATTGTCCAGAAAATTATATTGATAATACTCAAAATGGGACTGATATTCCTGGCAGATGGCGTGACGAGGGAGAGACTTTACAGCAACATAGAATTTTTAGAGGTAACCGATCGTCCCGTGAAGCTTTCAACTATAGAGATATATTAAAATCGTACCTGCTTCAACAAAGAAATAATTGAGTTGTAATTTATATCACTAATAAAAATGTCACTTAAATAATAAATCTATTATCTAATAATCAGATTAGTTTAAATTTAAGTTAAAGATCAACTAATATTTTTGATAATATTAAATATAAACAAATATGATTACTAAACAAAATAAATTATTATAATGTAAAAATTATGAAAAGAAATAAAATGTTCGAATCAATAGGAAAGCATTATTAAAACTTGAAAGTGGATACTTTGACATCAAATCTAGATTCTCACAACAACGTCACCTATGCAATTAGCTGTTTCTCATCTTGTTTTTATAAAAAACTCTCGGGCAGCATTATTTTACAAATTATGACACATTGTAATGCCCATAAAATAACAATATATTTTTTAAAAAAATCAACTATGAACGCGTCAAAGTGCCTGCTATCACCAAATTCTGAAAACAAAATATGACTAATAAAACAGACTATTCTATTAAAAAAAAATTTTTGTTATTATTATAAGTTTTTATTAAATTAAAATGTTACATATGAAAATCATACAAAAAAAACTAATTATCAGCTTCTTCTAGTGCCTCGTACACTAAATTATTTATATCTCTTTCCAGTTGTCTCAACCTTTTGCCTGGCAAATTTGCTTCCTCTATTTATTTTCTGCCCAAGAACTTGAAGCATCAACGATGTTGATGACATTTTTCTGGTAGCCGTTTCTCCGCTACTAATGTTTTTGATGGCTTCAGACGGCGTCTCCAATAATTGACAGAAGTCATCATTTCCATTATTTTTCGTTCATTTGGCTTTTTTACTTGGATTTACTGCTTCAATATCAATTGCCGAGCTTGAAGCTGTCTCCGTAGTATCCGACTCTTCCACTAGCAAACTTTCGCTCTCTTCGTCATAATTACCCACGGTTCTGTAACAAAATTTAATAAAAATTGATTAAATAAAATTTTATTCTCTTCCATTTAATTATATCAGCTTTATTTGTATGTTTTTTCGATAATAATAGTATGTATTATTGTATTGTTTTCTAACCTATAGCCTAATGAACTTAACCTATTGCCTAATGAACATTTTATTCAATTGGTATGATTCCAATTGGTCAAATTGTTTTGATTTCATTAAAATTATTTTCAAATTATAATCACAATTGCTTTGATAAGTTTTGTTCAAAAATCAAATTTTGAGTAATTCTCTTATTTCGTTTAGTTGAACTTGGTTGATTGTATGAGAAGGGCGTTTTTTATCATCAGGGTTTTTTTATTAAGAAATTTGATTTATCAATTAAAACAATAAAGATTTATTTTTTATTTACAATAAAGATTTAATGTTTTTATTTTTTATAATACACAATTCTTTTTTATAATAAAATCTTTGTCAGAGAATAAAGTATTGTAATCGATTCGTGAATAATGAATTTTATTCTCTCGCAAATTAAAATTCTCGCTCGTGCCTCGCTCAAATTTTAAACTTTTGCTTGAGAATAAACTACTTCATTATTCACTCATTGATTAAACTACTATAATTTAATAAAATGTAGCAAAAAAGTTGTACTACAATAACCATAAATAACATATTAGCTATAACTTACTCTCTTTGATCCTCTACGTCTTTAAGGAAGCTTAACAAATTGTAGTACTTCCATTTGGACTTCTGCACTGCATCATCTGGATTTGTGGCAGCACTACCCGATGGTTCTATCCGCCGAATTTTTTTAAATGTGTCCCGGATATTTTTCCACTTGGTGCGGCAGACACTATCTAGAAAAATTTGATTATGTTGTTTAGTTATTAATCAATTGTAATTTTATTATAATAATAAATGTATATATTTTCTACAGTATATTTTTTTATTACCTTTAGAATTAAGCGTTAGAGCTATGTTAACCCAAATTTTGTTCTTGATGTCGGTTCTTTTATAATTAGAATCTTTTAGGTTGAACAAAATTGGGTTTTGCCTAACCAACTCAATCAACTGTTCTTCAAACTGCATTCTTAATAAGCTAACTAACTAATTTAATTTAACTACTTTAATAAACCAACTAAAAAAAAACTTACTAACTAATTTAATTTAATTATTTTAATAAACTAACTAAAATCTAAAACAACTTTTATTTTTTCAAATTAAACGTGACTTGCCAATTGCAGTTTTGAATATAAAATAAAAATATGACAACTCGAAAAACAACGATTACAACTTAAAGAAAAGAAAAAAGTAGAAAAATTGTCTGTTTAGCAGTTGGCTGCATTGACGCGTCATCGTCAAATTAGAAATAGAATCTAAATATTGCACGACGACGAAAAATTTTCCGTCGGCCGCTTTGGTTGTGTTAGTACTACATGTTTTATGTGTGTTCTAATTTACCGAACGATGCCGCTCGCCGTTGCCGTTAGTGTTGTGTTTATACCTTAAAGGTGGAGAAATTTATCCAAATGGCCTTTATCGAAACCGCTTAGAAGTTTTAAAGAAATTATGAAGGTGGGGAAGCCAGCTTCGGTAAGACTGTTTATTGTATTTAAAGAAGTTGAAATGCTAGTTGGGCAGTTGTAACGAAAATGAAACCAATATTTTTTCGTTGCAATATTGTACAGAAAGTGCTTCTTTCTATCAATATCAACAAATCTGCTGGTTCGACGATATTCCACCCCTCATTCTTAAAAACTTTGCTAGGCAACTAGCTCCAATTTTAACAAAAATTTTCTATTTATCTTATAAAACTGGAATATTTCCTGATTCTTGGAAGCTGGCCAACGTTCAACCCATATCAAAGAAAGGCAGTAAGATAGATCCTAACAATTATAGACCAATTGCAATTTTGTCGGTTTTGGCTAAAATATTTGAAAAATATGACAATTCTCAATTGCTGGAAAGCAGATTTACTAATAACAAGCGAGAAAAGATGCATTCATCTTGTTTGGGATGGGGTACAATCTGCCTATCGTAGTTTTGATTAATATGGCAGATTATTCGTTGAATCGCTCTTTTTCTTTAGCTCGTATAAATAATTTTTAATTCGGATTTTGGGATGTTGAAAATCAAAGGAGTGTCCCATGGTTTTAAAATCTCCTATCAGAGCGTTGTTGGAGTCATTGCAGCGTTTGAAAACAGAGATGTATTTCTGCATTCCAGTTTTGAGCTGTTGTTTTGTTTGCTCTTTGAGATTGGCAAATATAAGGGAAGTGGGGTAGAACTAGGCCAACTTCATATAACTCTATATCTGGACCTTAATTATTGAAACAAACGTCACAACTCACATGATAAAGGAATATGCCACAAGTTGAATTATTGGCAACCGAATTTTAGTTAGTTCCTGCAAATTTTAAAATTTGCTTTTTACCTTTCATTTATTCTTATTTTCTTAATTCTGTTATGAAATGTTGGCCTATGTCGTATTTTTTTATGTGGAAGGATTTACTGTTTCGTTATTAACTTTAAAAAAAAATTAAAATAATACAAAAAAAATTGCGTTCGTCAACTTTGTTGAATTTTTGTGAAGGTTTTTATGTGTTGTTGTGACACAAATTTTGATTCCTACTAAATCACACAGTTTATTTAAGAAAAAATACACAACAATATTTTTGAGCAGCCATAAATCCATCGTTTTGAGACTATGACAAAGAGCGGTGCACATGCGACTTAGGATGCAGAGTAAATAAAATATTCCCATCCTATGAACTCACACGTAGTCGGGTCACGTAATTTAATACAAATTTTCTCCAAAAATATACACCGCATTATTTACTATAAAACTTTGTTGTTCATCATTAGTAACAAGATCTTAATATTTTAAAACAGTGTGCATCGCAGGATCTCTTGCTGAGCTATTTGTTTTGAGTCCAAGTACGCAAGGACCATAGAGCGGCCAGTTTTTGGCAGAAAATCACTTGGATACTAAATTTAAGTCAATAGACTTTATTTCTAAATTAGGTTGTATGGAACAAAGCTTGAATGTTGAAATATCAGGCTATTCAACTTCCAATAAAAGTTGAATAATTTTTTTGAAATTATTTATTCAAAAGATAAAAGCGGGATTACAAATGAAGATTTATGAAAATTAGCGGTACTATTGCACCATTATTACGGTAATAATGAATAAATAAAACCACAACTACCAATGAAAGAAAAACACAAAGTTCATTGTTCCTTACTTGAAGCCTTAAACTATTTGAAACACAATAAATTTGTTAATAGACCACTAAAATAATTTAATTAAAATTAAATTATATCGTTTTAGTGTTCAAAATGTGAAAGTATTATAATTTTAGCAAACCACAGAATATTAAGAAAAATGTCAAAAAAATTAAAAAGTTATTACAATTTTTATTCAAACATTTTAATTACTTCATGACGATACTAGTAATTAAACTATTTAGGTTTTATTTTGAAATGACTTACATGAATTAGGTTTTTATTACGAGAATCCTCAAAAAGTGATAATTATCTAAAGTTTTTTATTACTAAAATCATGTAGGCTTCAATAATGTAATCTAATATTTATTTATCTCAACAACTCATTGAAAACTTAACACTTCACACATAACTTTCAATTTTGTAATCACTGAACATATACATAACAGCATAAAAATGTAAATATAAATAGTAGATTTAACAATAAATATATATGACAACTGTATGTTGTCATAGAAATCCGATAACCTAAAGACTATGCTAACTTTCATAACTCACAACAAACAAATTCTCTAAGCACATCTAACATTTTATTTATTCTTTTACAATAAAACCACTTGACAATCCTTGGTAACTTTTTTCTAACAATTTAAATCAATCGCGACTTTTTTTTTGTAAATAAAACGATATGTCAAGTTTCAAAACGATAAAAATTTTTTTTGAACAACATAACTGATAATATTGCAGAATAAAAATCAATATGTTGGTTTAATTAATTGTGTTACCTTCAATGGTAAGATGATAAGTAGCTAGCGGAATTTCCTGTCAATTTAAGGAGTTGCATACTCTGTGATATCGATAAAGCTTGTCGTATCTAGACGCAAACATCATTTTGATCAAAAATGTCGATCTGGATTAGATGTTACTGTCAAGACTAACTACTTTACAAACAACTAACGGTCAATTTGTTTATTGATGGTCAATTGTAAAAAAATACAATTATGTAATTTTTGCTAGCATGAGTTCAGTTACCTTAAACAAAACCCAAAAAGATAACTGTTTACGTAATTCTGGTTTGCCAGTAGAAATTAGCATAACTAATAGAAAGATGCAACCATGTCACTAGTTTAAACTTTTAAAAGAAGTTATGTCATTAATTATTGTTTAAAGACCATTAACACTGACTTACTGCTGACAATACTTCAACTCATTATTTTTATTGTACAATTAGTTGTGTTTATTTAATTTATGTAATATCCAGTGATGCGATTCCTATTTGAATTGCGAAGTGGTCAAAGACCAATACTGAAGAAACATTTCTTTCTTTGGAAAATACAGTATACATTTCAAAATTTCCAAGGATGATTCGTTTTTCTTTGTAAAACAAAACTTCCAGAAACACTGTCCAGCTATCTCCACGAAAAGTATTGGTTATGCAAACCTTCACTTAGATTAAATTGCAGGTGCAAAGCAATTCCGTTGTAAATTAGATTTGTCGTTTTAGTTAGAGGATCTAGATGTTCAGAATTGGTTACTATAGCTGATAGCAGATAAGATATTGAGAGAAAGGACAATCACTGCCTAAAATACAAAAATAATTTTCGAAAAAAATCGTTAGCGCTTCGCTGCGCATTGCATGAACTAACACAGTGGAGCGTTTATCGCCGAGGTTTTGTACCACGAAGTACAGTGCGAATACGTTTCACGTTTGTTTAACTTAATTGGGAAAAACGCGTGTGTTAAATTACATACTGATGATTGTGGTTGGCTCCAGCGATGATATTGGTATGTAGTTTTTCAATGTTTATATTTGTTACCGCAAACATTTTTATTAAATATTTTCTAAATTTAATGAAAATATCTTTAAGACATAAAAACAAAACCAAAATAGTACATTATGATGCTAGGACGTAAAGCTAAAGATTTTAGACGGATGTGGAGTTTGCAAATCGAGGCGCTAGCCGAGATTTGCACCCACATTAAGTCCAAAATAGCTTACGTCCGTGCATCATATACTATTTTTTATTCGCCGCAATCAAAATATTTTAAGAAAAGTTGTTAATTCTAAATTAAAATTATAAATTTTCATAAATTTTAAAATAAAAATATGTGGAACAAGTAACCTTTGACAAAATATTTATTTTTTTTTCCAAATTATTGTGTAGCTATGACAACAAATGATAACAACTATTTTAATTGGATAATTAAATTTTGAATTTGAGGGTTGCTTTGATAAAAAATTTTATTTTTCATAGAATTTGAACAAATACAAATGCTTTTTACTTTTTTGGACGTAGCTATGAGAACAAAATAAATAGTTGAAAAGTGATACTTTAAAGCCGCAAATCACAGTAATAAAGCAACACTTTAATATGTAGGCGAATAAAAAAGATATTTTTTGCTTAATTTATTTTTAAATTTAATCAAACCGCCAACTTAATTTTTTGAAAACAAAAATGCAAAACAAAAACGTTCGTTTTCCAAGAACTTTTTAAAAATTTTAAATAATTTCTAAAAACTGAAAAATGGATTTAAAAAGTAAGTTTTACCAATAATCAATTACAATTAAATTAAAATGCAATATTTAAAAATATGCTTTTTACTGTTTATTTTTAAATTTATTTATAATAATATAAACTTCCTTATAGTAACAATTTTATTTTTTTTTTTTTTTTTATTTTAAAGAATATCGATTTCGACTTACGTCATCCTCAGTTCTTAAATTATTAATACAATTTTTGCTTAAACTATTACTTATATACTATTTCAACTGCTATTTTTTATTATTACGTCATATACTGTGTTAGTTTTAGTGTTGATTTTATCATTTAAAATGTTGCTATTGTTTTATATATTTCTATTTCTTCCGATCTATCTAGAATTTGTCCTTTTCTTTTTTTATGTAATATGGTTAAATTTGTGTTGATATTGGTGTATTTATGTTTTTCTATTTTCAAATGTTGGGCATATCTGGATTAGGGATCGCTTCTGTTAATTTCATTGGTGTGCTCGATAAATCTTTTTTTGAAGGACTTCCCCGTCTGGCCTATGTATAATTTACTGCGGTTGTCACAGGTAAGCTTATAAACACCTGTGTCTAAGGTTTGGGTTTTTTTAGTTTTTAGGTAGTTTTCTATTTTATTTTTGTTTTTGTAAGCCGCAATATATCCATATTTTTTTAAAGTTTTTTTGCATTATTTTGAATGTTGTTCTATTGTATGTTACGCCTACGTATTTTTTACCTGCTAAGTTTTCTTCATTCATCAACGTTGTTAGGGTTTGCAAATTTTTCTTGTTTTTATGTTTTATATTTAATGTGTCAATCATTTCATTTTTATATCCATTTTTACTGGCTATGTATTTTATATTGCTTAGCTCATCTTGGTAATTTTCGGCGTTCATCGGTATAGTGTTCAATCTATTGATCATATGGTTGTAGGCAGCTAGTTTATGTTGGTATGGATGATGTGATTTGATATTTATTGTTTGATCCGTTTGGGTTGGTTTTCGGAATATTTTGAATGTGTGTTTTGAATCTACATTTTTGATTGATAAATCCAAAAAGTTTATTGTGTTATTTTCTTCATTTTCTAAGGTGAATTTAATGGAAGGTTCTATGCTGTTTATATATTGGTGTAATAGATTAAGCTGTCTATTTGTTCCTTTGAATAATAAAATTATATCATCAACGTAGCGATACCAATAAATGATATTTTCTTTGTGTGGATTTGAGTTATTATGTATATATTTTGTTTCAAAATCGTTGAGATATATTTCGGCTAATGTTCCAGATAGTGGGCTACCCATAGGTAATCCTTCTGTTTGTTGATAATACTCACTGTTATGTGTGAAATAGTTTTGTTTTGTTATTTCGGTTATTATGTTTATTATTTCTTGTGTTTCTGTTGGGCTTAAACCATTTTTTATTAACATATTTTTTGTTATATTTATTGTATCTTTTATTGCTATGTTGGAATACATGTTGGTTATATCAAACGATGCTAATTTTACGTTGTGAGGTATTATTATTGGTTCTATTCTATTGATTAATTCTGTGTTATTTTTGACTGAATAACTGTACTCAAATTTTATGTGGTATTTCAATAGTTTGTTTATGTACTTCGCTATTCTGTATGTTGGTGCTGTGGTGAAATTAATTAATGGTCTTATCGGTGCATCTGGTTTGTGTATTTTTGGTAATCCTCTTATACTTGGTGCTGTTGGTTTTATCATTTTGTTATACTTAATATGTTGATAGATTTGTTGATGATAGTTTTTATTTGTGCATTGAATTCATTCGTTGGATCTTTACTTAATTTTTCGATGTTGTTATTAGTTATGTATTCATCTATCTTAATGTTGTAGTCTGTAGTTTTTAAGATGACTAATGTATTTCCTTTATCTGCTTTGGTTATTGTAGCATTGTTTTGTTTGATCTTGTTTTGTATACTGCGTATTGTTTTTATTTCTTTTTTTTTGTTGGTTTTTGAATTATTTAAGTTGTTATTTTTTACTGATATTTCATTAACTATTATTGTCCTGATTTCATTTTGGTGGTGAATGTTAGTTTTCAAAATTGAATTTTCTATTTCTAACAGATTTTCATTTATATCTTTTGTTGTGTTGTTTGGTTGTATGCCGTATTTCAATCCTTTTTCCAATAGTTGAGTTTCATGATTATTAAATTGTATTTCAGTGTAATTTTCTATTCTATTGTTATATTGTGGTGGTCTATACTGATTTAATATGTTATTCTGATAAGTTCCCATTTCTATTAGTTTTGATTCTTTTAATTTTTTTAATTTCAATTTTATGTTTTCACTTTTCGTTTTTATCGTGCTTTCCATATCATTCTTTACCGATTCCATTATTATTTCATATTCTATTTGATGATATTGTTTGGATATTAATAATTGTAGGTTGTATACTTCTAATGTTATGTAATTTATTTTTGTGTAGAGTTCTTGAATTTGTTTTGCTAACCATGTGGCTTCTGCTGGTTGTTTAGCTATTTGTGCGGCTTTGGATCTATTGTTGACTTTGATGTTAATATATGTAGGCATTATTTTATTTTTCTTGCAGCATCGGTTGAAATGTAGGTTTAATTTGTTTTGTTGTAATTTTAATAATATGGAAAACTATAATAACACATATAATTAAATTAATTTGATTATTTAATTACAATTAAAATAATTTGTTTACTTATTACTATAGATTTATTCGATAATCCCAACAAAAAAATAAACATTTTGTCGAATGTGAAAGTCGAACCGGGAACATCGCTGGATATGTTAGTACCTCCATTTACATTGCCACATAATGTGCACACAATATCAGTTACACCTCATGATGCCAATTTTAATGGATATTTAAGTGAAGATTGTTCTAATTATTACGAAGAAAATTTAGTGGATAAGGAAGAATTTATAGTAGCTTCAAATACTAGTACTGTTGATGGTAAATATGACATTAATGTATATCTGTATTCTTTTTACTGTTGTTACTAAAACATATAATCACAATTTTAGAAAAAATCATAAACTGTGTTCGCAAGAGAACTTTTTTATGGAATATGGTTGATCCCAATTACAAAAGTACTGTAAATAAATTATCTGCTTGGGCAGACGTGGCCATAGAAGTTGGGGAAAGTTTAACGCCTGCAGAGGTAAAAACAAAGATGGACAAACATTAGGACGGCGTACGAAAAGAGTAAAATCAAGCTGCCAAGTGGGTCAAAGCGTGGACCTTTGAAAGTGGACCTTTATTACAAATATAAACTTCAAGTATCATTTTTAGATGACATTTTAAAAAGGAAACCGTAAGTAATTTTTAATGATGAATCTCTTTTGTTTGATATTAAAAACTTTTTTATTGCAGCACGATTTCGTCCCACTCTACGCCAAGTACGTCGTCTGATGAGGGGTTCATATCACAAGGGCCAAAAAGTAAGGGGCTATAATATTTAATGAACTGTTTGTTATAAACAATTTTCATACTCTTTATCCAGGAAAACTTGATGCGCTTAGATTAGGGAGGTCTGCAATTCTTTCACTATTAGAAAGCAACATCAACCAAAAGGAAACAGAACCGCCTAGTGTTGATCCATTTGGATTATATCTTAAACAGTTACTTGCATCTTTTCCAACGGATATAAGAGAGGATACTGAATACGATATAATCCAATTAGTGATTGAGAAAAAAAAGAAATTTAAAAAAATAGAAACATATCTTCTGTCCAAGTAAACAATTTATTTTTATTAATTTTGGGATCAACCCTAATCCATAAAAATGTTTCCATCATTCAAAATATATGACTGAATTGACATCATGAGGTGTAACAAACATTGTGTGTAGATTGAACTAGCAATTGAAATGATGCAGTTACCATATCCTGCGATGTTCCTGGCTTGATTTTCACATTTGACAAAATTTTCTTAAAAATAAATTCACAAATTGTAAATTCATAATTTTAAATAGATAAAAAATGAATTAATTATTTATTAATAAATAGAGTTTTGTTTTTATTATTCATTACAATATACAGTCACAATAGATTAATTAATTTTTAAGAGTATTTCAAAACTATTTTGTTTTCATTCTCTTGCGCAAGATTTTGCAACTTACTACAATCAGATTCCATTTATCTCGTTTCAGCACTAATTGGATAATTGATGAATTATGTTCTGGTGATTAAGTTATATCTTGCGGATTTTATAACAACCATCTAAGATAAACGCAAGCCAGTTCACATTATGCAACGCTTAGTTGAGTTAATTTTATGGTGCGAACGATTCGACGTGATAATTTTTTTAACAAAAAGTGTGGTGTAATATGAATTGTAAGAATATGAATTATATACTGTTAATAAATAAAAGCATATATACAGTTAAGAGATACATGTATGTATTTACTATCAATCGATAGACATACCAATTACAAGCATTGTCTTAAATTCTGTTTTGTTGAAATGATACCGCTCCATCAAAATAATCGGCAAAAGTTTCTATTATTTTAATGCTGTCACTGGAACTTGGGTTTATTCTTGTCGAAAACATTTCAAAATTATCTTGTTCTGATCTTCAAAGTCCTTTTACTACTTTGCCATTGGCGAGTTCCACATCCTTATAGCTGTTAGCCAAATTGGTCTCACTTGTTTGGTTTATTAAAAAGTTATGCAAGCATATTGTTCCTTTTTAGCGTTATTGATGGTACACTCACTCACCCGTGATTGGTTTCTTGTAGACACGCCAAATTCCAGACAAAATTCCAAATGCATTTTCAATAATCCGTCTTGCACGGCTTAACCGGTAATTAAATATTTTTGGGCAATGGTTAATCCTTTTCTACGAGGAAAAGGTCTCATTAAATTTACCATTAACTCAAATGCTTCGTCAACAACAAAAACGAAAGGCATGTTTTTATGGTGAATTGATAGATCCCGTGGCAGTGGCACCCTGAAATTACAGTTATCATTTACATTTTGCAAAAGTATTAATTTTAATAAACTACAATAATTTTTTTGAATAGAGCTTTTTTCCTAATTCACTTTCTTTAAAAATGCCTCTGTCACTTCTTCGTCCTGGGGCTCCAATATATGTGAATATATGTGAACCGATAATCAGCATCGCAAACTGCCATATGCACTATACTGTGCGTTCCTTTGTGATTCAACATTGTTGAACCACAATTTGGTAATGCCTGACATATAGATATAAGTTTAGAAAATTTCAAAATATTTTATTTCATTAGTTCACAGAGAGAAAAAAAATTCTAGATTTGAGAATTGTGCATGATTGAAAATAGAAAATTCAGTTTCTTCTTAATTTGAGAAAATTTAAATCATTTTAATACTCCGAAATTTAAAACTGAGATAAAAACTATCAATTCGATCACACAAAAAAGTGAATAAAATACTATTATTGAGAATTATATATGATTAAAAACAGAAGATACATTTATTCTCATTTCGAGTAAATTTATATCATTTTAATACAACAAAACTTTAAAAGTGAGAAAAAACTATCAATTCGATCATCCTACAGAAGAATGAAATACTGAAGTTGAGAATTGTTTTTGTTCAACAATAGGAAATACATTTATTCTTGTTTTGAGTAAATAGAGATCGTTTTCATTTTTTCTGTATAAATATAAGAACTTTTTGAATCAGAATAAGATTTCCATTTCTCAAATTGAACAGAGAAGTACACATCACTTTGTTACTTCCCCATCATTTATTTGATTCACAAATGTCAAAATGAGAGTAAAATATTTTCATTTTAACCCTTTTTGTTTCTTTTTGAAACTTAAAGATCAGATAATAATAAGTTATACGCGAGTATTCTCAATTTGATCCACGTAGATAAAATTAAGGAAAAAAAATTATCGATTTTATACCTTTTCTCTCAAATTGAACTTATGAGATCGAAATTAAACTAACTAATACTCGATTATTCTCGGTTGGATCAACGTATATAAAATTGAGAAAAAAAAATTCTCAGTTTTATTATTTTTCTCTCAAATTAAACTTATGAGATGGAAAGGAAAATAATTAATATTCGATTACTTTCGATTTGATCTTACGTAGATAAAATTGAGAAAAAAAATTTCTCGATTTCATTCTTTTTCTCGCAAATTGAACGTATAAGAATAAGATCGAAATGATAATAATTTTTTTTGATATAATACGTTCGAAGAAAAAATTACGATACATTATTCAGTGAGAGAGTTTTTCAGCACATGAACGCGTTTTATATAACTTGTGAAAAAAAAAGTTTGTGTCCGTGCGAGAATTGATACTAGCTGTGCTTAAAATCAGCAATAGTAAGAGTTCAAAAGGTAAGTTGCATGTTTTTCTAAATTTCTGCGTTCATTAAAGTAAACTTGCGTGCACAGAACGAGGTTTGGCTCATCCAGTTTGCCCGGAGTCCTGGGTTCAGTTTATTTGATGCATGAACTTGCTACTATTAGTGCTTAAATTATTGAATTAAATTACATCACACACAAAATTTCAAGTCAATCGGCTTGAAGCAAAACGGGGACAAAAATTTCTGGGTAAATACATACATTATGGTTTCTTGTCGAAATTTATTAAAATTCCGAAATCAACCGATATTATCGATTTCTGAGCTCTAAAGCTCTAAAGTATAAAGTACTAAATGCTTGCATGAAAAAATGTTAAAAATTGCATGAAAAGTTTTAAAAACATTTAAAATAAGTTTTAAATCTAACAGTTTTTTTGTTTTTAAAACTAAAACTATTATGATGGCAAAATTCCAAAAGGAAATTATACAATTTGTATAAAAATTCTTCGACCAAATTAAGAGGTGCAGGTTGCTTGATTACACCGAAAAAAAATTCGATTGGATACTCCAACAACTTCAGGATTACAATTGTTTGGTAAAACTTCTTACAATTGTTTCAGACAAATGCATCGCATTAAACTTCGTTTTTATATTATTTTTAATATTAGGTCCTTCGACGGTTGATCTTACTGAATATGATAAAAAAGAATTTCAATAGCTGAAGCAAACCTTACCTGTCATTCAAGAGCCGTGGCTGACTATAGAAAGTTATTGGATACGGAGTTGTGAGGGTCGTCTAAGGGAGTTTAAAGAAGCAAAGAATAAATCTTTAAAACATTTTTTAATGACTGGCCACTTAATAGAAATGCTATAATGCCAGCATTTTGGTAAGTTTGAAGTTGAAGGCATTTTAAGACTGTTTTGGAATTACAGAATCTTTTTTTTTCTACAGATTGATTTAGATTTTAAAAAACTCTTTCCGAATAAACATAAAAAACTTTTGGAGAAGGCAAAACATTTTTTCGAAGATAAGCAAAGTCTAAAGGATTTGAACGATATGCCAACTGACCCAGGTAAATAAGTTTTGATCACAATTAAACTATAACGGTACATAATATATAATTGAATGTATTCATTTGATTATGCATTAACTTGATCCTTTTATACTAGTTAAATAAAGTCCAAAATAAATAATTCAGTACAGTCCATTCATCTTTTGCAAGGCAGTCTTAGATCATGAAAAGTGTTTAGTTATTGAGTGTAGTTATGGTATGTTTATAAGTATACGGGTTTCTGGTGAAATGTTTCAAAAATATTATTTTCGAAACATTTCACCAGAAATGGCAAAAGATATTTTTCGCCACTAATTTCACAACTTTCAAAACACACTTCGGTTTTATGTCCCATTAAGGAACTTAGCAGAGACAACAATAAGCCGCCAGCCCGGTCGCTCCTTGGCAAGCTCCTCCCAGCCTTAAACAAGTCCCAGAAATGTAAAGACTTCTGCGATGCCGTTTTTTATTCCCCATTTAATCTTTAGATATTAGAAGTTTTTACCGTCCAAAAAGTAAAAACTTCTCGTTCTCTTTGAACTCCCCAAATTAATGGGGGGCCATACAACTAAAGGAAAAACCTAACCCGAAATAATAAAATTAATTCTAAATTGACGGCCAGAAGAGCAAAATAACGAGAGTGAGGGTGACCACCCAACTAGCATTTTAACTTCTTTTAAAACACTAAACAGTCTTACCGAAACTAGCTTTCCCACTTTCATAGTTTCTTTAAAATTTCTAAGCAGTTTCGATAAAGACCATTTGGAGAGCTTTCCCCGCCTTTCCACGCCTTGTGCAAAATAAGTCTAAATAATAGATTAAAAAACAAAAACCACCTTATGCACAATACTTTTTGACAAAAACGAAACGATTTCAATTTCGTATAAGCTTCAATTTCGTATAAACCCATTGAAATTACATGTCACATATCTTTTTCCATAAAAAGTAATCCCCTGAATTACACTATATTTGCTACATCTAAATTTAGTTGAAATAATAGAAGCAATAGCTTCCGTCAGTTTGACATATTTCGTTTCAGATATTGAAGCAATTTTTAGAGTATGACAGCTATGCTTCTATACGATCTGTAAACAGTTACAACCGAAACAACTACAATCCTAATGACAGCTATGACTTCTTTAACCTTTTTTCAGAAGCTCTATTTAGTGATCTCTAGATAAGTTTTGGTAAAGCTTCTTATATTAAATATAGAAATATTTTGGAAGCTTTCATTCCGGCGGTGCGGAGAACTTCTCTGTGGAAGTTATATATCGAAACTTTATACAAGTAAAATATAACTAGCTTCCACTAAGAAGCTTAAGCGAAGCTTTATTGAAGCTAAAACTTATAGAATTCCAAATTGAGAAGTAAGTTTGCTAGTTGGGCACCCGCTGCAGTGTGAAAAATTACTCAGCACAATTTCACACAACTGACGTCGTCGTTAGTCGTCGAACTAACGCAAACAGGGCATGGACGGTATAAACCTACCTACTGCCCCTCAGGCACACGAGGTAACCATTCCTTTCGGCAGTTGTTTTTAAGTCTACACTGTTATCATATTCCTCCTGTTTCTTTCCTACTCTTTTGATATCGTACAGGGTAATCATTCCCTTAAGTGTTTTATTTTTCTTAGCCCATATCCATTTGTTTTTTGTTGTTTTTTCCTATACTTAATTTTTTTTTAAATTATTATTATTATTCTTCTTTATTTTCTAGTTATTGTTTTTTTCCCCTTTTTAATTTTGTTCTTTGTTTTTTTAAATAATTCAATTTTTATCATGGTTGCATGACTCCTGCATGGGAGTTCATGGGGAACCGATAGTGTTGTTTGTTTAGGCGAATAGCTGTCTCAATACCGAAACATTCATCGCATCCCTAAAAAAAAATCTATCTGGTATTCTGTTGCCTGCCCAATTAGATTCTGGAGGCTTCCGGGTTGGAACAGTGTTCTCACGTTCCACGTTTGATTCAAACAGATTGTCCAGGTACAATAGCAAGGGAGGTCTAAACCAGAAAGACGTTCCATTCCAAGGTTTATGTTGTCTTTTATTAACAATTGTTTTTTACGGGACGAGGAAAATTGCCTTTTACGACACGCATGAGTGCGGTGGGCTGATTTTTTTGAAGAAGGGGACCTCAACTCCACAGGTGGGCCTATGATGAAATTGGGTTAGCCACGCTACAACTCCCCATTTCAGTCGCCTCTTACGACACGCATGCAGTGGATTGATTTTTTCCCTCAATAGAAGTCATTTATTTCAGCAAACTTTAACTAATTTATCTGATTCACTTCAATAGTAATTTAGTTTTATTTTTTATTTAAATTTTTACAGAGCTACGACAGTTAAAACTGATCAAATTAATTCACTACGCTACGAGACCAAATACAAGAATTCCTGCAACAAATAAGAAAGGAATGTGGAAGCCGACTATTCTCAATTCGATTAGCTCATTTGTACAAAATGCGTTATAAAAAAAAATTAAAAATATTAATTATTTTTTTTTAAATTATCTATTTAAAATAAAAGAATATTTTTTAAAAACATTAATTTTTTTATCCCGTTTAAGGTTAATGGAACATCGGTGGATTGAGAGTTTTATTCCAGTTCCTTGTTTTTCCAAGGTTGCTATTTTACGGGTTATAGCTGTCTCAGTAGTGATGTTTCTTAAAGGTCTATGTGATAAGAAACAACTCTGACAGCCATAAGTCAATCTAAATAGCCGTACAACATCGAGTGCATGTCCGATACATTTAGCAATACCGAAGCATGTAAAAATCATCCCGCGGGCTTAAAAACCCTGACAGGCAGCTTTTTATTTGCTTTTGTGGGTGTCGCTGAACGTACCGCATTCCCACTGAAATTGAGAAAAATCTTTTCTCAAACTAAATATTGTCATCTTCGATTTGAGAAAACATTTTTCTTAAAATGATAATGAATTGATTCAAAATGAAATATATCGGATCAATACCAAAAGTAACATACGATCATGTCGATCAAAAAAATTCTTAAAATGATCAGAATTTCTTAAAATGAGCTTTTGGTTTCTCAACTTCTTCCGTTCAAATTCTTGAAGAAATACAACTCCATCTTAAATTGATAATTTTGGTATTGTTTGATACAACAAGTTTATAAGCTTTGAGAATAATATCGAGAATATAATATCAAAATAAGAAATTTGTTTATCATAATCAGTAGATTTACATCAACTCAAAAAAATAAACCAAAGTTCAATCTGATGCAGCATTTTATATCAATTTGAGAACTCATATTCTCGTCCATATATTGATATACAAAAATCATCAATTTGATGATTTTTTTATCAAATTTAACTCTTTTTTTCTCTCTGTGTTGAACTTACTTGTGTTACAACATGTTTACCATCGATGGCTCCCATACAGTTGGGGAAATTCCATTTCGCTTCGAACCGATTGGCTATCTGTTCCAGTAGTTATGGTTATTAAAAATTGTTTGGCAAAATATTTGAGGGCTGAGCACCTTCCAAATTACTTGGCATCCTTCATTTCTAATGTTCGAACTGTCGAGATTCTCCTATTGCTAAATACCTGTAAAAGAAATATTTTATTTTCGTTCTGATGGTTAAGAATTTTAATATTACCTTACTATAATTCTGAGTCTTAGTTCTGGCCTGATAGACTTGCGAATAAAATTCAGCTTTTGTAGACGAGGACCTACCATTGATAGGAGCATATCAAAATTTTCAACACTCATGCGATGATAAATTTTAAAATTATGGTGGTCTGTTAACCGCATTTCACTGACCAACGCTTCGGAACCCATTCTTTCTCTGTTAAGAAGAATCGGAGAAACCCACCAAGCTCTTGGTTTTCTCTTTAAAATCGTTTCTTCTTCTTTCAAATTTTCTTTTAATAAATAAATAAGACCAATATTTACTAAATGTCTTTTTCTCATTTTTAAATTATACATATTTCTAATTTAAAATTTAAATGTCGATCAATATTTTAAAAATTATTTAAATTTTTAAAAAGTTCTTGGAAAACGAACGGTTTGGTTTTGTATGTTTGTTTTCAAAAAATTGAGTCCAACTATAGTACAATTAAGTATTAAGTACAATTATAGTATTAGTAAGTATGTGAAAGTATACTTTTTAACTATTAATTTTTTTACAGTTGTAGATTAAAAATACTCTTTTTGAACAAAATTACGAGGTATAAGAGTATTTTTAATGCAATATACGGTAAAAATTCCAAAAATTTATTTTAAAAAAAAATCGAGTAGTCAAATTTTCACTGTCATTTGTTCAAAATTTTCAATTTTTCTGTTATATTTCATTTGACATACTGATAATATTATTTACTTGTGTTATCTCTCAATCTACTACATACAGGTAAGTGAAGGTTGTTGCTTTATTTAAATGCTTTAACAGATATGCTTTTATAATTATAGGAATTATCATCAAATGTTTGGAAGATATCCAAGCGATGGGGCTAGTTTGTATAAATTACATAAACTTGTAGAAAACATTGGTTTCTGTGTAATAGCTATAGCTAATATGTATAAGAATATGTATTCTAATAAGAGTTATATCTCTCTGAACTTATTCAAGATTGCTGTAATACGTTCTACAACCCGTTACAGTTTTTTATTTCTTGCACTTTCAAACTTATAAACATTCGCTTTACATGTAACTTAAAAATCCCCTTAAAAATCATTGGTTGTCTTATATTTATAGATTGGATTGGAACATCACTTCCCGCAACAAAAGCAAATACGATTAGTCGACGTTCACACAGCTCTATTATAGCCACAAGTTGACTCAGAGAAATGCTTTTTATTTTGTAGAATGCACAAAAGTTTAAGCATCCAGTGGCGTAGCGACATATGGGTTTGTTCGGGTTTAAACCCCCCCCCATTGAAATTTTAAAGTTTCTTTAATCTAGAAGAATTGCTCTAATATTCTAATATTAAGATTTTTTCCCTGGTATCTTACGAATGAATTAAACAGTTGCTTTCTTTTCATTACACAGAACCCCACCCTTTCTATGTTGTCATAGTGATAGCACACATACCCACTAGCACACATTCTCAAAAAGTTGACTGCCAACTGCATGCCACGATACGTACTATAAATGGTACTATCAGATCGACCCCTTTTCCTTGGCCCCTGTGTTAAGCAATATCGCTCCACCTGCACTCAGATGCTCGCATGCTCTCATGCGTGAACATTAAAAGGTAACCAACAACATCACGTTACCCTTGCACGAATATTACGATGACCACACTAGTTGTCGATTGAAGTCAAGAAAGCCTCTACATAAAACTGTCAGCAGCCTGCTGGCAACTAATTTTAATATCTTGGATGCCTGGGACACCTCCTGGCATTAGTACAACACAACAGGCCTTTCTATTACTAACGCGACTTCTACCCAACCTGGTTTCGATTTGCCACGTCATACCTGGACTACAATCATCCGAATAAGAACGAATCATGGACGTTGTGCTTATTCTTTCTACAAGTGGGGCATTTCAGAGTCCCCTGAGTGTAACTGCGGGCTCCACAACAAACCATAAAACACATTGCAACTGTGTGTCCAATTCCACGGTACAATGGCGACATCTCAGACATCTATTTGGCAACTTCTGACGTAGTAGCATGGATAGACTCGCTCGATGTAAACATCTAATGTTCAAATGTACTGCCCAATGTTCAAAAATTTACTTTTTACTTTTTTACTCATAGACGCGCAATCAAATCGATTGTAAGTTCATTTAATGTGTATCCATGTTTTGTTTTAGGTGGATTTCATAGAAGAGTCTACCTATTTTAAGTTTAATTTTTAATGTGTCACAAAAAAACCATCGCTAAATAAAAAAAAAGTAGTGATACAATAATTTGGAAAAAATAACAAATATTATGTCAAAGGTAGCTTGTTCCACATATTTTTATTTCAAAATTTATGCAACTTTATAGTTTTTTTCTATAGCAACTGTTAAAACGTGCTATTATCAACTAAAATTAGAGGGAAAAATAGCACTTTACCATCAAGGGTAGATAAAGTAGTACTTTAACAGAAAGGGTAGATAAAGTATTTTGCTGTTGATATTGTTCAAGTTTTTCCATTTTTGAAAGCACAGGTATTCTCTTTGATGTACCATCCGCGAGTTTTCAGGCAATTCAAAATTTCAGACCATCTACGAATTGTCTCTGAAACCTCCTCCTCCATATTAGAAGGCAGTTTTCTTCTGTAATATCGCACATATTGACAAACCCAAACTATCTAGTTTTCAAATTCAATTTTTGCAAAAAACAAAAAAAATTGATTTTTTGTTTGTTTATAAAACTAAAAAAGTTATCAAAGCCTACCTATACTCATTTTTTCGTGAAACTGTTTTTTTCTGATACTTTTAAATTAAATTTATCATTGATTTTTTGGCATTTTTTGGTCTTCTTCAACAATTGCTATAGAAAAAAATGTTGTATTCCACACGACGATAAAATTTCATTATCTTCTCGATGCTGACGCCTCGACGCTAAAATAGCTCTCGAAGATAAAGTGCAATTTTATCATCTTGTACAATAAATAACTATTAATTTAGAATAAACATTTTTTTTTCAAATATTGTGCTTGCGGCGAATAAAAAATAGTATATGATGCAAGGACGTAAACTATTTTGGACTTAATGTGGATGCAAACTCCACATACGTCCAAAATCTTTAGCTTTACGTCCTAGCATCTTAATGTACTATTCTGGCGTCTTTTATTTATGCCCACTGGTCTACTATTTTGTCTACTATTCTTTCTTTATGAGTACATCTGTAGCCCTATTCCTGTACATCGTGAAATAGGAATTGAGAAATAAATTACAGCAATTTTTTCATAACTAGTATTCCGTGCCGCGGGAAATAGCAATTTCGTATTAGAAAATTTTCTTTATTTTATTCATTGCACTTTTTTCTCAATTCCCAATTCCCATGGAAATGCAGGAATAGACGTACTGCAGCCAAATTCTGTAACTGTGAAGCGGTGAAGTGATAAGTTTTTTAATGAAAAGAAACGAAGAAATTTTTAACACTTCACCGCTTCACAGTTACAGAATTTGACTGCAGGTATTCTTTTTAATTTTAAATTACTTATTTGAACGAATCAGTACCTCGATTCTGGTTCCATGAGAAAAAATGAAGTGGAATGGAATTATTATTTATCTCGAATTTTGATTTCTCACTAAATAATTCAATTCCACTAATTGGTATTCTCGTTCTCTTTTCGAGATAGCCTTTTTAGTACAAGTTTTAAACTAGCACAAATTTTTGAAGATGGAATTCTTTTGTTAGTTTATTGACTTGTTTTTATTTGTGTTTCTTTCGATAGCTAGTTTACAAGTTCGCTATAGATTTTATCTGTAAAATTGTTCTTCAGAATTTAATAAATAGTGTGTTTGAATAGTGTATTTTGCCACATCGTCCCATTTCCCTATTTCCGTCTGCCTTATCAAATCTGCGAGAAGCATACAAAACAATATGTTTTGTATATAAATTAAATAAATAATTTAATTTTTCTAAAATAGTTGTTGATAAATAATAAAATAAAATATCGTTAACTCCCACGCGCCAAATCCATATTCTCCTCTAAATAATAAACTAAAATTTCTTTTGGCATGATTACTTGAACTTAGGCGCAAGCGGATTTTTTTTAAATTTTTTTAGAGTAATTTAAGTAAATGTAGTAAAAGGGAACGTTTTGATTTGTTTATCTTATATACACATAGGAAATCGGGATAGTAAATTTTGTAGAAGGAACATATTCAATAACATCGTATCAAAAAAGTGTAATTTTGTGATTCTATATCAAATAGAAAAAAATCTTGGCGCCTATGTAGATATCTTTTTGATTTATCGTAACTTTTTTCGACATTTTTTTCTCCATTTTTGTGGGTCTATACAAAATTTCAAAGCAAATAATCGCATTTCGTCCATAAATTCGTTGACGAGATAATTTGACAGTTCATCCCACAAATGCGGAATTTATTTTCTCATTCCACTGAATCTGAATGCAAAAATCCCATTTAGAAATCTCCTTCCACGAAATGATTCCATACAACCAAAATCTAGCTACTAGCTACTTTTTTTCGTTACTTTAAACATTTATTGCTCACAAGTAAACATCGGCAACTCGCCGAAACCGATTTAGACATTCGACATATCAAAATGTTCAGTTTTTTGTGCTGATTAAAAAATCACAAAAATTATTTGCCAACGCTCCCGTTGGCGTGAGTTTTGGGCGTCTCACTTTGCAATGAAGTCTACACTCAAAAAAAATTAATGAAAATTGTTTATAACCCTGTTTATTAAATTTTATAACCAATTTTTTTATGAAATCTATAAATCTTTACACAAATAATACGAAATATTTATAACTTCTGTTTATCGTTTGATAACCCGTTAATGTATACTATACGAATTTGCCTTCATCAAATGTGCTTGGTGCTCCAAGTTTTTGTGTTTCGAAGACTTCTTCACTAATTACCATTTATGTAACATAGATTGTAACATGGATAGTGACTGACTCGTACAATTTCAAAAAGTTTATCAAATAATAAAGAATTAATGCTTAAATGCTTTTAAACTCATATACTCTATGTATGTTTATTCATCTCTAAACTGATTATGACTCATGCCATTCTCGGCGTTGGCAACTAATCTTGGTATTTCTGAAATCAGCACAAAAAACTGAACATTTTGATATGTCGAATGTCCAAATCGGTTTCGGCGAGTTGCCGATGTTTACTTTTCAGTGTTAATTTCAATTTGAAGAGAGAAGTTGTGTTCTTGCGTCTTTAAATTTTACAAATAGATTTAGATTTTACATAGTTTACAAGGTAAGAAATCTTTTTCTTTAAAATTAATTATTTAATGTAAAATAATTTAAGATAGTTAAAAAAAAATCATTAATCTACTTTTTAAAAAATCAATAATTAAAAAAATTAAAATTAAGGAAACATTAAAATGAAGTATATATTATTGTAATGAATTATTAATATAACTAATTAATTGGTTTATTGGGTTAAACTATTAAGTCTTATAAAATAATTCTTGACCCCCCCCCAATGGAAAATTCTGGCTACGCCACTGTAAGCATCAAGTTGTGCAGTTGTGCTAATTTTCACAGCAATTTTTGTGTTAAAAATTAAATAATTAAAAATTATGATATGCATTTTTAAAATAGATTTAAAGTTATTCTGAAAATTTTACTATCAAGCATTAAAGGTATTTTAAACAATTATTAATTAAAAATGTATTGTTAAAATCATGAATTTAGCATTAATAATGCTTTGGAATAAAATTTATATTTTATTACTTGAAGTTCAATACCTTTTGTTTTACTACAAGGAAAGTGATTGGAAAATCAAATTATTTTACCAGCTAAACTATAATATTGCTACGTAAGAGCAATATTTTAACTGCAAATATTAGTAAAATTACTAGTATAATTGAAATTTACTCGCTATGAGCAAAATTACTAGCAGCAAAAATATGAAATTTATTTACTTTAGTAAAATTACTCTTCGAGTAGTATATATTTTACAATGGTCATGTAACATTACTCTTTAATAGTAATATTAACAGTAAACATATTTTTACTACGATCAAAGTAGGCAAAATTGATTCCTACGATTATTGTAGTAAATTTTTAAAACAGTGTAGGTAGATGACCCATTCTCGACGTCGAAACAACGTCACATATTTCGAAAAATTGACTTTTTTGACATTGAATTATAAAAATTAGTCTTTTCATTGGTGCGACCACAATCCAACGTTTTATATTACCAGTTGCAACAGTGTTATTTTATATCTACTTGACAACTTTCTTTACTATTTTAAACTATTGGCCGACTAATATAACATTATTGGATTTTAAATAACTATTTACTGATTTATCTATTTATATAGTGGTAATATGGGATTTGTAGTGACCACATAACAACATTTTGGTCGTATAAAAACCAATATCCAACTTATATATTTTGTTGTTAAAGTTATGACCAAAAATTAACATTTTTTTATATATGCACAACAAGTTAGTGATGTAATTGACAGCAATTGATGAAATTACTACATTCGACATTTTTCTACAAACTATAATGTCAATGATACATGAACATTTCATATAAATACACCCAACTCTTTTTTAAGCGGTTTTTTAAACGATTTTGAGATAACTCGGTTCATGAAATATATGTTTTGCACAGATTTTTTGATCTAGCACGAATCCAAAAAAAAGTTTTTTTAATACTATTTTTGACAGTGCAAACAGTTTATGCCCAATGTCATCTATTTATGCACAGATTTGTATGACTGAAAACGAATATAAGTGAGGCGTTTGCATTCAATTTCATCCAAGCAATGGTGGTGAAGATACTTATTAAAAACAACGAGATCATCAACAGTGCGGTGGAGATGTAGGAATCAGGCTTTGATGTTAAATTTTGATCACCAACAACTCACATTGCTTGCATTGAACAGAGTTCAAACGAGCCAGGATGTAAAGATTTGCAGTTCCCCCAACTCGACAGCAATATTCCATACAGGGACGAATTAGGACTTATATATGTGTTTAAAGCTAAAAAAGTCAGACAAGTGCGAATAAAATTCGCTCGTCAAGGGTTCCGTGAATGTAAAAGAACACAATATCAAAAATTATTGACAAAAAGTTGTGTTGTAATGTCTTTATATTTCCAGACCATATAGACGCATAACAAAATAAATGTTGAATCGTACATGTCAATAGTAAATTACAATCAAAACTTCATTCATCAAAAAGGACTCAAAAAATGTTACTTTAGGTTAAATCTCATCCATTGATGTTTATGATAACTCAAGAAATATTCAATTACACCAGCTTGTTAATTGTTTAAATTTGATTATTTTTTCGGTTAATCAAGTGTTAAAATTTAGAGGGGTGGAGAGGCTACATACTAAAAATATTTGTTTTCAATAACTTGAATACTGTGCACCGCAAAATTCTAAAAAAATTGTAATATTTCTTAAATTATGTTTTCCTTCAAATGACACCCCACTCGCTTGGGTCAAAAATGTTTTTTTTACTCTCCCCACACCCATCCCCTAAACACACAGAAATATAATTATTTGAGACTTCGCTATAGTTTTCATACAAAATTTACCAAATTTCCTAGCTCTGCAAATTTTTACAAATTTTCTGTCAATCAGTGTCGAAACGTAGGGGGAGGAACGGTCTGGATTTTGCACTTTTTTGTCCATAACTCAAAAACTGTGCACCGCAAAATTCTAAAAAAAATTGCAACGAATTTTAAATTAAGTGTTCTTTCAAATGACACCCCACTCGTTTGGGTCAAAAAAGGTTTTTTTTACCCTCTTTACACCGGTACCCTAAACACACAGAAATATAATTATTTGAGACCTCGCTATAATTTTTTACCAAATTTGCTAACTCTGTGAATTTTTTCAAATTTTTCGAGAAATGGGAAACAGATCAACCCAGGAACAGGAAATCCCAGCGCGGTCGAAGCACATCCCGTCGATCATGCTCTCGGTCGAATTCAAAAAACACGTCTATATGTTACTATACTATAGAAATTATTCTTTTATATAAAGAAAAAAGTATTTCAGTCGAAGAAGTAAGTATTTGGGTGATTGTTAATATTTTTTTTTCGTGCTTTTTTACGAAACATTAAAAAATTAATATTTTTGGAGAAATGTATAAGTCAAAACTAGGTTTGAAAACATTTTTCGAATGAAAGGCATTCTGTTTAAGAAACAAGTCAAAAAACGTCGAAAAATCACTTATCTTATTTAAAATACCCAAAAAAAGTCAAATTTGAAGTAGGGGGGGATCAAAAAAAATTTTCCAACTTATTTTCTCCTTTTTATTTTTTTTAAAAATATAAATTTTATAATTTTTGGATATAGAGAATGAACAAAAAAAAATAAGTGAATAATAATTGCCCGAACGTAGTATGTATCATGAAATTATACACAAAAAATGAAAAATATCGATATTTTGGAAAAATGATCAGCTAGGATTTTGATTCTTTCAAGTTTTGAAACTATAAGTGACCTAGAAACATCTCTCATAGCCCAATTTGAGGTACATTTTGATAACATTTAATGGTTCTTCAGGAACACCGTGCCCTCAAACAAATTAAAAATTCCTAATTATTTACAAAATTTGTGATATAAAAATAAAATATTTAAACTAAATTTTTAAAATATGACAGAAAACAATTATGTACTTTACATTTATCAAAATTAGATTAAATAGGAAAAAATTTTTATTAATAATATTATTTTATATTTTTAATAGTAAAATTAATTATTTAAATTTGTACTTTCTGTTTTACAGTTGACTCTGTTCCTTGTCGGGTGGTCACCAAATTATAGCTTGTAAAAATTAGTCTCGCTATATAAGTCAAGATTTATATTTAAATATTTTCTTTATTTGTATCCAGTTTATGCGATTCACAAAATACACTTCCAATTATAGCTAGTATTTCTCGCTATCTGTCCTATTTTATTTCAGTAAATTTACAGCATTCCCAAAGCTAGTCATTCTCGCTTATAAATCCATATAGTATATCTTTCGATTTAATTTGATAGTGTGTTTAATAATTATTCTCGTTTGTGTTATATTCTCACTTCCATAAAACAAACTGAATATCATCCATTACATTAATTCCAAAACATCAATAATTTCAATAATCCAAAGCTTTTTTTAAAATATTTATATTCAAATTAGCAACAGTTTAAATTGTTGAAGATAAAAAACAATACCATTAATTAATTATTTATTTTCACAACTAAATTTAATTAGTAAATAAACTTATTAAGACAAATTAAACTATATTGAACTTTTGTTTAAATCAAATTGAAAATTAAACAACTTAGATATATTAAATTATATTTAGCAATTTCTTAGGCTGTATTCTAAACGACGACTTATTTGAAACTTATTTATGTAGACTTACTTATTCACCGTCATTTTAAATAAGTATTTAAAAGCTATTCTAAATGATTTAGCATACTTAATTTGACAGCACATAAAAGCAAATTCGAAAATAAATTTAATTAGAACGATTTATTTAATTTGATCAATTAAAGAGTTTTGAAAACTATTTTCTTCATTTTAAGTTATTATATTAATTTTTTTACGGATCGAAAAAGAAGTTTTATTCCTTAAAATCATTTAGTAAACAAACATGACACTGTCAAATCAAATTAGATTTTTCTATGAAAAAAAATTCAAATAAGTCACCTCTTTAGGTTACTTATTCAAATAAGTAAGTCTCCACAAATAAGTTTCAAATAAGTTTTGGTTTAGAAAACAGCCTTAATTATATGGATAATATAATAGGAACTTCTAAGATGGAAGTAAAATCCAAAAAGCTCTTTTTTAAAAAACGGAAAAATTAAAACTCAAAATTACTTTGTTTTTTTTTAAATCTCAAATCAAAAAAACATTGCGTACTACATTAAAAATTTTAAAGTCTCGATTTAGATGTTCGCCACAAGTCAACTTATCGAATTTATAATGGCGATGAGAAAAGCCTATGTCCGTACATCGTACAAATAGAATGCTTTGCGCGAATCAATAGTTTTGGGAATGTTCAATCCACACAAAAATAAAACCAATACCTCAGAACGGTGTTTACCATCTTCTCAGAACGCATGTTCTAACAACAACACTTTTTTGAGTTCATCTGTGGACTTAGTCGGGACTCGGGACGATGGATGGAACTATTAAATTCTGCAACGACTACATAAAACTGAATGCAGCAACAAAGAAAGATTTCTTAATCTGTTTTCGTCTGAAGTTGATAATAATTATTCAATATGGGCTACTTCTATTTGCTTTGAGATTATAACATTCAGTAAAATGATTAAGATTAGTTTGTTACATAAATATACCGCCTATAAATCTACAAAAAATTGACATCAAAGTTATGTCAGAATATATAACTTTGATGTCAATTTTTATCATAAAACGCTTTATCTCTATTGAGTGACTCAACGGTTTAACCAACTTGTATAGCATTTCTATCGAACTTGATCAATTTATAAAACTATAACCATCTTTCTATTTTACTTCATAAAATTGCGTTCGGTCATTTTCTGACCACCCATATTGTGATAACTCTTACAGTTTTAATATAATGTTGATTAAAGTTAACACTGGGTGTGCTTTAAAAAAAATAAATCAAATGATTGGAAAAGAAAAAAATCAAATAATTTTTTGTTGATTTGATGATGAAGAAAACTGGAAAATCAACAAAAAATTTAATTGATTGATTTTGGACAAACATTGGTGCAGCAATTCTTATCTCATCTTTTTCAAATGCAAATTGCAAGTTAATTTGTAAAAAATACAAGAGATTAGTATTATTAGAAAGGTACGTGTGTTTGATGTTTTTGTGTTAAAATTTTTTTGTATTATCCAATAATACGTATCTGTGTCAATAGCCGTTAATCAAAATCATATATCAATCAAATACACAATTCGATTATTTCGATAACAGTTTTGTAATCAATCTCTCTATAATTTACATATTCATTACAAAATAAACAAAAATCGTGCGATCACCTCTGGTTGTTTTTCATCATATAATCAACACCAACAATCTAATTTAACAAAACACAACAAACAAAGTAAATGATAATAATAATAATAATTTCCATATCAATAAACAATCTAATATAATTTTCTATTACAAAAACAAAATCAACATTGTCTGTCTTATTTACACAAAAATCAATTACATCTTAAAGATTTTGTATTTCTTAGTTTTACTTTTTTTTCTGTTTGATAGAAGAAAATGTTACGCATTTTAAAAATTAATAATAAAATAACTTAAAGAAAATTTAAGATGAATTTTTGTTGATTTTTATCAACTGAATGTTGTGATAAAGTTAATATAATTAAATTTTATAACGTTTTTTTTAATGGTATAATATCGTTTTCTAGGAAATGGTTAACACACTTGAGATAGTATCTTAGTTCTACTCGTGGTAGAATTTTATAAAAATGTTATGTTATGTGATTCAACAGAATATCAGAGATCACTTCTGTAATCCAATGAATATATTAACAATATAATCAAAATTGGTGTGGTGGTTGAGCAGGCTATTGGTTCTCCTGATTATAAACTTTTTGATATCCTTAGAATTCAGAGATTGAGTCCATGAGTTATTCAAATTTCTGAGTTATTATCGTTATTTATGACTCCATAAAACCCAAAACGTCGGAAAATTCCATAAAAATGAAGATAAAATTTCTCATGAACTCATGTGACTATGTAACTGTTACAAACATTATTGGTTTAACAAAAATTTAGCAAAAACTACTTGAAAGAAGTGGAATTTATAAGTATAAAAGCTTTTTTCACAATACGAAGTGGAATATGATTAGCAAATTGTTGTTAATAAGTCTGATAAGCCTGTCTGTATAAATTGAGGAAACCCAATGCATATTAACTTACCATCGTAATCAAAATTAATTTCCTTATATTTTCTTGCAATTATTTAATTATAAAACATAAATTCAATTATAATCTCTATAACTTATCTAATTATTGATTGAATTGCAACTTTCTCTTTAATTTATTATGATGGTTTTTCTTGCAAAGTGGCTACTGAGCTTAATTGTTGTTGTTATATTACTTGATATAAATATTTGTGGTAGAGTGATTGGTTAATCTATGCACCTTATACGATGTATTAAATTTCATATTGACATTTTTGATGAGGAAAAAATTAATTTATGATGCAAACTTAACATATAAGTTTTAATTTTATTTTTAAGTGCAAAAAATGAACGAAAATAGATATATAATTAGAAATCTTGGAATTTAATGCTGAAATAATTACTTAGATAAATTAAATATTATTTTAAGCTATAAAAATGTCTGGTACAGTGTATGAACACAAGATTTTGTATTAAATGAACTTGTCGTTTTTTTCTGGATTACAATGTATATATATGTATATATATATATATATATATATATACATATATATATATATATATATACATATTATATATATATATATATATATATATATATATATATATATATATATATATATATATATAAATATAAATATATATATATATATATATATATATATATATATATATATATATATATATATATATATATATATATATATATATATATATATATAATATATATATATATATATATATATATATATATATATATATATATATATATATATATATAAATATATATATATATATATATATATATATATATATATATATATATACATAAATATATATATATATATATATGTCAGTTGTGTCTGTTTTCTATTTAATTTGTTAACGGATATAAAAATGAAATAATTGACACATTAAATAGAAAATATAAAAACAAGAAAAATTTGCGAACCCTAACAACATTGAAGAATGAAGAAAACTTGGCAGGTAAAAAGGCGTAACATACAATACAACGACATTCAAAATAATGCAAAACACTTTTAAAAAATATGGATATATTGCAGCTTATAAAAACAAAAATAAAATAGAAAATTAAAAATTAAAAAAACCCAAACTTTAGACACAGGTGTTTATAAGCTTACCTGTGACGACTGCAGTAAATTTTATATAGGCCAGACGGGTCCTTCACAAAAAGATTTATTGAGCACACCAATGAAATTAACAGAAGCGATCCAAAATCCAGATATGCCCAACATTTAAAAACAAAAAAACACAAATACACCAATATCAACACAAATTTAACCATATTACATAAAAAAAGAAAAGGACAACATCTAAATAGATTGGAAGAAATAAAAATATATAAACATAAAAACAACTTTTGTGTGTTGATTTTATCATGTTATCACATCAACACTAAACATTGATAAAATCAACACTAAAACTAACAAAATATATGACATAATAATAAAAAAATAGCAGTTGAAATAGTATATAAGTAATAGTTTAAGCGAAAATTGTAATAATAATTTAAGAACTGAGGATGACGTAAGTCGAAATCGATATTCTATAAAATAAAAAATAAAATCCAAATTATTACTATAAGGAAGTTTATATTATTATTAATAAAATAAAATATTAAAATTAAACAGTAAAGTGTATATTTTTAAATATAGCATTTTAAAAACTGCTTATACTCAATGATTCTTCACCATGACGAGTCATTGGTGATCTACAACTCAAGCGTATGTTCTCCATGTTAGGGGCGGCTTGAAATCGGCCTCTGTCTTGGATCAATCGCTATATCAGGGAGGCCAAAATTTAGATTTTGATTGTATTATAAGTTTGTCAAAAAAATATTCAAAAGAACAATAATATTCAAAAGAATGATTTTCATTTTTTTAACCTCAATTTTTTGGAAAAAAATGAAATTAATGATTTGTTTGACATGAAATGTTACCGAACATGAAATTTGACATGGAA
This sequence comes from Diogma glabrata, assembly GCA_963693315.1. Classification (NCBI taxonomy): domain Eukaryota; kingdom Metazoa; phylum Arthropoda; class Insecta; order Diptera; family Cylindrotomidae; genus Diogma; species Diogma glabrata. Next base: position 51,613,430 of record OY856188.1, read on the forward strand.
ATTTTCGATTTTGCTGTATTTTTTGGAATTTAATAAAAGTTTGTATTTTGGATTTTGTAAAAATTACTTCGGTCTGAAAGACCGTATTACATTCATGAGTTCAAAGTGAAATTCTTACCCCCACTTTTTTTGGTATTTCTCGACGTTTTAGGACCTACTGATTCTAAAAAAGCAAAAAAAAAAATGTATGTCTGTCTGTCGACCGGCCGTCCGGCCGTCCGTCATTACCTACGCTGCAGGGAAAACCGCTGGAGGGATTTCAAAATTTTTTTTCTAAAAATAGGTATACTCGAGGGACAGGTCCGAAAGGACGCTGTATTTGATAACTGTACCGGAAGTGTGTCAAAAAAATCATTATGTGTGTCAAAAATAGCAAATTATCATATTTTTGGCTAAAAAACGTTCATTTTAAGTGATTACGAGTAGGAACATTAAATTTGGAGAAATCTTGGTGGTCGGGATTGGTATGTGAGATCAAAAACAAGATTATTGCATTATAAGTTTGTCAAAAAAAATACTGTCAAGTGTGTCAAAAGAAATATTTTTATTTATTTTTTTACATAATTTTTTGGAAAAAAAATAAAATTAATTGTTTGTTTGAAATAAAATTTTATTATTATTATTGAGAATTTTGGCATTATAAGTTTGTCAAAAAAATGTTGTCAAGTGTGTCAAAAGAAAGGTTTTTATTTATTTTTTTAAACAATTTTTGGAAAAAAATTAAATTAATAATTTGTATGACTACGACATGAAAATATATTATTATTATAGAGAATTATGGCATTATAAGTTTTGTCAAAAAAATAATGTCAAGTGTGTCAAAAAATGATTTCATTTATTTTTTTAGCCAATTTTTTGAAAAAAAAAATGTAGAGGTTTTTATGACGTATATGTAATTTAAATTGAAATTGGACATGGAAATTTTTGAATTTGTTATAGTTTTTGAAATTCTGAAAAAGTTTGTATTTTTGATTTTTTAATAATTTTTGCAATATTTTGGAATATTTTTAGAATTTTGAAAAATTTTAAATTTTTGATTTTATTATAATTTTTGGAATTTAAAAAAATTTTTTAAAATTTAAAAAAAAAACTAAAAACAATGTCCTCATAAAAGATTTTTGCCGAAAACTATATCAAATTACTTAACCTAGATCGAAGTCTCGATATCTCAGACCTGTGATATTTCAGCCCCTTCATATTTTACCAAATGGTGTTTACCCGGCCTGAATTCCATGAATTTACTTTCGTTTGAATAAGTAAACTAATAAATTTTTAAATAACTATTAGACGATATAAATATAATGAGAACACATTTTTTAATTAGAAGGCGCCAGATTATCGTTAATCAGATGAATAATCTTAAAAATTCCCTCAGGATCTAAAGATTCGTTGGAATTGTCGCTCGACTTCTTGGTGAACTGTTTTTTTTTAATTACTTCTTGAGACGGGTACGGCAAAAGCTCCTCCAAGGAGTGTGTGAGCATTTTGTCCTTGATTTGCAGGTGCCAGCCTGCGTCCCAACAGCTACGTGATATATTGGAGATTGACGTAAGGATGGGAAGAACTTCCACTGTATCCAATGTGTATTAAATTTTTCATAAGCTAGGTAGCCGTTTTTCCATAAGTTTGTTGTCACAGTTAAATGAGGCTTGTTGCTTCTTTGAGCGTACCGCGGTAGCAATTTTTTCATTCAAAGAAACAGTTTTTGGTTTAGCTCTGGGAAAATTATAAATTAGACGGGTGACCCAAGTTACTGACGATTGGGACTCACTTTAATCTTAGGGACTCCACGTGGGTCTCCAATCTATTCCAGAACCATTGAGTTTGGAACAAGGATTAAGATACTAGAGTTCGTCTTCGCCGCTGTTACTTCGGACTCTCTTAATTCTTTAATTTTTACAAAAAGTTCATGCTCTTTTTAGTTGTTTGTTCTTTTAAACATTTGGTTCTAACGAGTTTCGGAGAAAAAATGTTCATTTGTACATAGATTCGGATAACAGAGAAAACTAGGTTTTTCTTAAGCTATCCGGATACACCATTTGCAACTGAGCTAGTTAGTGGGCTCCAGAACTGATAGATCCTAGTGTACCGTACACCATGATCAAACTATTTTTTTTTCCACTCGACTCGATCGCATATAATATAAAAGGAAAAATGATTGAAAAACAATGTACTTTTATCAGACCGTTACTGACCGAAAAGTTGGAATTATTGTTCTAACGCGCATCTAATTTTTTTGGTTCAATTTTTCCACATTTGTTGGGATTCTCCTGTACAGTTCTCTTTGTCGCAGAATGCATATTATGAAACTAGTGGTTTCCTGTCATGGACTAACCATCCCCAATACTTTTGATGGTCTATAGGTTGGAGGTATGAACGATATTATTTGCCCGACTAAATATTAAAAAAAAAAAATTATTGCGATAGTGCTGCATCGCTTTTTGTAGGTTATTCAGTTAAAATACTTTCTCGAACAAATTAAAATCTTATAGAAAGTATTAATTGATATATTCACTGATTTTTTCCAAAACTCGGTCAAAATGACAACTTAATTCTTTATATCTCTGGCAAACAATTTCAGTAATCGTAATCCTATTAATCTAATTCATACAATATTACCACTTAAACGCATAATCGATTCAACAGATAAATAAATAAAAATGTTACAGTTTCCTAAGAAAACTACAAAAAAAAAGTTAATTTCAATTTTGGGATTGTTTTTTTTTTCTTAATTAAAAGATGAGAAATTAATTTAATTTTTTTTGGATTAGTTTTGAGTGAGTTTAACTTTTATTTATTTACAACAAAGCAAAGAAAACCGTCGAAATGGAATTTTAATTTCTTTTTTTTTTCTCTTATGTTTCAATTTAATTATATTTTCTTTTAAAGCGGTTTTTGTTTAAATCTAACAATAAGGTTTAATTGAGATGGGTTTTAAATGACGATAAACGTTGCTGGATGGTTGCAAGGATGGAGGTGGTAAAGATTGTGGATAGACCATGTATAGAAATTTTAATTCGAAGTCTTTAGACTATTAATTCAATTGGCGTTATGAATTGTGGTAGGGGAAGTGTTTGTCTCCTCCAACCCAGTTAGTTGTATATGTACCAAGAAATTCCAGGACAATTGCAGATGTTGTGTTCTTTTTTTGCCGCGTTTGAGTGGCAGAATCGGCACCTGTTTGAAACATCAAGTCCAATTTTCTTAATATGAGGAGTTATAGGACCATGTCCTATAACGCACTACGTTATCATCCTTAGATTTATGACACTGATTAAGTCGATTTTTTTAAGGAAGAAAAAGGGAGGTTATCTAAAAATTTTATGACATGTATTAGTTGTTTCTGTTTATATGTTTAGATTATGCTTGGATGCGCTGTGAGCCAATACAACTAGGACACTTTTATTGCAGGAGGGTTTTGTAACTTTTGGTATCATTCTCATTTTAGCTTTGAGCCTAATTGTGTTTAAATTTTAGTGCCAAAAAGCTGTTTGACTATCAGATATTTAAAATTTGTGCTCTTTCAGCACATAGCAGACACGCTACAAGACACCTGTTTGCTTTATTCTAGGATGAAACACATCCTGCTCTTGTGCTCACATTATGTGTCAGTGACTGGATTAAGCTCAAAGTGTCTATCTAAATATATAGTATTTCACATAGGAGCGGTGATTGACGTGTCTGGCTCAATTACCTGGTTTACGCCCATAAGCTGCAGCCTTAGAGCGCCCAACGCCGCTTCACAACTTACATCATACATGTATCTTATATTGAGATAGCTTAACTATCGTTTTTTTTAAGAATCGGACAGTCGAGGAAATTTCCAAATTTTTTTTTACAAATTTAGTATCAATCGATCTGGCTTGGCTGTCTCCCAAAAACTTTATGAGATTGGGGTGGTAGGACCCACCCCCATCCTTTTACACCCTCTTTAAGTTGTAGCATATAAAAATCTATATAAAATAAATGGGAAGTGATAAAACAAATTTATAGGCACCATTATCTTTTATTCAAACCGGTACAACTTTGAGTTCAAAAGATGGTTTGCACCCCCACCTCCAACCAACCCCGTAGGTGGGGTTGACACAATAAATGAGTAAAATATGTCATGTGAGGTATCGATAGAATCTGAATTTCATAACAAATACAATCTCTTATACTACCCCCTGATTGGTGACATACCAATTTTTTACTCACAAGGGGGTACCCTTATCGTAGAAAAAGATATTTTTTTTGTATGTCATGTTTGGTGTCGATTTCAATATAATCGGGGATTAAAATTGGGGTCGGACTCAGGGTAGTCCAATAATAGGTTATACAAAGTATCGAAATTATTGTCATTATTATCGATTTTTACATAATCGAGGATGCTGAGTTCAATGGTGATGGTAAAAATGTTGACCGGACTCAGGGTAGTTCAATAAACGTGGAGGTTGAGGGTCTGGTCATGAAAAGTATCAAAATTATCGTCATTATTTCGATTTTAACATAATAAAAGATGCTTAGTTCAATGGTGATGATAAAAATGGTGACCGAATTGAGGGTAGTTCAATAAGGGTAGGGTAGTTACCTCACCCCTTATTGAACTACCCTGAGTCCGGTCAACATTTTTACCATCACCATTAAACTCAGCATCCTCGATTATGTAAAAATCGATAATAATGATAATAATTTCGATATTTTGTATAACCGACGGGAACCCTCCCTTTTATTAGACTACCCTGAGTCCGACCCCAATTTTTATTATGACGATAATTTCGTTAACCTCCACCCCGTTTTGGACTACCCCGAGTCCAGTCCCCATTTTTATCATCCATTAAACTCAGCATCCCCGATTATATTGAAATCGACACCAAACATGACATGCAAAAAAATATTTTTTTCTACGATAAGGGTAGAAGTAAAAAATGATTATGTCACTGATCAGGGTGTAATATAGAAGATTGTATATGTTATGAAATTCTGATTCTAACGATACCCCACATGACATATATTACTCATTTAATGTGTCAACCCCACCCACGGGGTTGGTTGGGGGTGGAGGTGCAAACCAAATTTTGGACTCAAAAGTTGCGCCGATCTGAATAAAAGATAATGGTGCCATTAAATTTTTTTTATCTCTTCCCATTTATTTTATATAGATTTTTATATGCTAAAACTTAAAGAGGGTGTAGAGGGGTGGGGGTTAGTCCTACCACCCCAATCTCATAAAGTTTTTGGGAGACGGCCAAGCCCGATTGATTGATACCAACATCACAAAATCGAGTCAAAAAAATTTCCAAAAACCACGTTTTCTGCCCGATTCTTAAAACGATAGTTAAGAGAAATCTCCATTTCTGACATTGCCGTGGTTTGCATCTTTGGAACACAAACGTTTGTTTTTCTGTAAACATATTTTGAGCTGATATTTGATGTGTTTTAATCTTTAGACCACTACGATAAAGTTGTTTATGTTAAAATTGGTTTTATAATGCTTTGGTACAACAGAAGAATCATATTGGAACTATTTCTTCCTAAAATGTTTCTGCATGACTGCATGTGAAGAAACTTTGTTTGGTCTGTCGAAGATCGAGATTTGAGTTTCAGCTGAGTTTGTTGTCTACAGGATTTAACCTACGTATCCAACACCTTTTGGTGTTTATGTTGGTTCGTGTTAAGAACAAGAGAAATAATATTGAAGTTTCCCTTTTGTATGAAAACAATAATACGGTGGGTTTAGCGACCGTCCCAATTCCACTTACCCACTTTCAAACAAGTTCAAGGGCTGTCTAGATTTAACCAGTGACAATTAACACATGTTTACCTCTGGTCATGATCACCAAGTCGTCGGCATAGACTACAGTGTTAAAGCCAGACTTTTTTAGCTTGGTCAGGCGATTATCAGCAACTATAAACCCAAAGCAGTGGAGGACCACGCGTCCATGCGCATAACCTCTGGTTGACATAACACTCACTAAAAAATCACCTAAAGAAACCGTTATTTACCGATTTTGTAGCATTTTGGCAATCCACGCAATGATGAGATTTCAACACTGCACAAAATTTGATGTGAGATAACCCAAAGAAAACATTTTATTGATCGTAAATGAAATTCTTATTCCCGGACGAGAATAAATTTTAAAGATAAAGAATAAAATATTTTTAGCATTTATGCAAACGAGTTACCAACTAGAAAATTGCATATATGTCCAGGATAGTTACGTAGCTGGAGAAAATGTTAAAATTAAATTAAAAAGAAATCGTATCATGCTGCAACAGTTGGGTGAAAAAATTAACAGTCATTATACCGATTTGTACTTTGTTTTTTTTTTTTTTTTCAAAAGTGTATCAACTGAAAATATTCAGGTGCATTTCGCATTCAAAAAATTGTTTTTCAGAAGACTAAAACTATATTTTCTATCCAATTTGTCAATTTAGCATGATTAGTATTTGGATAAATGGAGCCACTAAAATTGTATTCATACTCGTAAATAAACGATCAGAAACTGATATTCAGTAGTTGAAGTTTAATATGGACGCAACTTAATTTATACGTTTGAGTCTTTTTCCTACATGACTAAAACCATTTAACACTAATAGTGATCATAAATTTTCATTATAACTAATTGGGTTGGATTGAGTAGTGTTATTAAACGGTATTTTGTTTTATACGGGGATATCAAGAATCTATTCTACAATAATGGTCTCTAGTCCAGGAAAATCTCTAATTCACGTAATTTAATTGATCATATTGATCGAGAATTTCCAAATATATATGTAATTAATAACGAAAAAAAGTAGAGAGCAAAAAAAACTTAGTTTATCTATTAAATGATGAATAGACTCATCCTTTATTCCTCATTTTCGTCTGCAATAAAAGTTATCATCAACCTGTTTCCTATTCCCCCTTTTTTATTTCTCTTAATACGATGATGATATAAAAAAATATATAGTTTTCACACATATGTGCTCACTCCGTTTACTTAATATGGAGATTCTTCATTGGAATACTTTTCTTTCGCTGCCCATATAGCTCAGAAAACAAAATCACTGCACAAAATTGGATAAAACCACAATCACAATAAAATAATTTTTCGGCAAACGACTGTAAAGTTTAACTTTACTGCCGCTAGGAGGTTAGCTAAAGTCTTACATTTTAGCCTGCGACAGCAAAAGTAACGCCGTTTTTATTTTATATTACGGAGGCTGTAAAGTAGCATTTGTTATTTGTTATTTTGTTATTTTTTCAAAAATATTGTATAACTATGACAGCAAAAAATAAGTTGATTCTCGTTGGATTATGATATTTTGAATTATTGTATTACTATGACAACAAAACATAACAAACAGTTTCATTGGATAATGAAATTTGGAATTATTGTATAACTATGACAATAAAATAACAACTTTTTCAATTGGATTATGAAATTTTGAAAAGGCTGCTTTGATAAAAAAATTTTATGCATAGAAATTTAAACGTTTTTTTCTCTTTTTTGGAAGTAATTATGACGATAAAAAGTCATATTTATAAAAAGTTTGAAGTATTAATTATATATATTTAAAAAATTTAAACGTTTGCCGAAAAAATAGTGTATTTAATTCGGAGCTAAAGTCTCTTTTTGTGTATCGTCGATAATTGTCAAACTATAGACTCAACACAAAAAGTATCACTTTAGCGCTTAATTAAATAATGTACTATTATATAATTTTTTAGTCTTTATTTATTTTATTCTATCTTGCTTTCAAGCCAAAAACAATTCTTTTACTACAGCACAGTTAACATTGATTTTCTCTTGATTATTTTATTCTTTTATATTTATATAGAATAAAATATATTTTTGGTATTATTACAAAAAATTTTTATATAATATTTTAACATCAAAAATTTTTCAAATAAAACAAATTCAAACGTGAAACCAGTAAGGTCTTATAAAGAAAACGAACAGAGTTTTCTGTAATTTACCTTTGTTACCTCACTGTACCAAAATAACAAAAAAAAATCAATTTAAACCTTTTTATTTTTTTAACACCCGTAAGCCAACAATTCCTTTAAATTGTCACAACAGAAAAATGTTATTTCCAAAGAATTAAATTTAAAAAATTAATATGAAACCAAGGTTTATTCAAGGCCCAAAAGTTTTAATATTTTTCAAACCGGAAGTTAAAACTTAAATTTTATTAATTGATTTTTTTTCTAATATATTATAATCAAGAAACTCAACTGATTAATAGTAAAAAAGAGAACAGAACGTTTTGAAAGTGCAACCTTAATTAATTATGGAAGAACAAATCGCTGCATACAACAACTTGGTCACCAAAAAAAAATCTTTCCTTAGCCTTTTCTTTGTTGTGTATTTGTTTCATTTAGCTAAACAACAAAAAATACGAAATAGCAAAACCCAAATTACAAAACCCCAATTACATTCCAAATTATATCATTAATTTAGCATCGCAAACACATTTCAATTCACATTGCATGAATCACCATATACGTATTGCAAACCCTGAACTTGAAAATCAGACTTCACATATACAAAAAAAATCGAACTGTTTCCATAGAGGAAAATAAAACGAAAATAAAATATTAGTATAAGGAAAACACGACAACCAATTTTTTTTTCAGAGAATAAAAATACATGAAACAGAAAAAAACATTTGTTTTTTTCGATTTTTTAGGTTCTCAGTCTTAGTTACAGCGGACTCATATATGTTATTCGTTAGTTATCAAATGATTTTTTTGATTACAAATATTAATTACGCATTTACAACCACATAGCAAATTAGTAGATAGTATATTAATTTGCATCTTGTTATATTTAATATGAGTTTACAACGTAGATTGCAAATTAAATCTTTTATGATATAAACGCTTTTTTTAGTATTAGCTTCGAAAAATGATTATATTTAGAACTGTTTAGAGTCCGCAAAATTGTATTTTAGCGGCCTAGTACTTAAAGTCGTTATGACAACACTTTAGCGGATTCAAAATTTGTTTTTATTTTATATTATAATTATTTTCAAATTATAATCACAATTGCTTTGAAAAGTTTTGATCAAAACTCAAATTTTTAGGTACGCAAGAATACAAATTATGCAATAAATTAGAAAAAAAAATCCTAAGAGCTAATACTAAAAAACGTTGTATGCAACACTTACGCAAATGGCTTTAGCAGACTCATCTTCATATTACAGACTCGGCTAGCGCCTCGTCCGGAAACATTACGATTCGTCCACTAAAACCATATTTTGCGTACTTGTTACATAAACTACTATTAATTTAGTTTAGTTTAAATTGGTATCTGCCAAACTTTGAAAAAGTTATACAAAATATGATAACTAGACCATTTCTCAAATTATTTCTCTAATTGTTGAGTAATATTTGACGGAGAGAAGAAATTTGATGATTTAAAATTTTTAGGAACAGCAGATGGTGTAGAAATGAATCATTTTTATTTGCATTGATGTTTACAGCGTTAAATATCAATTTAAAAATAATTTGCTAGGTAACAAATCTAGATACAAAATTGGTTGCAAGCTCTTAAAATAAAAAGTGTTTACAGCACAGATTTAAATTGCATCTACTGATTTGCTATGTCACTGTAAACGTGGTATAAGGGAAGTTGATAAACTTTTATGTTAAATGCTTTGTTTGATTTCGATGCAATTGAAAATTTAAACCAAACAGAATTTGTTGGGCATAACCGTAGAAAAGAAGAAAAGAAAGAAAAGAAAGGAAGACAACTATCACGATTAAATAAAAATGGATATCCTTGTCAAAAACATTACTTTTAGTGAATTCTTTTCTACCTGTTCGGTACAAGTTCCAACACAGAATTAACGAAATTTGTATTCTTTTGTAAAAAAAGCAATACAAAGAAACAAATTGGGATAATTCGGAGTCGGAACTTGTACCGAACAAGTAGAAAAGAATTCACTATATTTGTTCGTAAAAAGAATATTTGACAGAGACAAAAAATGGTTCCGACAATAGTAACGGATTTGAAATCATTTCACCTAGAATGGTAATCTAACATCATTCAAATTTTAATGAAAATTATGCATTCCTGATAGTGCCATCACTAACAGAAACATTAGAGGAATCGCGTGCCATGAAATTTTAAGTTTCCGACTAATGCGGTCAGTGAATTCGATTATGCTTTTCCTCAGCTCAGTATAAATGCTGAATTGGACGCAAAAGTTTCACAAGAAGACGAATTCAAATGTCCAAAGAACAAGGACTATGGCGACCCCAAAAGTTGGAGTAACAAGGAGCATCACACACACACCGCTTCAAATACAATTACTACATTTGAAACAAATTAAAAATGTGCCGCGCACTGCATTATATGGAGTGGATCCAACCCTTCATGTCTCAGTAATTACACCAATCATAGTGAATAATAAATTATTTACTAAAATAAAACGAAAAAATGTTTCAACACATCAGACACATAATATTTACAAAGATTGATTTTTTTTTTAAATGATTCAATAATATAATATTTTCAACTATATTTAAAAAAAATTATAAAAAAATCCTTAAAAGTATTGAATTTATTTATTCGAATTACTAAAACCGTAAATTTATTATTTTCAAATATATGCTCGTTTTATACGAGCGATGAGAAGATATGCTACCCAGGAGTATGCTGAGCATACAACAATGTTGTGACAAATATTGTAATTTTTTTTTGACAAACATTTCGCAAAATATGGAAGGGAGTTAGCCTACCCTGTTTTAAATCAAGAAAAATTTAATAGTTCCAAATCTTGGCAAGTGATATATAAACTGAAAGGTGGGACCAAAACATGTACCTCGCTGAAGTTTGAGCTCAATCGAGCAACAGATTTAGGTATGGAAGCATATTTTCGTTTTGTTTATATGGGGGGTCGGAAACGGTACCCCCGGATCAACATACAATAACCCCGAGGATCATGATGAAAACAATAAGATTTATCGATTTCGAAGGTGTTATCATTATTGGAGGATGAGTAAAATGTTTGCGAAAGCTTGTTTTTGCTTAATTCTTTTTGGTTTTAGAGATCCTCGGTCGTAATTATCATTAAAACTTTTTAATGAAAATATTTTGGGAGTTTTGCACAGTAGAGTCACGTTAGTATTTTGGTTCACGATTAGTATTTCCCTAAAACGGTTCAAATCAGTCGATTTATCTGTTTGTAAGTTTACATCCGCACGGCGGACGGTACAGTTAATAATATTTTAAGATATCTCGATCTACCGATAACTCTAAATGGCTCCATTAATCGGATGCGGCTCCATATTGTTCATGGTTTGCGTGAGGAACTCACCTCTGACCAATTTCGGGAGCTAGAAAGAATTAAATATTCTTGCCCTTTTTTTTAAGTATCCGGTCTTGGAAAAACTGCTTTGGTTGAACATGTCACCGATGTGGGTGAATGTGATGATGTCCTTGTTAAACAGATGCATTATCTCATATCACCGGTTGTTAACTAAAGATCGAGCCCCTTCCAAATTCGATTGGATGCTTCAAATGAGCCCTTCCTTTAATCGATGATCTGTTAGGTCATCTAAATAGAACAAAGTACATCTCACGCATTGATCTCAAAGATGCTTTCTAGCAACTTACTTTTGGCCTTTTGGATTGTGCAATACACCCTAGACAATGTGCTGGCTGATGCCCAAAAATTCTAAACCAATATCATAAAAATGTCTTCCTTCGTCTATTTGGATGACTTATTGGTGGTATCTTCGACGTTCTAAGGACACATGGAACTACTTTCTAGATCTCTGAATATTGTCTCTTTAATCCCAGCTGAGTTGACAATAAAGTTTGATTTAAAATGCAATATTTAAAAATATACTTTTACTGTTTATTTTTAATTTTTAATTTTATTAATAATAATATAAACTTCCTTATAGTAACAATTTGAATTTTATTTTTTATTTTCTTGAATATCGATTTCGACTTACGCCATCCTCAGTTCTTAAATTATTATTACAATTTTTGCTTAAACTATTACTTATATAGTATTTCAACTGCTATTTTGTTATTATTATGTCATATATTTTGTTAATTTTAGTGTTGATTTTATCATTTAAAATGTTGCTATTGTTTTTATGTTTATATATTTGTATTTCTTCCAATCTATCTAGATGTTGTCCTTTTCTTTTTTTATGTAATATGGTTAAATTTATGTTGATATTGGTGTATTTGTGTTTTTCTATTTTTAAATGTTGGGCATATCTGGATTTTGGATCGCTCTTATTAATTTCACTGGTGTCTTCAATAAATCTTTTTGTGAAGGACTGCCCCGTTTGACCTATATAAAATTTACTGCAGTCATCACAGGTTATTTTATAAACACCTGAGTCTGAGACTCAGTTTTTAGGTAATTTTCTTTTTTATTTTTGTTTTTGTAAGCTGCAATATATCCATATTTTTTTAAAGTGTTTTGCATTATTTTGAATGTCGTTTTATTATATGTTCCGCCTATGTATTTTTTGCCTGCTAAGTTTTCTTCATTCTCCATTGTTTTTAGGGTTTGCAAATTTTCCTTGTTTTTATGTTTTCTATGTAATGAGTCAATTATTTCGTTTTTATATCCATTTTTATTGGTTATGTATTTTATGTTATTCAATTCGTCTTGATAATTTTCTGCATTCATTGGTATATTGTCCAATCTATTGATCATGTGATTGTATGCAGCTAGTCTATGTTGGTATGGATGATGTGATTTAATATTTATTGTTTGATCGGTTTGGGTTGGTTTTCGGAATATTTTGAGTGTGTTTTTTGAATCTACATTTTTGATTGATAAATCCAAAAAATTTATTGTGTTATTTTCTTCATTTTCTAACGTGAATTTAATGGAAGGTTCTATGCTGTTTATGTTTTGGTGTAATAGATTAAGCTGTCATGCGTTCCCTTGAATAATAAAATTATATCATCAACGTAGCGATACCAATAAATGATTTTTCCTTTGTGTGGATTTATGTTATTATGTATATATTTTGTTTCCAAATCGTTGAAATATATTTCAGCTAAAAATCCAGATAGTGGGCTCCCCATAGGTAATCCTTCTGTTTGTTGATAATACTCATTGTTATATGTGAAATAGTTTTGTTATTTCGGTTATTATACTTATTATTTCTTGTGTATCTGTTGGGTTCAACTTATAATAAATTTTGGCAAGAGTAAGTTTGTGATGAAGGAAGTACGGTATTTTGTTCTTTTGTTGGTGAGGATGGTCTCCGAACGGATCCGGAAAAGGATAAGATCTGTTGCAGAGTACTGTAACGAAATTTGAACTTTTATAGAATTTATATTTATAATTTATGCCGGATAGCTAAAAAAAATACTATCTTAAAACTGAAAAACACTGAATTTATAGCAAACAAAAAAATCACTTGGAAATCTCTTTATCTTTGAACGACAGAAACAATTAACTATTCACTAACATGAAAATAATTTTAATAAAAGCAAAAAAAAAAAACTCAATTATGCAAAGTAAAACTTAAAAACAAACTTACATTATTTTGTTTCTTCACGGATGTTTTTATGTTCCATTTTACGTCTTCGTTTATCTTATTGTGCTTCCTTTGATACACGAACAATTTTCATTTAAAATCACATTCACCTCTGCATGCACCACGTATAAATTTTAATGTATTCAATTCTTTTCCCCATGGAAATTCATCATCACTGCAGCCAATTGGAAATCCATTATAACCAATTCCCACAATTTTATTATCGTTGTTTATGATAACGGTACCAACTTGTGTTGTTGGATCTTTACTACGTTTTGTTGCCAGAAATGCAGTTGCCATAAAACATACAGACCAATGAAGAAAATCACCACGATTTTTAATTTGGTCTTGTTTACCTTTTACAACAATGGATATCACATCATTTTTTTTAATTAACTCTACACATTAGAAGACAAATAGATAATAAAAAAAAGAACTTCAACATCACATTAAAATAATTTAACTTTCTTCTTAGTAAAAAAATATACATTTTTTTTCCTTATCACATATTAAATTTACACTATAACAATATATATTTTTTTTTGTTTAATTTTCCAAAATGCTATCATTTAAATTTTTCTATCTAATCACTAGATTTTTATTCAACATACATTGGTTCAATTTAAAAATTATACTAATTAATTTGAACATAAAAATTATACTGAACGAATTTATTATAAAAATTCTCAATTTTATATCAAAATTTCTGCTTCTGTTTCCCTTTCCAACAATCACCAATTTCTCCAACGTATAAAAAAAACATTAAATCAAACATGTTTATTGTTGAAATTGAGTGACGCAACTAAATCTCAACAGTAGCATACAAAAATGTTGCGACTTTTAAGAAAATTAATGAATTAATTATAATTGAAAATGAAAATTATTATTTTTAGAACAAAATTGAAATAGTCCTGGCGTTACAATACCCAGCTCCAATTACTGTGAAAGAAAAACGTCGTCTTCTGGGTATGGCGGGATGGTACCAGCGATTTTATCTTAAATTATGCAAATGAACGAAAGGTTCGAACAAGCTTAAGTTGACCTTAGAAGCCTAACTAGCTTTTGAAAATTTAAAACTCGGTTGAGTTTAACTCCAGTTCTGATTAACCCAGATTATAATAAAGAATTTTTTATTCGTTGCGACACTATACTGATGACAGTCACAGTGTTTTGTATCAGGTTTATAACGGTGGACGATGTCGGAGAAGCTAAATAAACCTCAAAGAAACTATTCGATAAAGGAGCTGGAGTTTATTGCGGCAATTCTAAGTGTAAAATTCAGGGCCTATGTTGTGGTTCATCGATTTACTATCGTGACCAACCACTCAATTCTGAAGTGCCTTATGTCACCGAAAGACATCAGTGGCCCACTGGCCAGGTGGAGCCTAAAGCTCCCGTATACGAACTTTACAATATCCATTAAAAGAGAAGCCAAAACATGGAACTTGATGCTCTATATCGTCTCTATGATGCACACGAAGAATTTTCCGAAATACTAACACATCTCGTAAATAAAATAAAATAAAGCTTGACGACGAAGATTATCAACACAAAGACTATACACGGAGTAGATACCTCGGGTCCAAATGTCACCCAAATATTTTCCTTTGGTGAAACATTTAGATAGCAAGCTACACATATACGTGTAGAACCAAACCTGATTCAATTCTAAACGATGTACCAGTGTAGAAGCACTAGTTACCAAAACCTTTGCCTTTAGAAATGATCCAAACACATCATGATGATAGTACTGCTGCCCGTGGGGCTATAAAGAAGACGTTAGCGATACTCCGACGTATATACTATTTGGCTGGCATGATGTTACAAGCTCACAATTATGTTGTGTCTTGAAAGTAAACAAATCGAACCAAATTTTGCGTCCTACGAGAGTAATGTATCTGAGAGGGTAAATGGGGATACAGACGTAATGAACGGCATTTAAAAAAATCGGCTGCCATAGTTATCATGCCGCTGTTACCAATAATCGCGTGGTGAATATTCAAAGTTGGTTACCTCGATATTTACCAGCGAAAATGGGAAAATGATTTCAAATTGCAAAAACTCACTCATGATTCCAATAGTTACTTGAGTTTTTAATTACTCATACAAAGTTCCCAATATTCCCAATATATTAGGCTAATGTGCTGACTTAGAATGCTGACTAATTATAAATATTCCCATCCTCTGAATCTACAACTAGTAAAAAATTTCCCAAATATAAGTGTGAATCAAAGAATCGGAATAACTATCCTAAACAAAAATATTTTACTTAAAAGTGGAATAGATTAGGAGTACCATATTTGCATTAAAAGTGAGATTAATTCCTAGTTGCGTAACACCATATCTGATGTGACTGCTACCCATCAAAACCTAATAATTATTTTTTTATATAAATATAAGTTAGAAAATCCATGGTCATCATCATCATTATAATTTTCATTTAATCAAAGAACATAAGTTGCCTTCATGTGTTATTATTATTTTTTTGTCTACATAAAAAATAAATTTCATTTTAATTGTTTTTCTTAAAGACTTCTTTTATGTTTTCTAAGAAATAAAAAATGTAATGAAAAAAAAATTAAGTAATCAAACAATTTTCTTGTCAAAATAAATAAATATATATAAGAGAGTTTTTTCACTATAAAAATTTTTCAATTTCATATGAAGATGTTTGAAAATTGTTGAAGTATATATTGAAAGCTTAAAATTTATTTCATTTTCTTATGTTTTTTTATGTTTACTTTCAATTGGTGAAAGGTTGGAAAGGTCTTACAAATAATATTAAAAGATTTAAACAAAACGATTACTTTTAAGATCACTACGTACGTTGATATGGAAATCTTGTGATGACAACTAAACTAAAAATCATTCTGTGTAAGGTTAGGGTAGAATTTCCTAATACCGTGACTACAATGTATTTTTCTCAGATATTATAAAAAAATTTTTAACGTATATAAATCATAACATAATCATAATTTATTAAAAATTCCTAATACCCTCCCATTCTATTTAATATCATAATCTTAACGAAATTTAATGAAAAAAAAAACAAAGTGATTCGTCTAAGACATCTAGCATATGGTAAACGTCATAAAATCACAAGATTATGACTTAAGAAAAAAAGCAAAACAAAAAAAAATATATAATAATGAACAAAAAAAACGGGATTTAATCATTATCTAAGAAAAAATTCTTTATTCTATTTTATATAAGAAATTCTAAGATGATGATGTTTAACCTATCCATTCAATTTCAATAACCATTAAATGAACGAGAAACAATTGGTAAACAGTTATTTTGATGAAAATTTTTATGATTCAACTTCATGAAAATATTTTCATTTAAAACTAAAGTTTTGGAAAAATAGTGGAAGAGAAGTTATGCAACAGAAAAGCTCATCATCGACAGTAGATTGTTTTTGATAGTTGATCAATTTTAATTTCCCGTCTACTCCTTGAACTGTATCTGTCTATGTTTTTCTCCTACAGGTTTCCTAGAAATAAAAGTATGCATAACATGAATACGTAATCTCGTTCACATAAAAAATCTTTACGAAAAATAATTCCGTTCGATCACGTAATTTTAGTTTTTTTTGTTATTTTACTATCATTATTGTTACAGTTTTTAACACATGATGTTACGCTAATTTGATCTTATAGATATAATATGTTTATTGCGAAATTATACGAGTATGTATTTGATTTTTGAGAATAGGTGAAAAATTTAATTCAATAAATCAATTATTCATAGCGTAATTTTTTTATTTAAATGATGATTGAATAAGTAACTTGTTGTCTTTATTTCTATCACGTAGATTTATACTTCTTACAAAATGATACTTCTAAATGACCGTTTAACGGATTTATTGATTAGCATTAATTTTTCAAAATTGTTGTTAATGTCTCATACTTGTGAATTATGATCGTAATTTGATTTATTTTAATAGTGTTATTGTTTTAATTGAAAATCCGGCATGTCAACTTTTTTAAAACTCATTATAGAAATATATTACAAATAATAAATAAAAATTATTTAAACAATAAATAAAAATAGATGTGATTAGTTCCCCGAACAATCTTTAATAAAAGCTCATTCTGTAAGCTTCGAAGAAGAAAACGAAAAAGCGAAGACGAAAACAAAATTACTGGAATTTTGTATATGGTCCCTTGAGCCGGGTTATGATCAAACTTTCGAAGATGGTTACTACTTTTTTTCTGTTACTGAATCAGATCTTTAAATCCGAAAAAAATTATTTAAACATTAAATTCTAATACTTGTTACTAGTTCCCCAAACAATCTTGAATAACAGCTAACTATATAAGCTTCGAACAAGAAAATGAAAAAGCAAAGAGAAACATAAAATTATTGAAGTATTGTATATGGTCCTTTGATCCGGGTTATGAACAGATGATTTTTTTTTTGATGGAAAACTGATAAAAATTGAAAATTATAATAGATGTTACTAGTTCCCCAAACACTATTCAATAAAAGCTAACTCTATAAGCTTCAAAAAAGAAAACGCAATTATTGAAATTTTGTATATGGTCTTTTAAGCTGGGTCATGAGCAAACTTTTGAAGATGTTCATTGGTTTTTATCCTGTTACTCAAGATTTGATGAAAATCTGATAAAAATGCTACTAGATCCTCAAACAATCTTGAATAAATGCTATTTATGTATGATTCAAAGAGAAAAACGAAAAAGCGAGAAGTAAAACAAAATTACAATAATTTGTGCATGGTCCTTAGAGCCGGATAATGAGCAAACTCTTAAAGGTGGTTACTATTTTTTTAATGCTATTGAAAATTTAATAGAAAACTGATAAAAAATTATTTTAACATTAAATTATAATACATGTTACTTAAGTTCTCTAAACAATCTTCAATAAAAGCTTCGAAGAGGAAGTCAAAAAATTGAAGAGGTAAACAAAGTTACTAAAATTTTGCATATGGTCCTTTGAGCCAGGCTATGAGCAAACTCTCGAATATGGTTACTGGTTTTTTTTCTGTTACTGACGATTTGATGAAAGTATTTAAACATTAAATTAAAATGGATGTTAATAGTTCCCCAAACAATGTTCAATAAAAGCTTACTATATAAGCTTCGAAAACGAAAACGAAAAAGTGAAAAGAAAAACAAAATTATGGAAATTTTGTATATGGTCCTTTGAGCCGGGTCATAAACAAACTTTCGAAGATGTTTACTACTTTTTTTCTGTTACTAAAGATTTTATAAAATATAGATAACATTTATTTAAATGTTAGAATAAGTTTTGTTTGTTTTTATTATTAATTGTTTTTATTTAAGCAATATTTGTTACATTTTACAATTTATATTAATAGCAATTGGTGTGACAAGAACAAAAAATATCCTTTTTTCGAACATGTCTTGGTCGAGTATTACACTTTGTTTTTTGTTCGACTCCAACCAGAAACAAAGCTTTAATTACTTTGGTCTGAAAGACCTAAGTATTACATTCATGAGCTCAAAGTGAAATTCTTACCCCCACTTTTATTGGCATTTCTCGACGTTTTTGGACCTACTGATTCTAAAAAAGCAAAAAAAAAATGTATGTCTGTCTGTAGGCCGGCCTGCCGTACGTCATTACCTACGCTGTAGGGAAAACCGCTGGAGGGATTTTAAAATTTTTTTTTTTCTAAAAATAGGTATACACAAGGGACTGGTCCGAAAGGACGCTGTGTTCGATAACTGTACCGAAAGAGTGTCAAAAAATCATTATCTGTGTCAAAAATAGCAAATTATCATAGTTTTGGCTTAAAAAACGTTCATTTTAAGTGATTACGAGTAGGAACATTAAATTTGGAGAAATCTTGATGGTCGGGATTGGTATGTAAGATCAAAAACTAGATTTTTGCATTATAAGTTTGTCAAAAAAATGTTGTCAAGGGTGTCAAAAGAAAGATTTTTATTTATATTTTACCCAATTTTTCGGAAAAAAATAAAATTGTTTGTTTGAAATGAAATTTTATTATTATTATGAGAATTATGGCATTATAAGTTTGTCAAAAAATGTTGTCAAGTGGTTCAAAAGAAAGGTTTTTATTTACTTTTTACCCAATTTTTTTAGGAAAAAATAAAATTAATAGTTTGTATGACATGATATTTTATTATTATTATAGAGAATTATGGCATTATAAGTTTGTCAAAAAAATAATGTCAAGTGTGTCAAAAAATGATTTCATTTATTTTTTTAGTCAATTTTTTGGAAAAAAAATGTAGCTGTTTTTATGACGTAAATGTAATATAAAACGAAATTGGACATGGAAATTTTTGAATTTGTTATAGTCTTATATTTTTGGAATTTTGAAAAAGTTTGTTTATTTGATTTTGTAATAATTTTTGCAATATTTTTAGAATTTTGGAAAAAGTTTTAATTTTTCGATTTTGTAAGAATTTTTGGAATATTTTTAGAATATTGAAAAGTTTTTAATTTTTGATTTTATTATAATTTTTGGAATTTGGAAAAAATTTTCAATTTTTGATTTTGTAATAATTTGTGCAATATTTTTAGAATTTTGGAAAAAGTTTGAATTTTTAAGAAATTTTGGAATATTATCGGAATTTAGAAAAAGTTTAAATATTTGATTTTATTCTAATTTTTGGAATATTTTTGGAATTTTGAAAAAGTTTGATTTTATTTAATTTAACAATATTTTTGGAATTTTGATTATAATTTTTCGGCAACGTATTGATGTTTCGTGTTAGTTTTGTAATAAATTTTTAAAGAGATAAAAAATACTTGTACTTTAACAAAGAGTTATGTTTGATATACATCGCTGCCCAAAACTAAAAACCATGGCCTCATAAAAGTTTTTTGCCGAAAACTATATCAAAATCCTTAACTCAGACCGAAGTCTTGATATCTCATCTGAAATGCAGATGAAAATCTAGATTGCAGTTTTGAGTTAATATTGATTTACATACAACTCTAGTATTATCATTTGCAGTGCTATCTACTTAATTATATATACATTTGATATCGTTATATCATCGATTTATTCAAACTACAAGTATAATAATTCTACGTACTGCAGGTTCTGCTATTGACATATGAGCTAGCATGAGATTATCTCCCATACCACTGCAATGGCAGTGAAATATCATTAGCCACGGTGATATCTTAAGGATGGTAATGAACAAACTCTATTTAGTCAACGGTAACACCCTCAATCTTAGCTATGAAATATTTCTTGATGATGATTCGTTAGTGCTTGCTCGAAGAAATCGAACCTGTACACAACTTTATGGGTCGGCTTGAGACGGAAAAAAGTGTGTCACATGCACAAAGAATGTGACACCATGAATTATTGGCAACTTCAGTTTAGCTTTGTTTCTGCAAACTTTTAAAACAAATTTGATTTTTACCTCTTATTTTATTTTATTTTACGCACAAATGATTCGTAAAACATATTTTACATCCTAGTTATCGTGGCGGAAAGTTGAACTTTACGCCCGTAAAATAAAAACCTGTTGCTATATAAAACGTTTGTAAAGTTTTCTACTTTACCGCCAGTAAAATAATCGCCCGTAAAATAATTAAAATAATCATGAAATTAGAACAATCAAATAAAGTTTTGTTTCGAATTTCAAAAATGTCTAGCGAGTTTAAAAAATCTAAAAATGATTTATTCTACAATTAAGTTGTGCAGTTAGTTGTGCATAAAACTTTGCACATACATTCAGGCTAAGGGAAAGATTACGCCTTTGGTTAAAAAAAAGCCGCTTGGCATCGAACTTCAATATAATATCTGGCGCTCTCTGGAATAGTCTTGCGTTTTGTCTGTATAATATCTGTACAGTTGATAAATTTTTCGGCAACTCGTGATTTGTACCAAGTTAATCAGGTTCCAATATCTTCAAATGATGTTGGCATAAATTTAATGGTGATTTGATAGGTTTGGTTTTTTTATATTATTACCATGCTTATAATAATCTTTTGGTTTTTTGTAACTAAAAAATTCTTGATTGAAACTCTTCGACTGTTTTTGGATAAGTGATTTTATTATATTTTTTCAAGGTCTCAAAAAATTATAATTCTATTTAATTGAGCTATTAAAATTAAGCTATTCATTTTTTAATTTAGAAAACTTAAGATAGATGGAGGTAAGTTAACAATTATTAACAATTATAAGGTTTTAATCAATTGACATTTGTGTTGTTAAGTAAATATTTGACAGTGACATTAGATAATTTTAGGTTAGAATTTGAGTGCTCCTACAAAGATTAAGATAAGTATTGTAACTATTTTATAATTAATTTGTACACAAGCCATTGTTTCTATTTTAGGATGCTGTCTTCGACAACTAGTGAGAACCAAATTTTTAAAAGAAAACAAGGGAAAAATTTGAAAAAATTAAAGAATTTAGAGAGTCCATAGTAATAGCGTCTAAAACGACTGCTTAACGCTTGCTCCAAACCCCGTTATTCTAGAACAAATTCCGGGTCCGACTGGTATAATTCAGGTTAAAGTGACTTAAATCCCAATCCCTCGTAGCTTGAGTTAACCCGGTGATGCACAACCAACGAGAAAGATTTTTAGAGTCAAACTAGAGATATATCCAAGAAAAAACTCTTTTTTGAACGTAAAAATGAGATAAGAGTAATCCAAAATAATTAAATCCTCATTGCGGTATTCTTAAGAGAGCATCAAGTCTCACTCATTTCGGCCAACAAACTTATGGGAGATAAATCTAAAAAGTTTTTATCCATCCCAAAGAACATTATGCGTCTATTAAGCGGCACAAATGGCAGAATAAGGTAGTGAACAGGTTCGAATCTGATACACTTCAAAGGACATCTGTATGTGTCGGTTATAGATAGATAAATAAATTATAAATCATTATTTTTCTTAAACGAATATTTCGCATCATCAACATTTTGTATTTAATAAAAAGGATTTATTTTGAAACAAATATTCGTCACATTCATCATTCAGTTCTTTTTGTTCATCTTTTAAATAAAGAAGAATTTATCCTACATCAAATACATAAAATCAAAAACTTATTTAAAAACAACCAAATCATCAAGCATTCAAAGAAATCATCGAAGAGATATTTTAATTATTGGATTTTTATTGTCTTGATAATTGCCGCTATCATTTATCATACACCGTTGGACCAGCAATTAAAACAGATATTTATTTTTTTATTACTATAATATACATACAATAGAAATTTTTTTTTTTTGAATTTATTTAATTTTAATTTTTTTTGAAATTCATTCAATATTTTTATCTCATTTCAAATTTAAATTTAATTTTTCATTTCTTTTGTCTTTATTGATTATTATTATTATTATCATTTTTGATTTTGATTTTATTTTTTTGTTGGAATTGCAAAATCATTTACTCTTGTTATAATAACCAAATATAAAACGAATAATATATTATATATATATGCAAGTATACATATTCTTAAAAATTATAATTCATAAGGAAAGCTAATAATCGCACGGTAACGCGCGTTAACTAAAACCGCGGTGGTTTTAGTAAAGATACCATTAACCATTTTCTTTTACAATTTATTCTTTTTATCTACTATTTACGTATTACAACAGTATTAACAGTGCAATCGGTTTTAAAAAAATCAATTCAATTCTCGTTTAAACGGCAATCAATCTTTGTTAAAAATATTTTTACAATTTAATTGTTTTAACACTATTACAAATGTTGGACGACGAAAACATGAGCCCGGCTCAAGAAAAAAAACCAGAGGCCCCATTAGAACTCGGTGCCTCGTCCCTAACAAAACTACAGCCATTATGGGCACGGCAACCACAAACCTGGTTTCAGGTTGCGGAAACGACGTTCGAGATCCAAAATGTAAAATCGGATAAACAAAAGTATCTCCACGTACTACAGGCGCTAACTCCTGAGCTATGTGAAATGATTTCAGATGTCATGGTTTCACCGCCGGAGAATAATAAATATGAAGCGCTTAAACAAACATTGTTAGAGCGATTAACACCTTCTGATGAGAGACGCCTGGAAACACTCCTTCGTGGTCAACAGCTCGGTGACCAAACACCTTCAGAGGCACTGCGTCTCATCAAACAATTGGCCGGATCCAATTTTGCGGAAAAAATTATACGATCACTCTGGGTGCGTAAACTGCCAGAAGTCATCCGAATTCCATTGGCGGCTCTCTCGGAAACAACGACAACAGAAGCGATGGCAAAGATGGCGGACAAAATGTTCGAAGCGATGGCCCTCCGCACAGTTGAAAACCAAGTGCACGAAGTTCGACCATCTCGTTCAACAATGCGCTCTAACAACCAAACACCATCTTCAAATCAAGCAACATTTGAAGAGCGTTTAATTAGGATTGAAAAACAACTAGAACAACTTACAAGGTTGCGCCAACCATCTTCAAGGAGTCGATACTTTCCTTCTGGTGCTGAATTTCGTGGCAGATCACCAGCCCGATTTCGACCACGGTCGAGATCACGAAGTATCTCGAGAAATAGAACTGGTCCGTGTTACTACCACCAAACCTTTGGATCGGAAGCCCGTAAGTGCAGAGCCCCATGCACGTTTGGACAATCACAATCCAAAACAGTTATGGAGATAGATCAAAAAACCAATCAAAAAAACGGGTAAATATCGAGGTCGAGACGGCTGTAGTCGACACCAAACAGTCCAGCCGTCTATTCATACACGACAGATTGAATCGGCAGACCTTTCTAATTGATACTGGAGCAGACCTTTCGGTGCTCCCAGTCAATAACAATCGATTAATAACAAATAGTCCTAAATCGACGGATCTAGTTTTATCAGCTGCCAATGGCTCAACAATAAATACCTACGGAACAAAACTCCTACAGGTAGACATCGGATTAAAACGAACATTCACACACGCTTTCGTACTAGCGCAAGTGAATCGTCCGATCATTGGCGCTGATTTTTTAAGTAAATTTGGCCTTTTAGTCGATCTGAAACGAAAACGGCTGATTGATACAGCTACCCAGCTGTCAATCCATGCCACAATGGTTAGTGTTGATACGCCAACACCCATCCATTATACGATCGACAACGATTACGGCCTGCTACTAAAGAAGTTTCCTTCCCTAACAGCAGAGCCGAACTACAACTTACCGGTCAAACATAACGTGGTACATCATATTGTTACCACCGGTCACTTGCCTGTGTCAAGACCACGCAGACTAGATCCAATTCGTCAAAAAGCTGCGTTCACAGAATTTCAACACATGGTTGAACTTGGAATTTGTCGCATTTCATCTTCCTCTGTATCTTGTCCGCTTCACATGGTTCGAAAGAAAGATCTCGACTGGAGACCATGTGGAGATTATCGCAGGTTAAACGCGGTCACGATTCCTGATCGCTATCCGATACCGCACATACAAAATTTTTCGATGAATTTGTATGGTTGCAAATTTTTTTCCAAAATTGACCTTGTTAGAGCCTATCATCTCATTCCTGTCGCGAATGAAGATATACACAAAACGGCTATCACAACTCCATTTGGCCTCTTCGAATTCACTCGAATGCCATTCGGTTTACGCAATGCCGCACAAACGTTTCAGCGTTTCATAAACGAAATCGTTCGAGATTTAGACTTCGTATTCGTCTACATCGACGATATCTTAGTGGCATCGATAAATGAGGAACAACA
This sequence comes from Diogma glabrata, assembly GCA_963693315.1. Taxonomy (NCBI): domain Eukaryota; kingdom Metazoa; phylum Arthropoda; class Insecta; order Diptera; family Cylindrotomidae; genus Diogma; species Diogma glabrata. The sequence goes on from OY856188.1 coordinate 51,638,569, forward strand.
CAAACTTCATCTGGAACAACTATTCCAGAAACTAAGCGAGTTTGGCGTTCACATAAAGAGTTCAAAATGCGTTTTTGGCGTAAACACTCTTGAATTCCTCAGCCACACGATCACCCCTAATGGCATTCTGCCTTCTCAAGAACGAATTAATGCCATTACGGAATTCCCAGCACCAACATCAATCAAACGTATTCAGCAATTCGTCGGTATGATAAATTATTATCATAGATTCATACCGAAACTAGCTGAAACACTTGCCCCAATTCACACACACTTGGCTGCTTTACTGAAAAAGCCCAAGACTCCGAAAAATTTTACTTGGCCAAACGAATGTCAACTCGCATTCACCAAGCTAAAAACTGAATAACTGAGTAACTACTAATAACCTTCAAACATCAAATACATCATAATATTAAGTTCTCAACCTATTCAACCTAGTCAAAATCATATAATGAATAATCCAAATAATAAATTAGTTCAATTTGCATATTTTTAACATAGTTCTAATTAGTAAAAATGAAGGTTGAATGTTTTCATAATTTTTGATAACATAAAATTAATAATAATACTGAAGAAATTTGCAAGTAAAGTAAATAAACAAAACTATGTTTATTTACTATGGAATTTAAGTTGTGAAAACGAAAGTTATGATTTTTAATTGTAATCATTTCTTGTTGAGTTTACGAAATTATATTTTTGTTTTGTTTTTGTTAATTTCAACAGAAATATAATTTAGGAAGTAAACAAATAATTTTGTTTTTATGTCACAACGACATTTCTTGAAAATTTGAAAACTTAGACAAGATTTTATTATGATAATATTTCATAATTTAATGCTTGAACAAGATTTCTTGTCTTCAAGATTTAATATGAATGTATACGGAAACGTATAATATGTGGATATATATATATATATATATATATATATATATATATATATATATATATATATATATATATATATATATATATATATATATATATATATATATATATATATATATATATATATATATATATATATATAAATATATATATAAGAGAAATTTGGTTAGAGAAGATAAGTATAATTTTATTCTTAAGTTGAAGAAGATAACTTTTGTATAAAACATAAAAATAAACGGAAAAATATTACAAGAAGAGAAGAAGGTTTTCTTTTTAATCATCTCAACGGATACATATAAAAAGTATGATCAAAAGGTCTAAGGGCCATGAAGCCCACGACTAGGTATAACCCTACAGAGGTCACCCAACTTTTGATCATATTCTTTTATTATTTTATTAGAAACGATAGACTTGTGAATGAGAAGTCTAGTCGTAGTTTACGTGCACATAACTTAGATAGAATTGGATAAAATTGAATAGAGAAATTGCAACCAATTATCGCTTATACCTTGAAACAACGCAAAATAACACAAACAAGTGAGGACAAGCGTTTACTCCTGCTTTACAAAGTGGCCATAAAGTTCAGGAGGAACTTTGGTAAGTTTGCCTCTCTGAAGGCAGTCGAAAAAGATTAAATCTCCAGCAAATCCAGAGGGCATATTTAAAATTATTCGTCTGAGCAACGAATATTCGCCAACTTCTAGTCGGAAGATTAGTAGATTGGAAGAGGTAATAGGAAGCTCACGGTAAGTCTGGCCATTTTTAATGGAGCTTTGCTACGGCCTCCATGTTATACAACTAAATATCTATTCTAAGAGCGTAAACAAAATCTTTGCCACGGTAGAAACTTGGCATCTTAGCCTGCATCAACGGAGCCTCTTTCTTTAGAAGATGATGACTCAAAAATAACACGAAGCTGTTTTTCCCATAAACAATCCTTTGTATAATCAAATTCTTGTGCATGTATCAACGAGTACAATAGAACTTATTATCTTTTATTCATTTTTTTGCCAATCTGTTTTGATTTTCTATCTCATTTTGATATGCTGTTGGTTCATGAAATTTCTTTTTATATTTACTTGGACATTTTGTTATTCGGTGGTATTTGATCGGAATAAAATCAATGTGGTTTACCATTTTAAAACTTTAGTTGTTCTTAATTTAATTATTAATCGCGAGTATAGTGTCCTATTGGAAAATTGAATATTTATGTGTAGGAAAATTGAAGAATTAATCTTAAAAAATGAAAAAAAAGATCTTATTCTTTTGTATAGTTCGATAGTAAATAAATAAATAAATAAATAAGTAAATAGAAAAGAAAATCATAGTAGAACAAAATGGGTGTTTATTGTATTGTTAGTTAATAAGGTAAATCCAGTAGTATTTATTTTAATCGAATTTTGCAATTTTTGGGATTAAAAAAAATAATTGAAAAACAAAATTAGTTAACCGAAAATTACTTTTATTTCATGCATTTTTGTGAATTTTAATAATAACATGAGATTATGTCTACATAAAATACGTTATGTTATTATGGTGATTCATTTATCCTTGTTTCATTAAAATTAGAAATAATTTGTTGCCTGGTATGAATTGTAATTTTACTAACGCATATGTTATGATACAAAAGAAAACAATAAGCTGTATGTCACCTTTGATCTCGTGCAACAACCACATTTTCATCAACACAGTCGTAATAAAACCATCCCAACAGTTATTTTCAACTACATCTTCAACATTAAATACTTTATTTCACGGTTGTTTTATACCCACGAAAATTTAACTAACCTTACTAACAGTGGCCGTTCCATATCAACAACTGTTAAACAACTGCTTCGCTATTAACGCAAATTCAACCATTGCATGATTAGACGACAATATTCTACTACACCGCTTTATATATGACCAACAAATTCAACAATCGCCTGACATTGGCATATTTTTTATTAAAGGAGCTAATATATATATTCGAATGGGTAGAGTTGTAATTATATAAGCTAATACATACATCAATTTTTTTTTATTTAATTTATTTTTTCTATATGTGATTCTTCCATTCAATTCTTTCAATAGTTGTGGTGATCAGAGTCCTCGCTCTTTGTTTTGCTTACCTAGATCCGTTTTCGCAGTCTCATTTGTGCGTATATCTGAGTATTTGTACTTAAGTGAGAGAAATTACTTCTCTGACCCACTTGGCTGAAGCTTGTCAGAATAAAAACTCTGTCAGGCACGCAGTTCTCTATTTGCTTCCTGGTAGTAACTCACTAGCAGGAATAGTGTTGATTACAAATAACGGGAAATTAAAAGTGTTTGGCAAAATCGGACAGCAACAGGAAGGGGCTTCAATAAAGAGTGCGCTTGGCAATCACACATCCGAAGATTCTTTGAACTATTTTCATATGAATAACCTGGGTATGTCATCCGAATCTACGAGGGTTGGTGGTGAAATGGGAAATTGATGAATTGAAATGAAGCTAAAACTCGCGAAATCTACCTCTACCACTCCACTTTGATGGCCCTTTCAACCCGAATATCAAGCAAGGGCGAGGACATCGTTTTGATTCAGAAGCCATGAACGCATATAACTATTGAAGATCCGAGCTTAGAACTTCCAATCCTAAACTCTTCTATGTGCTTGTATTCCAGGGAAAAATTTATTAATTATTTTTTTGTTATAGTGGCCTAAATAATTTGGCAACGATATGAATTTCTCAGGAATGGCATAAAAGACTGGACGTGAGCGAGGTAATTAAAACTTCAGTGAGTGGCTCAAAACTCGACGGCAAAGTGGTAGGAGGAGTGTTCTCAGAACTAGGGTATTCAAATTACTAGACTATGCAAGTACCCGGGTAGTTGAGTATTTGATTTCTGAAATACCCGGATTACCCGGGTACCCGAGTAGTTGAAAAAGTAATAAAATAAATCTATAAAAGTAAGGGTATGGTGGGGGTGCCGCCGTGTAGGTTTTATATATTTAAGTTTCTTTTGTTAATCAGCTCCTTCGAAGCCACTTTAAATAAATCGAAGCTTGTTTAATACAAACATTAAAGAAGCTATTAAAAATTGCACCAATGGCCAATCATCAATAGCAATAATTTCAATTTCTTAAGATCGGTAAATTAAAGAAATTTCGTCATTGGTTATTCGATTATTCTATTTTTCAAACAAATTTGAGCAACCGTTAGCAGGGGTCTGGGAGAGAAGAATTCTCATTAACGATAATGCCACACAGTTTTGTCTAAGAGCATCTTTTCCATGATTTTTATCATTCTGTTCAATATCTTAAACAACAGATTATGTATTTCCTTACAGTATTAGACACACAGGTACAAGACTTTGGTTGAAAAGAATAAAATTTAGCTTATTTCCCTAACGCTGTCCACTCGGCATGAATTTACTTTTGACTGATTTTTGTTTAATAAGATGTGTTGTGTAATAGGACTTATAATATGAGTAACAACCACATAGAGATCCCTCTTAAGACCTAGGTTCCACTAATTCTTAAAAGGTTCTAGGTACAACGTCCCAATCAATATACATTCAAGCTTAAGGATATTTTAATTGCTTGTTGAAAATTATCATTTTACAGTCGATCAAATTACCCGGGTAGTTAATGGAAATACCCAGGTAGTCGAGTATCCCAAAAAATTCAAAAATACCCGGGTACCTGGGTACTCGATAATCGACATTGAATGCCCTACTCAGAACATATAACATTAACCTTCTTCTTCTTCCAGACTGCTTCAATACACACCAAGTAAATATGATTGATATATATGGCGCCTTGACATAAATGAAGCGTAAATGAATAACAACTAGAAATATCAACATCTATGAGGACAGTCAAGCTGCATTGAAATCAGTGGATGCAGAGGCAACGGCATTAAAAGTGACTCTTAGCTGATGCTCATCTCTGATTGAGATGACCAAGCAGTTTGTTAGCCAAATTATATGGGAAGCGGGTCATAATGGCGTTAGAAGATACATTTTCTATGCAAGGAACTGAACTATATCTTCTATTAGATAAAGAAGCTTTAGGCTTGTCGCTTGCCTGTTTTAAGCAACTATCTTATGACAGCGACTCCTGCATAACAATAACCGATGGTAAAAAAAAAACCTGCAAGATAAACAGACAAATCTGATCCAGGCTGAATTGGCAGCACTCCAAATAACTGATATCCATGCGAGAAAACGGTGTTCCATCTAATTTGTACGTGTCCGGCCTATAAAAGGTAAAATCATTTTAAAAAGCACACAATAAAAACTCTCACCAACCAGAGTATAAGTTTTAAAATTAGGGAAACTCAGAGCTTTATCAGAAGCTTCAAATGATTTGACGAAGATCTTGTGGTGGTACAACGTACCTATTTTGGTCTAAATATGTCATCTTAAGCTTGTGTTATGATGACATTTACTGTAATCTAGTCGAATTTTACTTATCTATATATAGATTCAACATCGTTTTGACTTGAACCCTTTTAATTGTGTGTATTTTTTGTTTATAGATAGTCTTTCATAAATAAAAAATACAAGTTCTTTAAATATCTTTTTTTCGACCAGGGGTCTTCACAGGATGCCCCTCAATTTTTTGTTATTTTGTGATGTTAGTGCATTTTGACGAGCGATTTTAGAAAAACTACTGAATCGATTTTCATAAATGATATGTCGTTAAATAGGTATTGGAACAAATATTTAAATAATTTTTAACGGTGTAACATAAGAAAAAAACGGTGTAATTGAACAAAAGATAGCGCTACACCTTTTCTTTTTTTTTAAACTAAATTGAAGCTTATTTTATATCTAACTACTTGTGAAAGTTTAGGACTAGCATTATTTTTGTTTAAAGATAAAATTTGTTGTGCATATGACTGTCGGGAATCAGTTTTTTTTGTTCTGAAGGAAAATTATAAAAATGGCGTTATAAACTAAGAGATTTTTTTTTATGTAAATATCAAATATTTTATTATAAGATGCACTTTTTAAAGTATAATAAAAATTATATATGTAGTACAATAAATAAAATAAATAAAATGTAGTACAATAAATAAAATAAATAAAATAAAATAAAAATAAAATAAATAAATAAAAACATAAAATATAATAAATAAATAAATAAAATAAATAAATAAAAAAATAATTTGACAGTCTCGACTGCAAACAAAAAAGCCGTATAAATAACTAAACCTATTTAGAAACTTTTGACTGGAGAAGCATTATGTTCGTATTCTGTTATTATGGTCATAAAGTAAAAGATTGTATTTTAACATTAAATTACAAATATTTTATTCAATAACTTTTTAAAATATCATACAAATTATATATGGAGGTTAAAGAAAATAAATATAGTTATTAAAAATTATTTACTTATTTTACATTCAAAAGTTTCTTCTGAGTTGGAAAACATTTTTGCAATTATTGTCTTAGTATTTAATGGTACAAAAGAATGAAATTTTTGAGTTCCACTTATAGTAACCGCATTTTTATATCGATTTTGTACTTTTTCTTTTGTTAATTGATATTCATTTTTATCGGCGTATCCAAAGTTCATGGTAGATTCCCATTTTAAAGCCCATTCGAAAAGTTTTTTTGGTGTTTCAATAATATCTCTGCTCCCCATAATATAACGATGTGCAGCACGCTTCAATGTACCAATAATCCCATCGAAAGGTCCATTGCCATGGCTGGTAGCATGAAAATACAATTCTGCATCAACCTTAAAGTCTTTTTTATGGTGGCATAAGTTAATTAGGTTATGTTTATTTTTGTATTGAGAAGGTGCCCCGTCGGTGTTATAAATTATTTTCCTAATATTAGAATTTATATATGTTCTGATTAATTCAATAAGTTTTGTAATGAAAAGATGGACTGTAGTACTGTTGTGATCGTTTATATCCGAAATGCGTAGAAAACTTCGGTGCTGTATATATTCACTTGCAGCACTTTTAAAATAAATGACAAATGGATGAATAGTAGCTGTGAATTATTAAATGATAACCTTGAACCGAATCCTGAATTATGAAGGCGTAGTTTTCAGAAAAATCCCCTTGAACAAAGCACTCTCCTGGTTTTTTATATTTTGATGTATGGTACACACGCACACATTATGGACTGCTTGGGATAATTTTATACATTCTTGTGGTCAAAGGGACGTGAATTTAGTAAATCCTATTTTCACATCAGGAAACTTATTTTTAAACTCCACATAAGCTTCATTTAATGTACATAGCAATAAGCGCTTTTGTGTTTTTATGCGCTCATCTCCTTTTTTTAAAAGATATTGCATCTCGTTTGCCTGGCAATAATCTACTGATTTCATCACTTTTATAGAACTGCTCCACAACATTTATATCTGTTGTGGATACACCTCTTTTATCCGTCGCAGATGAATGCTGAAAATTATTTTCATGTATAGTTTTACTTTTTTCAACCAAATGACGCGTAGCATTACTGTTGTTTGTTATTATAATTATATTGTTATTATAATTATATTATTATATTTAAAAATATAATAATTTATATTATTATATTTTAAAAAAATGCTACTTGAAGTCGTATTTTTCATTTATCAAAGGCTATCTATAAACTAAAAATAAACCAAATTAAAAAGGGTCGAGTCAAAATATCGCAAAATTTTGTTGAACTTGACTGAAATTGCTTTTTAAAAAGTGCATTTAATAATAAAATATTTGATATTTAACATAAAAAAAATCTGAATCCCTAAATCGCCGTTTTTATAATTTTCCTTCAGAACAAAAAAAACTGATTCCCGACAGTCATATGCACAACGAATTTTATATTTAAAACAAAAAATATCGCTAGTCCTAAACATTCACAAGTAGCTGGATATAAAATAAGCTTCAATTTAGTTTAAAAAAAAAGGTGTTGCGCCATCTTTTATACAATTACACCGTTTTTTTCTTATGTTACACCGTTAAAAATTATTTCAAAAAATTAACAGTGTACATTTTTAAAAACTTTGTTCTAATACCTATCCAACGACCTTGTTCTAATACCTATTCAATATCTATTCGACCTGCCACCAGCTGTATCGGATACTCAGTCATGCTAAAGACCAACTAAATAATCGCAATTCTACTGCCTTGGTGTTGTTCGATATCGAGAAAGCATTTGACAAAGTTTGGCATAGAGGCCTAATTATCAAACTTATTAAATTCAACTTTCCTCTCTATTTAATCTATATTATAGATTCATTTTTAGATAAACGAAAATTCTATGTTCAGTTATTCGAAGGCAAATCTATGATTAAAGATATCACCTGTGGTGTTCCACAAGGGGCAGTTTTATCCCCTTTGTTATACAATATCTACACGGCAGATATAATCCATGAAATTGATGATACTACACATTACGGACAATTTGCTGATGATACAGCAATATATTCATCCGGACATAATGTTCAAGACATCATGCGCAGCCTGCAAAATACTATCGACAAACTTGTTAGTTATTTCACAAAGTGGAAAATCAAGATCAACGTAGACAAAACTCAAGCTATCTACATAACCAAAAAACGAGCCCCTCATAACTTGCCGGATCATCATTCATTAAATATGAACGGTGAGCCCATTGTGTGGCGGGACCAAGTAAAATATCTTGGAGTTCAAATTGATAAAAGGATCACCTTTAAGCCACATATTGAATACGCCATAAAAAAGAGTGAACAGGTAAAATGGATACTGTACAGTCTAATCCACAGAAAATCTAAACTTTCCATTAAGAACAAACGCCTTATATATCAACTAATTATTAGAAGCACCCTATTATATGCTGCCACTGTTTGGTCAACAGCTGCCATAACGAATCTCAACAAACTTCAGGTTTTTCAAAATAAATGCTTAAAGTTGATATATAATAAGCCATATAGATATTCTACTAGAAGGCTTTCTATCAAATCAGGCACTCCTCTCATCCGTGACACAATCAAAATTTATAGAGACAAATTCATCTCAAACTGTAATAATATCGAAAACCCTTTAATAAATAGTTTTATGTTCTAATTGTTTTTGTAAAGTATTAACAATTGACTGAGAATTCCATGTTCATAATTTTTTATGGTAGATATTCTAACAGCTTACGAGCTAATTAGGTTAAGTTAAGTTTAAGTTTTAACCACGTTTTTTTTTTTTTTAGTTAGTTTTAGGATGTAGTTTAGGAATCATATAATACCAATCCAAAATGGTTTTTTTTTTAATGTATTTTTCCCATTGCTAATAATTTTATTTAAATATCTGATAATATTTTTAAGAGTTGCGATACTTTTGAAAACATATAACTGGTTAATATAACTAAAACAAAAGAGTAAAGAGGTGTAATAACTAATAGCACATACCTTCAGTATGTCTTTTAGCTTCTTTAAATTTATATCTTTTCTTATTCCATAGATGAAAACCAGTTCTGGTGAACACTAAACATCAAACATAGCTGTAATAAACACAAAATTTATAAAACTTGAATAATAAATAAATTGAATTGAATTGAATCATTTATGAAAATCGATTCAGTAGTTTTTCTACAATCGCTCGTCAAAATGCACTAACATAACAAAATAACAAAAAATTGAGGGGTACCCTGTGAAGACCTCTGGTCGAAAAAAAAAATTCTAAGAGAACTTGTATTAGGTAGATTTCATATAAAAATCTACCTATTGCAATGGGCTTCATCTCGGAATTTCGGAAAAATTTTTGTGCCAAACGACTATATATGATAAGCGGAGACAAAAAAACAAAAAAAAAAAAATTTATATATATACAGTGAAATTCACTTATAACGCTCTCGGATATAACGACATTTTGCCTATAGCGTCATAAAATCAAAGTAATGGTTGGACTTGCCTTTGTTCCTATGTAAAAATATTCGCTTAAAACGACTTCGGTTATTACGACATTTCTAATATAGCGACCAATTTTGCAGTAAAATTTGTACAGATGGATGTACAGATTGTCCGCTTATTGCGACCGATAATTTCAAAAATAAAAACGTTTTTTTAGATATGAGAAAAAATAATTGTGATTTATTTAAATATCAATTGGTGGTCTTTATCATCTATATCTTTCCATTTTAAACATTTTTTTTATTTTGATGTTTTGGTTTACATTGTCGCAGTTTAAGCTCAGTTGATAAGGCGCTAGCCTTGTAACTCAAGGATGCCGGGTTCGATTCCCGACGGAGATCACTTTTCCTTTGCATTATTCAGAACGGCCTGATCGGCCTGATCGTTAATTAATCGTGAATATATCGTATTAATCTCTGAATGTATAGTAAAAGGTAACGTTCAACATGTTATCTGGGATATTCAAAGCTATTGATTTATAACTGGTGAATTCAATGATTAATATGTTGATTTGATTAAAAAAAACTATAAGCACCATATAGAAAAACAAACATTTCATTCAAAAGGCGTTTGAATTATAAGGAATAAAACAGAAAAATTGGGAACATTTGCGAAGTATTGTTGACAGGGCTTAAGCAACAGCAATTCAAAAACTGTTGCAATATCTGATCAATATTGCAAAAGAAAACAGAAGAAATTGGATCGCTTCGCTGTTAAATTCTGAATTCAAATGTACGGCAAGCTGAACTTTTCGCTTCCGTGATAGACATATATTGTGCTTTCGAGCATAGGGTGGGATTTTTGATGAGTCAGCAAGTGTTGATGGAAGTGCATGTGACTAATAGGTAAGCATCAGCGTAGTCAATACTCGACGGCTACAAAGCAAATGAAATTTACAACGTCGCAAAAACAGGTTTTATAAAATGACTCCAGAATAAAATTTAAACAATACAAATGTGTAAGTTGAGAGCAAATATGAATGGCTTGTGATAGGGAAAAGTAAATCACCCAATTTTTTCTAGAAACATTAAGACTCTGCCATTGGACACTACAGGTAATACAAAGGCCTAGATGACTTCTAATATTATTAAATATTTTTCAGAAAACGGGAAACCGAGTTAAAGAAAAATTAACTGTTGGATAATTGTCCTGCACATATTTACTTGAAAAATCTAAAATATATTAAGTTAGTGCTTATGCCACTTAACACGTCTTCTGCTCTTCAGTCAAAGGATAAGGATGTACTAAAATATTTTAAAATCACTATCAACAGAATTTTTTAATAAAAATTGTTAGAAATGGCAAATGACCAAAGCACAACTCATTATAATTGGTAGATGCTATACAACAAGAAATCGTGTTAGTAAGTAAACGTCGTATTTCAATTTGATTTAGACATAACGAGTTCTTGCAAATTGATGATGATGATGATACAGACGCTGTGAGCTACGATGCTGAGGATAATACTCCACTAATCGGGTAGGCCAAGTTTTGCTCCTCGATAACAATTTCTGTCAGGAGTGATGAAAATTGGGATGTTTTTATCATGGTTGATAAATTTTTATTCACAGATGAAGAGCCCCATTAAAAGATACTGTCGACGATATTATAAATTTAACTAATATTAACGTATACTTTAACGTATAGAAGATATTCTTAATGAATTCCTGAAGATACCATAAATTGTTCGTCTACAACAATTACAGATACATCTACTACCTTATCTACTGTCATTAAATTGTTTCTGATAAAAAAATTGAACACTTCGCATATTACGACATTCGGATGTAACGTCGGATTTTGATGTCATTTTCAATGTCGTTATAAGCGAATTACACTATATATATATATATATATATATATATATATATATATATATATATATATATATATATATATATATATATATATATATATATATATATATATATATATATATATATATATATATATATATATATATATATAAACGATATGAGATATAACGAAAACGACCGGCACTCTCACGGTCGCATTTGTTGAGGTAGATCAAAAAAAATTTCTTTACTTGTGTGTTTTAATAATATCTTGGACAGGTTCGTGAATCAGCAAAATCCGACACGTGGTTAAGAAACTAGAGGCTTTTTTCTGAAAAAAATTTGATTTTTTAAAACCTAGAGGTTGCCCTTTAGAGGTTCCTGAGTGAGCGGCTCCAACAAAAAAGTACGCAAAAAAAATTTTTTTTTTTAAGCAACCGGCACTCTCATGGTCGCATTTATAAGGCCAGATCAAAAAACCTTTTCTAAAAATGTGCGTTTTGTTAATATCTTGGACAAGTTCGTAAATCAGCCCAATCCAACACATGGTTAAGAAACTAGAAGCTTTATACTAGAAAAAAAATCTGTTTTTTAGATCCGTTATAACGGCCGTTTGGATTCTAATATTTTTAAAAACTTCATAAATTTAAAATTTTTGAAACCTTTTTAATCAGTTTCTTTCAAAAAAAAGACCTCTGCAGTTGGAGGTTTCTGAGTGAACGGCTCCAAAAAAAAAGCTTGTAAAACACAAAATGTGTTTGAATCAACCGGCTCTCACGGTTGCATTTGGGGAGCCAGATCAAAAAACCTTTCTTAAAAATGTGTGTTTTATTAATATCTTGGACAAGTTTGTAAATCAGAAAAATCTGACACATGTTTAAGGAACTATAGGCTTTATAGTAGAAAAAAAAGTGGTTTTTTTAATCCGTTATAACGGCCGTTTGGATACTAATATTTTTAAAATCTTCATAAATTTAGAATTTATGGAAACATTTTAATCCGTTTCTTGTAAATATAAACCTCTGCAGTTAGAGGTTTTTGACTTGTTGGCTTTAACAAAAAAGTTTGCAATAATCCCCAACTACAATTTCCAAAAACCTTATAACAGTCAATGTCAACCTTACAACAGTCAAAAAAAAAGATTTGAATAGAAGAAATTAATGTTTTTTTCTTAGAAATAAACTATTTTGATATTTTGCAGTAATTGCACGACATATGATATAGAGTAGGTTTGTGTCATAAATTATCACACACATGTTCTGTGGTAGATTTGATATTTGTTTGTTGCAAAATTGGATAGATATAATTTTGCTTGTAGGTAGCTAATTTTCTTTTTAAAATTTGTTCGATATCTGTTTGAAATTAGTTTGTTTTGTTTAAGTTAATCTGATACATCAGATTCTACTGGCACACAAAACTGTCTGATCTCGAAATCTACCTATTTCTAGCGGATATACGTGCCGCTTGGACTTTTTTTATTTATGAAAGACTATCTATAAACAAAAAATAATCAAAATTAAAAGGGGTCAAGTCAAAATTTCCCAAAAATTTGCTGAACTTGCGTGAAATTGCTCGTAAGCAATATTTTTGTAATACAATTTTACAATATTTACCCCATCAAAAGTGTGGCAATATGTAAATCGTGTAGTACATCGTTGAAAAGGTCTTGAGTACTAGATGTGCCGAAAAATATTTGTTTTTGAGTTTTGACGTTTTTTTCAGAAAAAATGGCAAAAATGTCATAGGCGTATTTGTTTGAGATTTTTGTTCGGTTAGTTTTTTTTTTTCAAGTTATTTGTTTCACAGTTGAAAATCAATCTATATCTATATATAAATACGTAAGCAATATTTTTGCGGTACAATTTTAAAATATTTGCCTCATCAAAAGTGTGGCAATATATACATCGTTGGAAAAGTCTTGAATAGTATATAAGTAGACCATTCAAAATCAATTATATCAATTAATCAAACTCTGAAATAATCTGTTGTAACTATTTTGTTTCGAGGTCTTTTTGCAATTTCTATTTACAATGGCCGAATTTTGGCCACTGGGCGATTCCTAGTTTCCAGAATTGTGGGACCAGTGAGAATTTCTGTTTAATTCAAAGGAAGTTTTTGACGAAAAATCTAGGCGTAAGGTCGCATTACATCAACGTTCATATCAAACTAAGATAGCCCAAGCTAACAGATGAGGTAGTTGTAGAGCTCTTACTTTAAAACGAGATCTGTCTACAAATAAAAAAGAAGCATGGTTCACGTCACATAGTCCACTTACAATAGAATTTGAATCGCGTCTAAATACTACTCTGACTGACAGTTCTACTGTAGGTTGAGAAACAATACCACTAGTATGGATAGGAAAGCTAAAGACCTCAACATCATTCGCAAACATGATAAAAATGATAAAAGATTAATTCAACCTGAATACGCCATTATTTATAATGTTACAAAGCGGTTGTGACTTTGTTTTCTCGCAGTGACACATTACGTTATTGATATTGATCCACAACCACTTTGGCGCAACGGTTTTTATTATATTGATTATTGATATTGTTTCACAATTATTATTTTAATTAATTGTGGGTGTTGTTCAGCAATCGCTTGTAGCTTTGGTGCAACGATTAGTTGTTTATTGAGTTAATTTTTTTTTTACTATGATTGACTATTAAAGAAGAAGCATGGAGAGTTGGATCAATTACTAATTTTCGAATGGGTAAAATATTTTTTCTTTCAAATGTTTAAATTATATTTAATGTTGTTTGGGTGATGGTCTTGGTTCCTTCGACTTTTGGGGTCGCCTGAATCCCTATTCTTTGCTCATTTGAATTCGTTTTCTTGTGAATCTTTTGGGTGCAATTCAGCATTTCTGGTACGCTGAAGAAAGGCATAGTCGAACTCACAGACTGCAGCTAGTCGGAAACTTTATCTCAAGGTACGTAATTTCTCATAAGTTCCTGATTAGTGATTCTATTATCAGGAATGCTTATTGTTTATTACAATAACAAAACGAGGCCTTACACTTCAACCATAAACCCAAAGGTACAAGAAACCAAAAAAATTGCTAAATGATGTATTTAGTCTGCATCTGCCTGCCTTCAATATACATTCAATTAAAGTCTAAATATTTATGTAAATGAGAAGTTGTTATGGAAATATTGTTGATTGTTTGAAAGAGCTCAAAAATTTCTAAATTTTACTACAACGTCAGTGCTACATAGTACAAATAGAAAAAGAGGCTTTAGTCGCAGGGATGCATTGCAGTTTCACTTATAATAATTAATACTTTACTGCACGACGATGCATTGGCATCTAAGAACCAATATTCGGAAAACTTCAATAACTTAAACGCACTTAAAGTTATCCCAACAACAAACACTTAACTTTATCAGACTTCATCATAATCCAACTTCATTTTCAAGTAATTTTACAGACAATTCACAGTAAGGTACCGATAATTTTATTTGTTTATTCTTGTATGCATTGAAAAAAAAACAATAATCCGATGAACTCTTCATATTTAAGAAAACGGGATCAAGAATACCGAAATAATCTTAACATTTTGACCGATTTATTTTATGTTATTTCTTATTTGTAATTTTGTTTTTATTTGGAAAGAAATAACAAAAAATTAAGATTTCAGTTGTTTAAAGATTTTTTGATTTTTTTTTTAAATATTTACAAAAGTAATTGTTCACGGTAAATGTTGAATTTAATATTGATTAAATAATAATTATAATTTTGTTTATGAAAAAAAAAGAAACGGATTATAATTGAATAAAATTTTAATGAAACAAATTTTTTTTAGCAAATCAAAGGTAATAGAGGTTTAGAGGTGCTATTTTGATTTGCAAATTATCGATTTATCTCACGTTGAAATTTACTTGCAAAAATTTGAGTAATACGAAATGTGAAAGGAAATATGAATGATGTTATAGAGTAAATTAGAGTTGGAGTTGTTTTTGTAACGGTTTGTGCTATCAAACGTACACCACTAAAAACAATCTAACAGCATTAAACAGTATCAATATCATCTGGAAATCCAATTTATTTTATTGGTTTATTAATTCATAACATTAAAATCAAATCAATCACAAAATTGCATAATATCGTTTTTCATTCATTAAAACATTAAACTCAACACCAACAAAAAATCCAACACCTTCCATCAATTAATTATTTACCTAATAAAAAAAACGATACCAACAACAATACCCACAAAACATAAAAGATTATGAAATTTTCAAATAAATGTTTTATTAATATTATGTTTAATAATTATTCATTCAAAGCAGGCAAAGTAGTTTAACAAAATATCAAAAAAAAACCAAGCACATAATATATTATGAGTACAAGTCTACCAAAATAACCACAAATTGAATTCTTAATTTCGTGTAAGAAATTTAAATTAAATTGTTACAATTAATGTTCATTTAAGTAACATTAGATCATAACCATTTGTAGAGTACAATCATAAGTTTTATGACATAATTATCTTATGATATTTATTATTTATGTATATGGAGTAAATTAATGAACGGTGGAGTTGTTATGTTAAGTATTAAAGTTGATGTGTTTTCATTCTAAAATTCCTCAGTGGAGATTGATTTAATACTTGATTTTGGTGCTCAATTTTTTGTGTCATATTGAATAAGATCTTCCAGTTTGTTCTATACTTTAACAGCAAAACGTGTAAGCAAATACTTCTATATCCTATATACTAGAAGATAACCACAAATCTACTCTCAAGAATTTTTTTTAAATCAAACAATAAAAAACTGGGAGCTCTCTTTTATACAACAGACAAGCGAAACCGAACATTGTTTAATTTACTGAACAAATCAGTTTCAGTTTCACCGAAAAAACAAATATTTTTTAGTGAAAAATCTTCTACAAATCAGTTGCACTCTTGAATTTATGCCGTGCATGTAATTAATAAGTCTTTTATAATGTATTAATTCCGATTTAAAAATGTTCCTATAATCCAAAAAATTTCCTAGTAATAGAGTTTGGCGAACAAAATTATGTTTATTGAAATATAGCTCGAACCTTACAGGGCAAGACGAAAGGAGAGGATCTTAATACTACTTTTATTCTGAGAACCATAAGGGAAAGGTTGTAAGGCAAGGAGATAAATCCAAACCTATAGATCGCTTTATCTTTGCGGAGAGCTAGAGGAGTGAAACTAATTAAAAAACTATGCTAAAAAAAGAATTAACAAATTATTTTCCAAAAACTCAAATAAACATTATTTTTTAAAAAAACATTATAACCCAAAACTCCAAAAAGTTTAATAATATCTTTAAAAAAAATTGACTGTACTTAGTATATCTAAGTGAACTGATTAAAACTAGATATCATCATCGAGTCGCTTTAGATGCATGACCGTGAATCGAAATGCCGACTAATAATACACAAATCAACGAGTGAAATATTCCAAAGTTTTGTTCTGCAGCTTTAAATTAAATTTGTTTCAAAGTTTATTAATTTTATTGTAAGCCACTTTGGAAATAAGCTTTCCCCATCGCTGGACTTTCATTCTGTTTGTTTTTCAAGCATTTATAACATTATTAGCTCAGGCGTATCCCTGCTATCGATGGCAATGTTCATTAAAAACGTATAACAGCCAAACAAACACAGGACGGGATAATATATCTTTATTTTCGTAATCCCCTTAACCAAACCAAACTTTACTTTTAACTCTGGGTTCTCAGGATAATAAACCCCATAGTAAATTCTAAATTATAGTTTAAATGGCAATAATTACAGCTCGGGTTTTCAAAACAGAAAAAGTCTACAAGTTTTATCCCAAAACGATGGTGTTGTTAGGTCTCAAAGTTTAAACCACGCTCTGGGAACTCCGTTGAACGTGATTTTAAATTGAGATGTTCAATGAACACGAATCAATGGTTTGCTAAACACTAGAGTCATGAGGGTGTTATTGGATTGTATTAGGCGTGAACGATTTCATTGATACATCTGACTGGATATCTATAGGTTGGTTCTTAAACCTTTGTCAGTCAGATTCAGATAGAATCGTTTGTATTTTGGAGCATCGTGTACATCCAAAGCTAACACCAAGACTAACATCTAGTGCAGTGTTTCTCAACTGATTTCATGATACGGACCAATAAATGTTTTAATATTCTATAGTCGACTTTGCGAAATACTTCATCTTAAATGGGTGAAAGTGTAGGTTATATTTTGCTCATACTTGCATACATTCCCACATACAAATCGCTAGGGCTGAAATTGACTGTACACCTGTGGAACATACAACTTTTTTATACTTCTAAGAAGAGGACGTAAAGTAATCAAAAGAGATTGTAAAGTAATAATAAGAGGGTGTAAATTAATAAAGAGAGGGCATATAATAATAGAGGGTATAAATTAATAGAGGTCGGCAAAGTAATGTTTAGAAAGTATAAAAAAATCATTAAACACGAACGAACCCAATACAACTTAAAATGTATTAATTAAAATTAAAACGAATGAAAAACAATGAATTTTATTTTATTTTTATAAACCATTAATTCCAAACAAAAAAATAATTTTTATTCAATTTTGATACCTTTTTTTATTTTATTTTTTTATTTTATTTTATTTGTTCCACCGCCAAAAAATTGGCTGAATATTTACATAATATTTATTACACTTGTATTGTTATATCAATTATTTTCGATTTCGATAAGATTAGCTTCAATTTTTCTTTTAAATAAATTTCTATCAGTTGTGTTCATAAAAATTTCATTATTTTGATTAACATGTTTAATTAGTCTACTTATTGGTTGATTTCTTAAATAATCAGTGTTATAAAATGGTTCATCAATCAATCTCGCTCTCCTCGTTTCATAATAATGGTCTCTTAATACAAATCTAGAATTAATATTACTGTCATTTATATATCCTTTAAAAATATCGAATGCAAAAACTGAATCAGCAATTCTTCTTCTCAAATTTAATGGTTGCAATTTTAACAATTTACATCTATCAACATACGGAGCTAATCGGAATGAAGTTGTACCTCTTCTACTATCTAATAAATATATCACAAATTGTTTTTGTATCGATTCAATATCATCACTATAAATTTCTTGGTATGGATTCCATATAACAGATGCAAATTCAAGTCTCGATCTTACATACGCTAAATACAAAATTCTCTGCGTTTCTATTGAAAATTTGTTGATGGAATGTCGCTTAATACACCCAATCAGTTGACGGCACTTCAAAGTGGTTTGTTCAATGTGGTCACCGTGTGAAAATCGTCGGTCTAAAATTACGCCCAAATCACGAATCGTTTCTTTGCGTTCGATAATATGGCCAGCCATCGAATAATTTATATGTATCGGTGTTGCAACTCTCGATGCAGTGAAAATGTGACATTTGTTGAAATTCAGTGGTAGCCTATTTTCATTACACCATCGAATCATGTTATTGATGTCGGTTTGCATTATTTCGGTGTCTCTTGCATTTGATATTTCCAAATATATCTTTGAATCATCGGCGAACAACAATATTTTTGCTTGTTGTATCATATCTGGCAAGTCATTAATGAACATCAAAAACAAAATCGGCCCCAATGTACTACCAGCTGGAACACCAGATGACATTTGGTATCGTCTGGAAGTTGCATTACCAATTTTAACGTAGCACATACGATTCGAAACAAATTCACACAACCATTTGATGGTTTTTGGCCCAAGACCAAAACGGCTCATTTTGCAAGCCAATATACGATGACAGACGGCATTGAATGCGTTCCGGAAGTCGCCGTATAAAATGTCAACCTGATTGCCTCTTTGAAACGCTCTATTGACATCAATTGATAAATTCAATAAATTCGTTGTAACTGATCTTGCTGGTCGAAAACCATGTTGCTTATTCGAAAGTTGTGGTTCAATGATAATCATTAGCCTGTTTTTCACAGCTATTTCAAATATTTTCAAAATCACAGGACTGATAGCAATCACCCTGTAGTTTGAAACATCACTTTTATCGCCCTTTTTGTACACTGGAACCACTCTCGACAATTTAAGTGCTGATGGAATATGTTCGTCGTTGAATGTCTTTTGGTACAGCAACCAAATTGGCCAAACAGTTGCATACGCACACATTTTAATAACAAACGGCGACAATTTATCTGGTCCAGCCCCACTTTTCCATTTCAACGAATTTATTGCCAATTCAATGTCTTCAAGCGTCACATTTATTTCAATTGTATCATGCAGTGTTTGTAAACTTTCATTTGGATTCCACATTTGTTCATCAGCAATGTAACTGGACTCAAATTGGCTTGCAAATAGTTCAACAATATCATTTGGTGTATCGGCTGTGATATTTCCATATTTCATTTTGTTTGGATATGTTGACGTGTTGCTGTTCATCTTTGCAAAATTCCAAAATGTGGCTGGATCGTTTTTAATGTTGTTTTCTATGCGTTGAATATATTCTTTGTAATATCGTTCATTGAGTGCATTGAACTCAATCACAGCTGCAATGTATTCAGTACAAATGGTTCCTATTTGTTTGCGTTTGAAAAGCTTATCGCGACGATTTTTCTTTTGTTGCAGTATTTTGTTCCACCATTTAGGCTTGTTTGTATACGTTTTTAGTACAGTTTGCGGAACATATTGTACTATCAGTTCATCCATTTTGCATTGAAAATATGTATACGCTGCATCAGTCGTTCGGATGTTAAATTCGTGTGCAAAATCAATATTGCAAAGTTGCTGACACATGCTCTCATAGTTTCCTTTGCGAAAACAAAATACTGGAATATTTACATCAGAATTCAATAATGATCTTTTTTCACAGTAATTGACGGTAATATCATATGGTTTGTGATATTCATCCTGCTGATCAGCTTCAATTATCGTGTTTGGATCGACGCACAAGCTAATATCAGTATTATCGTTGACAAAAATCAAATCGAGCACATTGCCAACCGAATTTTTAACATTTGACAGCTGGAACATTGGCAATGATAACATACGCATAAGAAAATCAGTTGCATCAGCAAAATATCCCGATTGACTCGTTGTTGATAATATTGGCAAATAGAAATTGTTTAATTCATCTTCTTCCCATGTGATTTTTTTCAAATTGAAATCACCCAATACCATAATTTGATGACTTTGATATTTTTCTGTCAATAATTTTACGTGTTCATAATGTTTATTTGCAATTTGTAGTTCGAAGATGCTCATGTAACATAGATAAATTATCATTGACTTAGGCTTCAATGTGATTTCAATGGCCAAAAATTCACAATCTCGATCAGCATTCATTACAATAGATTTGCACTTCAATGATTTGTGTATCAAAACAGCAACACCACTAGCACGTCTCGTTCTTGAATTTATTTCAGTCGTAGCACGATCACATCGGTAAACATTGAATGAATTCGGGAAATTGACATTGTTATAATAAATCGGCAAAAGCTGTTTATCAATAAAATTAGAATTACTAATTGGTGTCATCGTTGTTTTGCTTGGATCATTTATGTTAACAATATTGTTTATATTGTCTCCATTTGACTTAAAAAATTTCGTAATAGTGGATTGTTTGCGTAAATTACTGCTGTTGGCATTAGATATTTTGCTATTCGTTGAATTTCGTTTCAAATTGACAATTAGTTTTTTGAAAATGTTGCTGAGCTGTTTTTGCTGCCGCAT
This sequence comes from Diogma glabrata, assembly GCA_963693315.1. NCBI lineage: Eukaryota > Metazoa > Arthropoda > Insecta > Diptera > Cylindrotomidae > Diogma > Diogma glabrata. The sequence goes on from OY856188.1 coordinate 51,659,775, forward strand.
CCACCTGCACTGCTACCGCTTGCACCTGCACTGCTACCGCTGCCATCGCCAACATTGTTTGCATTTTGGCTCAAAATTTCACTCATTATCTGCTTTTGGTTTTCATTGTGTACTTCAATATCAGCTGTTGTATTCTCTTTTGATTTGCTTGGTGGCATAAAATCGCTTAGTGATGGCCTCGGTGTTGAGACTTTACGAAACTCACGAATAGTCTTAGTTTTCGGCCAATTCTCTTTCTGCTTCAGAATTTCATAAACTTCAGGCGAAACATCGATTTTGAATGAAACATATGTCAATTGTGTGAGATCAGCATCTTTTTTCACCAGTTTCGAGCATTTAAATTTCGTTTTGTCTTTTACTTCGGTGTGTTCGATGATGTAATTTTCCAGCTCATCAGTAGTTGTTTCTGGATGAAAGTTTGATGCACAAAGTGTCATTGGCAATTCACTTGGTTTTTGCGATGATGCTGAGTTTCTTCCTACTAATGTACGTGCCACAACTGGACGCCCAATATCGATATCTTTTGTACCATGTTTCGGTGTTGGAACTGTCACAGATGTTATCGCATTTCCAGTAGCATTATCGATAAGCGAAATTGTCTTCTCTCGTTTGCGTTCAGTTGGATTTTCTGGTCGTGGTGTCACTGTAAGATTTGACTTAACAATAGTTGAATATTTTGGTCGAAGAACACTTGGTTTCGGTGTACTATTAGGCGTTTGTTGTGACATTGGTTGATCTGACGTTGATTGTTGTAGTGGATGGAATTGTTCTTTTGCTAAATTACACAACATATTATTGGCCGTGAAGTTTGCTCGGGTTTGAAGCAATTTAATAAAACCATCAGATTTGTCGCTTGTTTCAACAACCACTTTTTCAACTTCATTCAAATTGTTGCCAATATCATCGATTTTGTTCGTTTGTGCATCCATTTTACCCGAAATCGTTGTCAACAATGCATAAATTTGTTCGTTTGACATTTTCTTTGATGTTACTGTTGTTGCTGTGGCTGTGTTTGGCGGTGGCTGTTGAGACAGCGTAACATTCCCTTTGCCATTTGATGTAAATGTCGATTGTTTCAAAATTGAATTTGCATTTCCATTTTTTCTCTTTCTTTCTGGTGAACCTTCACCATCAATTGCAACTAAGCACGCATCACACAAAAATACAATGTTGGCTTTGACAAACAATTGCAGTGGCTTTTGAATGACGTCATAGCACGGTAAATGAAATGACCCCTTACACATACGACAGTCTTTCGTTGTGGCTGGATTTATATTTTCGGGGTGGCAATGCCCGCCACAATTCCTGTGTGACATTGACATTCTCAACATGCCAGTTTTTTTTTTCGTTTTAATTCACTTTTCGATGAGTTCAATATTATCAAAAAACACAATGACAGCGATGACAGCTGCATAAAATAGTATTGTTGTTGTTACGATGTTCGATTTTTATTTCAATAAAAAGTCACATAAAAAACACATTCACATATAAAACCAAAACAAATACGATAAAATTGTGGCTTAATTTACTAATTTCAATAGTTTTTTATATTCAATATAACCATTTAATTACATAAATTGATTAAAAACAATACAAATACGAGACAATTAAAAAAAGTACGTGTGTACAGTTTGACAGTTCGAAAAGTTTTAATAAGAGGTAAAAGTTTTAATAATTAATTCCAAACAAAAAAATAATTTTTATTCAATTTTGATACCTTTTTAATTATTTGGTATTTTGAAAATGAAGTGAAGCACATCAAAGTTCTAGTAACTAATACAAATGAGAATTGAGAAACCAAAAACCAGTTATAAAATACAAATATTTTTCTCATTTAAAATTTAATTCAATTTAGTCATAGTAGCCTTTGACGTTTTCAATACTCGAAAGAAGGACATGCGCATTAGTTTGAATTTATTATTTTTTATATAGTCAGAGTGAAAATGTTTTTTTATAAAATATAATAAATTTATTTATAAAATACAAGCAAAAATATTTATTTCAGAGTTTGATACAATCAAATAAATTGTTTTATCCTTCCGGCAACTATAAATATAGTTTTATTTTTTGTTTTTTTTTTAGAATTGTGTACGTTATTAGTTTTAATAGTTTAAAATAAACAGCTGTTAATTTTATTCTGCTGCGGAAATTTGATTTCCTTCATTTCAGGTCATTTCATTTTCAAAACTTTCATTATAGGTCATTTCAAATTGAATAAAATTTATTTAACTGTTTGGAATTAATGGTAAAAAAAAGTAAAACCAAATTCATTTTATTCGTTTTACTTATTTTACAAATGAGTTTTGAGATAATTTAATTTAAATTAGTACATGTTTCTCTGTCGAAAGGATAAAATTTTGTATTGGGTTAATGTTTAATGCATTTTATTTTCTCGCAAATTTGTAAACTTTTGTCCGAAAACTGACCCAATAAAATACTAATATTGTGTTTCGCAGCAATCGCGCAAAAGAATAAAATTAACAGCTGTTTATTTTATTCTAATAAGACGAATAACGCACACAATTATAATTGTGAATCAACAAAAATAAACCTATATTTGTAGTTGCCAGAAGGATAATTTTTTTTTTCAAATACTCACACATATAATTTTTGCTTGAAATTTGGTGCTCGCCATCGTATTAAAAATAAAAATAGATTATTTGTATGAATATAAATTGGTTGCCCAATTATGCAAGTTTTGTTATTAAAATAAATTCTTGGGGTTAACCTTATTTGACGGATGATGTCCGCCCCCCCGTTGACCCTGATTCACTTTTTTGTATCAGTTGCACAATCTGATCAAGGCCTGATACAAAATATCTTACTAGGATTTGCCTTATTTAAATTAACTTGATCACGGGCAGATCCGACTATCCCAATCAGGGCTGAATTAGGCAAAAGCGTTACACTCATATATGATCAGGGAAGCAATCGAACTAGTTTAAACCTGATCAGAACCCTATTTGAACCCTAACAAATGTCTGCTCGGGATAGTTATATCACATCTGTATATCAATCTGACTGTTATGATCGTCGAGGTATACTCCTAAGCTCAATTTTGTTTTTCCTTATCACCATGCGTTAGCACGAGGGAACTATTTTTGCTCAAAACTTTTCAGAAATTTTTTGTTATATTTTGGGAAATATGTGTTACATTCTTTTGTCCTTTTCAAAATACCAGCACCAAATAATTAGATCGCACACCAAAAGTCCTCCTTTTCCTTTAAATCCAAACACCAATTCCTCTACCCAAACCAATCGAAGGAAAACATTTAATATCTAATTTTTTTTAATTATCTAGAAACACACGTAATCTAAGATTTACCGTATGCACTGGTCGGTTACATTGACAGAATTACTATGCTATAGCCTCTAGAAAATATGTCAATAGTTGAACACAATCAAGGTTAACACTCAAAACTTTGTTAGTGAAAAAGTGAAAATAAAGTTATTATTAATTTAATTTTCATTTTATATGAAAGATTAAAAGTTCAATGATGCTGCAAGGGAGGGAAATATGTTTTTTTACAAAATTAAGTTAGACTAAAAATAAATGTAACAACTCACAACATGAAATTATACTTCAATTATTAATTAAATTTGTTTAGATTTTGATCACATTTTTATTTTTCTAAACAAATAACCCCAAACAATACGTTCAAGGTTTTTTTTATTCATAAAACTTTTCAATTATTTAAAATTAAAATTTAATTAAAATTTCAATTAATTTATTTTGGAAGAAGTTTTACCAAATAATTGTTAATGTAATATTACTTAAAATAATTTTATCGAACCAAATATAAATGCTATGACCAAACAACAAGTGGCAATTAATAAAATAAAAACCACTTTACTCACTTTGCAATCTGATAAAATAATTAATATAATTGAATTGCTTGATTTTCTATAAGTAAATAAATTAATTTAATTAATGTTATTATGACGAAACTCCTTAAAAATTTGGATATTTATTTCAATTATAAAATAGAAGAAGGTCAGTTACTGAGGTGCATTCATTTGAATGATATTTCAAGTAGAAATACAAAATATGGAAAGATTTTAACAAAACAACATCTGCAGTGACCAATGTGTCTCATTTCAAGAAAAGCCTATAATATCAAACAAGTGTAAATACAAACAATACAATCGTATTTATCTCATCAATATTTCTGCGTGATATCGATTCTATTAATGGAATAGGTCTGGCCTCTTATCGTTTCCTTAGTTTGTTCAGTTCACGAGTAAATTAAGTTATAATTAATTATAAATATATACGAAGAATGAAACAATTTTTAGCACAGTAAAATCGCGAGCCTATAGCGCCAATTTGATATATAAAACAACCGTTTGCGATTTTCAAAAAATCATCGACAGGTTTAATTTGCAATTAAAAACTGTAATCAGATTACTATAATGATATTACATATAAATAATAAATTTACAAGTTATATGCAGTGTCCTGTAATGAACACTGGACCTGCTAGTGATGTCACTAATAGGAAGCAATCGGAGGACTACGTGCCAAGTGAAGTTTTGTTCCAGCAAACCTCAGCCATGTGTGTTCGAGTAGCATTTTCCTCCAGTACAGTACAAATAATCAGATATGCTCGAAAATGACACTGTGTAAACGGAATCAAATAAACATAAACAAAAAGCGAGAACTCTGACATTTCCAACGGCCTAAAAACCCAACATCACCAAACAAACTAATATAACTACGTTTATTACATTTAAAAACGATTAAAAAAGGTTTCACTTACCCCATGATTGTAGCGGATCTAACACCTCATAATCACGGTGAAGCAGCAAAAAATATCATTCCGGACCAGGTAAAGAGAAAAAATGAATAAAAAGACGATCAGTTGTATTGAATGCATTGATTCACGTGAAGAAAGTTGTTTAAACAAATGAGGTTTTACGGGTTAAACAGCTTCTTAACAGGACTTACGATGAAACAAGAACCTTGACCTCACAAAACAGGGTGAAGAGCTTTGCAAACAGCTCTGCAAAGTTAGTATGCGATATTTTTTCAAACTCACCTTTAGCGCGCATTATGATTATTAAAAGTTTTGATTACTTTTGTCTTTCAGATTTCCTAATCAGGGACTTGGTGAACATATAACAACTACGGTTGTACTGGTGTACTTCTCAGAAGTAGATACTGCTCGCTTCGGCACAGGAGCTGATGAAATAGTGGAATATGAAGAAGCAGCACCTTATTATTGGGTGTGATGCCAACGAGAGATTTGGAGTACGTTTACAAACCATTACAGTACGTAATGTACGTTTACAAACCATTGTTTCATTATTTAATTAACATTATTTAATTAAGCAAAACGTGTTTTTTTTTTTTATTTTTTTTTTTTTTTGCTCGGCGACCATGTAGATGTAGACTGTCAAATCCTTTATGCCATCCTCATATTCAAGAGCTGAAGACCTTTTTGAAAAAATCCAACAGCCTTGAATGGTCTGCTTTGCAAAAATCTTCTATCCTTAGATAGTTTGATCCGAACATGAGCCCTGAGAGAGCCAAATATTCTCCCACAACGTGAGGGACTGTTTCATCCTCTTCAAGATAAAAGCGGCATGTTAGATCATTTCCTACTCGAAGCCGCGCCATATGTTTGTTCACATGATGGTGACCTGTTAGTAGTCCCACCATTAGCCTGCAGTCTGACCGGGTCAGATTTAACAGGAATTTTATGGTTTGCTGGTTCAACTCTGGAGTGAACATCTTGGAGACCTTGAAGCTTTCTGTGCTCCTCCATTGAGAGTCACTGGACCGAAAGAGAACTTGTTCGACTAGCGATCTTATCCTACCTTTCGATATTCCAATTGCTGGTTCAGGACCTATGAGCCTCCCTGCGGAGCTCTTTGCTAAATCATTAGCTTTTTCATTTTCGAGATTCTCACTATGCCCTGGTGTCCATATCAGTGATATGCTGTTCCCGAGCCCGAGATAATTCAAGGACCTAGAACATTCTTGCACTATTTTTGACTTAATAGTATAACTTCCCAGAGCTTTTAGAGCAGCCTGGCTATCAGTAAAATATTAATGATCTTCCCAGACCACTTAAGCTCCATCGCTCGCCTTGATGCTGCATTTATGGTGAATACCTCAGCCTGAAAGACTGTGCAGTATTCACCAAGTGGAAATTTCAGGCCTAGATCTTCATTACTGAAGTAAACCGCAGTTTCTGCTCCATTTTCAGTGAGAGATCCATCTGTGTAGATGTCCAACGTGTTGGCCGCACTGTCCAATAGCAAATTAGCTGATTACAGGTCCTCTATCGTTGGAATTACAACTCTATACTGTTTTTGAAAAGCAGTTAGAGGTACTGTGTCATCAGTCGGCATGGACAAATCTGTCAGGTGTTCTTCCAGATCCCTCCATAACGCTTGAGGATTTTTCCTACAGCTACTAGTGTTTCTCAGGAGTTCGAACCTTTTTGTAGCCTTAAGAGCCTCCATTCTTACAAATATGTGCAAGGGAGGAAGCCCCAATAAGACCTGCAGACTCGCTGTAGGCGTTGTCCTGAAAGCACTAGTGATACATAAGCATTGTACCACTTCCAGTTTTTTTATCGCATTTCCAACAAAAGTTCTTGAGAGCCATGCAAGGAACCCATAGCTGACAATGGGTCTGACAACTACTTTATACAGCCAGTAGACCATTTTCGGAGTCAGCCCCAATTTGCCACCCAAAACCCTCCTGCATTGCCACAGAACTAGAGTTGCGTTTGCGCATTTAGTCTCAACGTGAAAAACCCAATTATTATTACCGATTGAAGGAAGAGTGATGTTCTTTAGTTTCCTTCTGTCGGTAAACGCAACGAGCTGTGTCTTAGAAGTGTTGATCGAGAGACCATTCTTCCGACACCAGCTGTTGGTAATGTGCAGGGCGTTCTGCATTATTCGGTATAGATGCCCCATGCTGTCTCCTTTTAAAAGAATGCTAATTCCATCGGCATAGCCGTTTGTGTTTAGCCCTTTATCATTTAATTCAATTAGGAGCTGGTCTACTATCATCTTCCAAAGCAAGGGTGATAGAACGCCCCCTTGGGGACATCCACGCTTCACACCTACCTGAATTGTGGTGTTGTCCTTCATATGAATAAACAGACATCGATCTTCCAGAGCCCATCGTATCCACCTTAGGAGTGTTTTATTCACACCGTACTTTTCCGCTCCGTTAAGGAGTGACTCAAAAGTGGCTTTGTCAAAAGCCCCTTCTATGTCAAGAAAAACGCATGTTTAACGTTTAAAACACCTTCATTCTTGCACAAGAACAGAACAGCAATGTTAGACCTAACGGTAGGAAGAACTGCTTCCTTCAATTTCGAACCGTATGTGACCAAGAGAACCTAAAAGAAGTATTACAGCTGTTAACAGAAAAATTGTAGCGTAGTTTATTAGAAAAACCGCGCTAAAAAATTTATAGCGAGGTAACCCTGGCTATCATAAAGTCGTTTGAAACCAGCTACTAATGATCCTAAATAATTGCAAAGTTAAGGAGCTCTTTAAAAGAGCAAAACCATCCTTAAACTGGAAAACTGTACTAGGGCATTTACTACCAATATAGAGGAAATCAGGAGTGGTAAGAAAAGTATTTGCATAACTTTCTGTTAAAGTATCTCTTACAGAGGACAACCAGCAGAGACTCTTCTTATAGAAACATACTTTGCAGGAGGCATTAGATCATGAACAGTAGACCAAAGATATAAGAGAATATCCCAAGACCAGACCTGGGGGTATCAGCGCCATTAGAAGTCATGCTTATTGGATTGCAAATAACGGTAGCTGATAGTGACGTAAATTGTGAAGATCTGGGAAAAAACATTGGAAAGGTAAGAATGTGTTTTTATTAATACTACTACTATTTAAAAGAGAGTGGTGGCAGAGCAGAAGTACTCTAAAAAGGTACTCATCAGGACGTAGACAAATGGGTACAATAAATTTTTCTGGTCGAAGTACAACATTTTACCACCACCAGGTCACTAACAGTTCTATCATAATCGATATTAGTAGTGTTCTGTCAATACTATATTCAAATCTTCGCCTTGTCTTGTTCAAACTTCATATTATGAGCAATGATTACTTTCATAATTATTCTCTTCTGCTCAATTTTAAGTAAATAATTTCACAGATGTTATATACATAATAAATAAAATAATATCTTATATAATTCATAACACGATCTTTCAATAAAATATTAATTGTTGAAATCCGATAACAATAAATTGTAAATATATATACACATTTTTTGTTTTATTCTTCTATTTTTAAAATAAATATTTCGTAGCCTTGAGTTACATAGTGTACAAAATAAATAATAATGCCTCATCTTAAAATAATAATATTTCTATAACTTGTCTACTTTTATGTCTTTTTTGTTTTAAGCTCGAAACTGTATTCCATATTACAAAACATTTCATAAAATAACAAAACATGGATATCCATATGTAACCACAATTGCATAGTTTATGGTAAATAAATTGAAAACATTGTCAGTTTGAAAATATCAGATGAAATTTTATGTGTTCTTTAGAAAAAAAATTTTGTTTGGTTAAGTTTCCGTTTTTTTTTCGACGAAGAGCGGTGATTGGTGATTGTTTTAATTATTTTAGCCGGAAATCAATTTCGTCCTTCTTTTATAAATTACGTTTCTCCTGAAGAGTATCAAGACGATTTTTTAAGTTCCCATAACTGTTATGAATATCAACGACAGAAATATTATTGAATTATAAAATTTTAAACATCAAAAAATGGCATATCTTTGGTTTTATGATTTCACATTGACTATGATTACTTATCATTATTACATTCTTCTTTTACTTTTTTCGCAACAAATCTATCTCCGTGTTTTTTTCTTTTAATTTTATTCAAATCAGTAGTAAGTTAGATTGTTGATTTATCGTTACATTTATCTCTTCAGCAGCTTTTATCATAAAAATGAAAGTATGAAAACCTTAATTGGAATTTATTTTCTTGTTTTTGCTGCTCAATAAATTATTTTTTTTTATCAATTATTATTTAATGTGATGCGATATTCTAGAGTTTGATTTGATTGTTAGTTAGAGTGTTAGTGTTTGGTTTCATTTAAAAACGAAATCGAAAGAAATTGTCTGTCAGGAAGTGTTTCATTTTATGAATAATATATCATTTTTTTAATGATTGTTTAGACAAGTTGTAAAAATATATCTATAGTTGTAGTTGATGTATTTTATTTGCGAGATATTAAACGTAGCACAGGCTAATTGTAAAATTTTCTGAAACATTAAAACAGATGTTTTAATAATGTAACCAAATATGCTTGTAAATAAAATATAATTTATTTTCGATACATGAATAAGAAATAAAAATACAGACATCAATCATTTTTATCGTTACTCAAATTAAAATAAACAACTCCTATAATTATGATTTTTCTTAATCAACGAATGGGATTATGGGTGGTCGATGTAAAGCTTGCCAAAATATATTGACCTGATTTTTTAATAAATTGACGCAATCTAAACATTTAGTTTAGCATTGGTGTATTTGGTGCGATTAAAAAAAGGAAATGTTTGTTTATTGAGTTTAAATTGTTGAAAGGAAAGAACAAGTACATTCGACTCTCATTTGAATCTACAAAACTTTTAAAGTTTAATCCAGACGTGCGAGTAAATAAATAAATTTTGTTCTCATATCAACTATACATAAGCTAACTTGTTAAGAATTTTTCAATTGTAGAAAATGTAATTGCTTTCATTTTATTTTATTTTATATTTGGTCCTTTGGGCTGGATAAAAATAATTTTTTAGAGTTAAGTTCCAGTTATTAGTAAAAATATCCCGAGTCTATAGCTATATATTATTAAATTCAAATCAATCAAAGTAAGAGATTTTATAAGATCACCGATACTACATAAACAAAACTATAAAATATTTTATAAGTGCAGCAGAAGCCTTGCGTTTCATTTGCCTTAACGTCTGCCACGATGTAGCACTGTCAACAATGGTAGCTAAAATGCGCACTATCGGATGCAAACTGACAGGAATCTAACGATTGCAAAAAGTTTCATAATTTGCACCATAATTTTTTAGATTCAGTTCTTATATTATTCTTGATGGGAGATTTTCCATCGGGGTGATGTTATATCACAAATAATTTACTGAATTAATTAGGAATCTAACCCTCTAAAAGGCATCGTCAAAGGTCTGGCCAACAATCGATACAACCTCACCCCCATGCCTTGTATTATAACTAGAAAAGAAATTTGCCCTACAAATCACTCTCATAATTGGGTGTATGATTTTTTTTGTATTTGGTCCTTTGAGCCGGATAAAAATATAGAGTTCAAGTTAATAAATCCATGATGCATCTAAAGCCATATAATATCAAATTCAAAGCAGTCAAACCTCAAACCAAAAGATGTTATACATTACATAAAATAAAAACTCTAAAAATTCTGGATGAATGCAGTAGTAAGCCTGGGTTTGTTGAAACCTACCTTATACAGAAATCGTAAGTTTTAATGATAACTGACAACGTTCAGGGTATGGTCAACAGCAGATAAAAACTCACCGTTTTATCCTATATATCACTGTCATAATTAATAGTTCAAATTTGTTCTTTTTTTGGTCCTTTGATCCCGATAAAACTTATTTTTTGTCATCAAATTGAGTTCAAGTTATTAATAAAACAAATAACCGTCTAAAGCGATTTAATATCAAATCAGTCAAATCAAGAGGTATTTAACATCGCTAACATTACATACACAAAACTCTAAAAGTCTTTTACTAAAAGTTCTCGATGAATGCAGTAGTAAACTGCGTTTGACTTGTTTAAAGTGCACCACGCCATGCAGTATCAACAATGGTGGCTGAAAAGTTTACTATCCTACCTGTAATGGGAACTTAAACAGGAGTTCTAGCTTTTGGCCAACAAGTGATACAAATTCACTCAGAGCTTGTATTATGATTAGAAACACATTTGACTTACAAGACACTATCATAAATGGGAGAAATTTTCTTTTATATTTGGTCCTTCGAGCCGCAACTTTTAATAGTCCGCAACGTCTCTTAATAAACTTAAGGAAAAAAAATTTTAGGTCATCAAATTGAGTTCAAGTTATTAATAAAGCTATCACGTATCTAAAGCCATATGATATCAAATATCAAATTCACCCAGAGCTTTTATTACGATTAGGGCAAACATTTGCAATATAAATCACTATCATAAATACCAGTATGATTTTCGTTTGTATTTGGTCCATTGAGCCGGATAAATTTATTTTCGAATCATCATATTGAGTTCAAGTTATTTTTTAAGCGTATCTGTAGCTATACTATACAGTCAAATCAAGTAATGTTATAGCATCGTTGATTCGACCACTGATAATCTTGCACTCGTAAACCTGCTTTTAAAAAAAACATTTACCCTACAAATCACTATTATAATTGGGAGGATGAGTTTCTTTTGTATTTAGTTATTGAATTTTTGAATCGGATAAAACTATTTTTAATCATTAAATTGAGTTCAAGTTATTAATAAAGGTGGTTAAATAGGTAATATTGAATTCAAATCTGTCAAACCAAGAAATAATACATCATCGGTTTTTGAGGAAAACCATCCGGTTATTGAAGACCACATTACTATATCGATTGTGTTGTAACAAAGCAATCAAAATTTGACTCTAAACGGCTTGAATGAATACAATTTGAACAACAATCTAAATACAAATGAAAATAAAATTGCCACTGACATCTTATCCATACAAATGCTAAACGAAATGATTAAATAGTAAATATTTAAAGAAGAAAACAACGACAAACATTTGCATATTGCACTAGAACTGTACTTAAACTCGTTAAAACTATGATACAAAGAAAATGCATTAAAACTTCATCTAGGAAATCAAACGAAAAATTTCTTACATTAAACGCTAATTCCAAAATACAATAAATACAAACATAAATTATTAAATATTTCAATTGTATATTTTTATTACTATTTCATTAAAACATACTCCAGTTACTTCTTTTATCTCAAAGAAAAAAAAAACATTTTAAACTATTCAATAAAATTACCGTAATTTTTTTTATGTATTATTCGCATTTCGACAGGTTCTTATGAAATAAAAAAAAGTATTATTAATAATTATGTAACGATTTGTTAAAAATATTAAACTTTGTTTTGTTTGATTAAAAGTCAAACCAATCAATCATCAAGTAAGATGAGACAATTTGTTATGAAACGAAAGACTTAGTAAAACGACGAACCTGGTTAGTTTGAAAAAAAAAATTATCAAATTGAAATCTCTAATATTACAATCAAAATAAAGACAAATTTATTTCTGAAATACGAGTATAGATATATAATGGTAATTATATAAAATTATATATAAATCAAATATTACTGTAACAGAAATAATGAGATAGCAACAGTTTAAAGTATTTAAATTTTTTTTGTTATTTTTCCATTCACAATGTGACTTGAATTTATAATTGAATTATGTATTTGTTGGATACGTTGATTTTTTTTCTTTATAGTTTCTAAGTTTGTTTTTGGAAAAATTTAATTTACAATATTTTTATCATCGGAGCATGTTGTTGTCAAAATAATTTAATTTAGTATATCTCCAATTAAAATATACGAGCGACTCTATAAAGCTATCGAAACTTAGCAAAACGATTCACAATGCTTAAATAATATTTGAATAAATAAAATTAAAAATATTATAGTATTAAATTTCATCAATTTAAAGCGATTAAACTGTAATTTATTAAGTGATATAGTTGTTATTTTATATTTATTATTTATCCTTAGGCTGAGAGAGTGGTTTGGCTTCAAACGTTTTCGTTTTTTTCATTTTGATTTTTTCAACAATTTTACAGAACGAAAACATTATTTAAACTATTGTACATTTAAGCGGTGCTTGTGATTGTTGATGAATTGGTAGTTGATTTAAGAATAGAAATGTTTGAATAATATTAAAACTGGAGTGAAAATATATATTTTGCCATTTTAAGTTAAGAGTTTTGAAAAGGAGAAAAACTAACGCAAGATTAGAGGTTTCAATAAAAATTTAGATTGAACTGAAAAATTGGTAGTCTATATTCTATAAGCTCTAGGATTGAGGAATTACGTTTGTTATCCGAAGAGTCAGTTATTATTTAAGAGATTAGATTAGATATGGGTTTTTTGTGACTGAGTGTGACGATGGGTATGCAATTGACGGAGTAGTGGGACTACGTATCGTGATATGGCTTATGGTGATATTGTAATATGAAGTCACCGCTCTTCCTTCTCCTC
>OY856188.1:51673270-51785717 GCA_963693315.1 Diogma glabrata
CCAACTTTTCTATACCACTTTGATAGTACGATTTCTCTTTCTCGTCAAAATAGGCCTCAGTTTCAGCGATTACTTCATCATTGGACTTAAATTTCTTTCCAGCAAGCATTCTCTTGAGATCTGAAAACAGAAAAAAGTCGCTGGGGGCTAAATCTGGAGAATATGGTGGTTGGGTAAGCAATTCAAAGCCCAATTCATTCAATTTTGCCATCGTTTTCATCGATCTGTGACACGGTGCATTATTTTGGTGAAACAACACTTTTTTCTTTTGCAAATGTGGCCGTTTCTTTGCGATTTCAGCCTTCAATCGATCCAAAAGTTCACAGTAATACTCGCTGTTGATGGTGGTTCCTTTTTGGAGATAGTCGATGAATATTATTCCGTTCGTATCCCAAAATACAGACGCCATCACCTTACCGGCCGACTGTTGCGTCTTTGCTCGCTTTGGATTCGGTTCGTCGACTGCTGTCCACTCAGCTGACTGTCTTTTGGATTCTGGTGTGTAATTGTGAAGCCATGTCTCATCCATTGTCACATATCTACGATAGAATTCCCTTTTATTGCGGTTTAACAGTGCCAAAGACTCCTCCGAAGCATCGATTCGTTGTTGTTTTTGGTTGACTGTGAGCTCACGCGGCACCCAATTTGCACAGAGCTTTCGCATACCCAAATGTTCATGTAAAATGGTAAAAACACTACCATCTGCTACCTTTACAATGTCAGCTATTTCGTGCACCTTCAATTTGCGATCGTTCATAACCAATTTGTGGATTTTTTTTATGTTTTCTGGAATAACTGCACTGCACTAATAACTCCACTGCGCTCTGCATCTTTTGTGCTGGTACGACCACATTTAAATTCAGCCATCCACTTCTCTACCATTTGTCTCGATGGAGCAGAGTTTGGATAATGTTTATCAAGCCATTGTTTGGTTTCCACTGTATTTTTTTTCATCAAAAAGCAATGCTTTATTAAAATTCGAAATTCACTTTTTTCCATTTGTTTTCAAAAACAAAAGTTGCTTCACACAAAATGCTATAACTCACGAATAAATAGTCAGATTGCTGTCAAATTTATACACGTATGGTTTGAAGGTTAGTATTAAATAAAAATCATATGGAAAAAAAATCTAGTAACGCCATCTATGTGTCATCCTACGGACTTATTGAATGACCTAGTAGATAGGGTAAAATATGTCACTTTAAATAGGAAAACGTCAGGTTTTAAAGCTTTCAAACCAAAATTTATTATTCTGAGAAATTAAAAAAAATTATTTATTATTACGACATATATAAAGATAAATAAAACTAGAATTTCACCAAGAAGAAAATATTTGTTCTTTCACAAGAGGATTAAAAACACTGCTCTGTATCAAAAACGACTTATATGACTCATACGGTCTACAGTCAAATAATTTCATAGATAAGTCTGTTAAAACCATATGTTAGACTAAAAAAAATATTTCTATTACTTTTGTAAATTAAAGCATATTACAGTTAATTCTTCATCATATATATTTCAAATTTAAGATCTACATAATACTTAAAACATAATATTTGGATAAATGAATCATTTTAATGCAGTGATAAGAAGACTTGATTTGTTGAAGCTACAAGTATTTTAATGATGCTATATTTGATTCACTTAAATCATTGGGTGAGTCATTATAGGTATTTTGATCACAGGTTTAAATTTTTTAAATAAAACTAGACACTGTGAAAACTGCATCAATATATGTCTCATATTTCCTGGTTTAATACAAGCAAACATTTTTACTGTAAGTTAGTTTACAGCTTAGGTGTAACACAGTAAAGTTTTCAAAAACTTTTCCACACAAATGATTTTTATATTTCTATACTTATGTTATTACTTCACCACAATTTTAAATTGTGTGAACTAATGCAATCTATTGAGAAAAAAAATTTTGCATACCCCAAATTGTTTTTTCTTTTGTTTTGGACCATCCTCTATCTAAATAGCCAATAAAAATGTTGGTGTTAAAATTTTCTGTGTGTGGGTGGGTGGGTGGTTGGTTGTGGGTGTGTGGGTGGGTGGGTGTTTGACCTTTCTGCATAGGATGTTGATGAAACTTTAGCAAATGATACAGGTAGATCAGGAAAGTGGTAGATCTGGATTCATTTCAAATTTGGACAAAATGGCGGGGGGGTCTCCGAACACCTCTCAGCTTAAATCTTGAATAACTGGCTTATGATCTTATGGAAACTTGGTATATAAGGTTTAAGTGCTGTTTACAATATTTCTGCATTCCAACTTCCGGTTTGTCACTTCCAGATAAAAAGTTTTATTTCTTTGGTGTTTATCCCTACTGTAGCCTACAATTACCGATCGATTGTCATAAAACGTTGGTAAAAGCTTTCAAGGAACATGAGAAAAATTTTATCAGCTTTCGGAGTACATTGGACAAAGGGTTGGGGGGTCTACCATACAACAGGTGGTTTTTTCCACTATATTTTATGTTTTTTGGGAGCATGCAGCATTCGTTCGTGAATGAATTTTGATGAAACTTTGGAAAAAGATGCAAATATGTATGGAAAGGAACTGATTGCTTTTTGAGCGATAGTGGACATAGTGGTGGAGGGGTCCCCCGAGCACCTGTTTTTTTTTTGAGAACTCAATAACATCTGTACCTAATAATCGAATTGGATGAAACTTGGTACATAAGCATTTAGTACGGTTCACAACAGTTCTGCATCCCTTCTTCTGGTTTTTATTCCATCTTCTGGTTATAAGAGCAAACCGACTTCATTCATTAATCAATTTTAATGACACTTTGAAAAAAAATGAAAAAAAATGACACTTTGAAAAAAAATAATGACACTTTGAAAAAAAAAACTTTGAAAAAAAGATTTAAATGACAAAAAACTGATTAGTTTTTTGACAATATTGGGATAAGTGGTGGAACGCCTCCCGAACACCTGTTTATTGTTTCAATGTTTGTTGGGGCATACAATATTCGTTCGTGAATGAATTTTGATGACACTTTGGAAAAATGCAAATATGTATGACAAGGAACTGATTAGTATTTTAGCGATAGTAAACAAAGTGGTAGGGTCCGCTGAGCTCCTGTTTTTATGGAAGCTCAATAACATCTGTATCTGATAATCGAATTGGATGAAACTTGGTACATAAACATTTAGTACGGTTCAAAACAGTTCTGCATCCCAACTTCCTGTTTGTCACTTCCGGTTAATTGTTTTTTTTACTTTTTCTCGTACAACAGAATTTATTTGTTGGGATAATACTGCTCTCTTTGATATTTTTATAATTAGAACTACGCGAAATTTACAACATTGGTTAGCTTTTAGTTAAAGTATTTGATGGATATTAGCTCATTATATATCTAGAACACTCTGTTTCCAGAGCTGTGGTGAAGTTAACCTATGCATTAGCGTCGCAATATTTTTTTTTATATGTTTGCAAGCTGGTTTGTATTATCGTTATATTCTGTGACACTATTCTTTTGGACAACACAAAACACAAATAATTTTCTTTAATATGATGTTTTTTATACCAAAAAACATTATCGTTGTTAACTACATATAATCGTATACAACATATAATCGTTTATAACTACAAAAATATACTTATCAACCAATATCTCTATTTTCCCCAAATTTTCTCTCTTTAATCTTGACATGTGGTGAAAACTAATCAATCAATTCTTCTTACCACACCTTAAATCGTGTTGCCCTCTTTTTTCTCGTCCTCAGCAACCCAGCACACATAAGGTTGTCGCTCCACTCCGGTAATTAAAGCTGGTCTCCAATTGTCACAGTGTGTGGATGACCTACACCCCTTGAGATGTTTCATAAATCGGGCACAATCGCTGGAACAAGAACAAGAAAAATTAAACGAAATCAAATACAAACTATCGGCATCTATCACGCAAAGGACACTTTGCGTGATAGACGCCGATAGTTCGACCGGACAGATCATTAAGATAATACGCCACGTTTTCAATACGAGCTACTACCACAACAGGAACAAATTTGGCAGCTAATTTTGCCGAAAAGTGACTAGTGGCACTGCTTTGGTGGCAGGTCTCTTCTAGCACCTGTTGACCGAAAGTAAATTCCCGTGGCTGAGTATGAATGTTGTAGAATGCAGGTATTATATTTCTGACATAGGCTTGCTTAAGGTGGGCGATAACTCTATCGCTTACCAACTCCAAACTTGTGGCTTTTGTACCATGTGAACCTAATATTCGTCTCAGATCAGATTGCTGCATAAGACATTCGGAAAAGGCAGCAACCTACCTGTTTACAGAATGGAAGGATTGGTCAGAACCGGTGCTGGTAAATGGGGGGATCGGTAAACGATCACTTTAGTTCATTAAAAGTGATTTCCACTTCATCGGATCATCGAAATTTTGATTTAATCTTTAAAAAGTCAGTGAGAGCCTAGGTCACTTGAGAAAAATTTGCCACAAACCGTCGATACCACCCGCACATTCCTGAAAACCGTCGTAACTGCTTTATAGATTTTGGAACTGGAAAATTAGTGATGGCCAAAGTCTTTTCAGGATCAACACTTATACAACCCTCCCCGATGACGTGACGAAGGTATTTCGTTTGCTTTAAACCAAATCTGCTCTTTTTGGTGTTTATAACTAAATTAGCCACACGCAGTTAACCTGCAGTCAAGCTTAATAATTCAAACTGTGCTCTATAAAACATACTTGAAATTATGAGGAGATCGTCCAAATTCAAAATTCGTCCACAAAAATTCTATCTTGAAACTAATGAGGCACAACCTTGCACATTACCGACTATGGTTTGTTGTGCGTTACAAAACCTAAAGGGCATAACTTTGAACCGATAGAGAGGCCTGCCCAGAACAGTAAATTCTGTTTTGCATTTGACATCATCGTCGAGCGGAATCTGCCAGAAAGCATCTTTCAGTTCAATACTGGAGATGAATCTGGTATTTTCCAGGTGACTCACTAACCTGTTTGTTGCTATTAGTAGGAAGGAATCTCTTTTAGTGACATCATTAACCCTTCGAGCGTCGTCGCACAGCTGAACTTTACCGTTGGATTTACGGACCAATGTGACAGGTGAACTCCGCGGACTCTCAATACTCTCCTCAATAACATCAAGTGCTAACATGCGATTCATTTAAATTCTAAAATTAGCCGAAAAAAAACCTAATTCTATTTGCACAGCAACTTAAACTATACTAAAGTCAATGGTAGTACCTCCCAAATATGAGATACCAGCGTTGCCACTCCGTGTGTTTATGTTACGAAAGAAAATTAAAGACCACAAACCAAAAATATAAATAATAGAAGAAATAAAATCACCAACACCGCAATAATAATAACAAAAACAATTACTCTCCAAATCAAATCCAGAAAAAAATTCAACCATCAATTGTATTCTCCAACACCTGAAACCTCTAATGCTTATTAAATTGTATAAATCTACAACAACTATTACATTCGAGAAGAGATGAAGAAGTAAGCGGCTACAAGAACTACGAAAAATTAAAATAAATATCTTCCCGTAATTCGGATTACAAAAATAAAAAAAATTACAAAGTTCCTGCAGTTCGGTTAGATTCAGATTCAAAATTGCAAACAAAAAGATATTGAATTACTGCTGAAAGAACTATAACTGTAACCTAACCGCTTATAAACGACTTTACCACGTGAAGTTCAAATTACTATACAAAGATATCGTGCATGACGTCAAAATCAGTCAGGACGCAATAATAATGTACTCCGCCTTCCAAAGTGCCTGACACAAACTCGAATTTGCTGCCTTCACGATATTAAGTCTCATTTGAGAGAGGAAGAGAAACTATATCGGATAAAAGTTGTGCGCTATAGGTAATCTTAACTAGTAACTGATTCACATTCAACTTGAATCTTTACCTAACGATTTAAACAAAAAAATTATAGATAAACCTCGTGTACTTTGAGGCGCTTTAACTAACGTTAATCTCTTGGGCGCCAATCTGTAAGGAATCAAAGATCAAAGGAACAAAGATTCCTTAGAGAATAATTTGTTTTTTTCTCCGGCCTCGGTTTTGAATGGGATGGAATTTCGATCACCTGCAATCGAATCGAAACCACAAGAATGACTAGCTACTCGGCATCCTATCAGCTATCAGCAGTCCTCACAATAACCCTAACCCTACAAGTCATCCGTTCACTTCTCATTATCAAACAATTCAAGATTCATTTCACAAATAATATCTGACTGTATATGACGTTCCACTGTACGTCATCGTCTTTTTTCTCTTCAAAACATTAAATCTAGTCATATGTTTCAATGTACAAGAAATTATTTCTTGATTTTTTTTCGTGAAACAAACATACATTTTTAAGCAAATCATAAGTAAAAATTAAACCTGTCCTAAGTGTGTTAGTATTGGAATTATAGAGTGGATTATTTTGTCGATCTTATTCTTCGACATTATTGATTTGGAAAATTTTTGGATGATCCTTTTTTTTTACTTGACAGTGAGAGGGAACCTCTTTTTGAATAATTTTTCTCTGTTTGTCTCGTTTGTTTTGTGTGTGTATATAGCAAAGTTTCTTACGTGGGTTGATTTTTTTTATGAATGATATGAGAAAACCAACAAACGAATGGGATGGATAGAAATTGCCTTCAAGATCCGAGATCTTGTGGAAAGCACTTTTTTTTAGATACGCTCAGATATTTTTGAGCTTTCAGGCATAAATGCAAAAAAAATTTTGGGAACAATTATATAATCTTTTTTTGAATAGTGATTCAAAAAATTAATATCTTGTTAAAGATCAATGTGAAATATATTAGGGTGAACGAAATTGATTTGTTCTATTTTATATAAATTAAGAAAATAAAATAAATTTAGTGAATAATTCCTTCTCAATCCTGATAATTTTACGGTGAAAAATAAAATATAGTTCTTTTATAATAAACTCTAATATTGTAAGGAATACGGAAAACAAATTTCTATCAATAATTTTTGTGGTTAGAAGAATGATCAATATTGTTACTGCAAGGAAGTTTGATTGACGATATTTAAAGGAATTCATTGTTTACCATTTTATATCCACCAGTAAGGTTTTGTTTTCAACAGTCAAGTTGATACGTTTGGACGGCTGTGAAGAAAGAATACAATCTGTTTATGTTGGAGGATATTACATTTGTGAAGGTAGTGATATTGGTGAGGCAGTAATCAAAGGTTGGTGTTGAGGATTGGAACGAATTGAATGTCGGGTTTATTGACCAGAAAGAGTGTTGCAAACATTTTACAATCATCAATCAACGCTATTATTATTTTTCCCATATTTTTTGTCGTTGTCTTTTACTACATCACTCAATTTGACCAATCACATTTCAATTACCATAATAACAGGAATAGGACAATTACTATCAGTTTCTACAGAAATATGAATTAATAGAATTATAAATTAATAAATGTCTTAAAATAATATTTCTTGACGAATCTGATCTACAAAATAATTTTTGCCATTTATAATATTTTTCTGGTTGTTTGTTCATTTTCGATAATATTTTTTTTGTTTCACGCCTCGATGAATTTATAATATGCCAAAATAATGCAAATGATTGTTACGCGCCTAGGGTTGAGTATAGAAAGTATTGGATCTTTTTGAAATTAGTTTGACGTTTGTCGTTTGATATATCGTCGGATCCAAAGCATTTACGTGTAGCTACATTTTAGAAAAATGGAACGGTATCTCACAAAACGATTTATTGTAATTCTAAACAAACTAAAAAAAAAAAGTTGTGCGTGGAGTCCCTCCGCGCGGAAGAAGTAAAACTTCGTAATGTGGACAAAAAACATATTACATTCTTTTAAAAGTCATTAATTAAAATTAAAGCATTCCCGTATTCGAATTTGGGCAATTTGGGAATTTAGGGAAATTTGGGAAATTTGGGAGTTTTGGGAAATTTTGGAAATTTGGGAAATTTGGGTAATATAGAGTAATTGGGGAAATTTGGGGAATTTGGAAATTTTAGGAAATTTGGAACATTTGGGAAACTTGGGAAATTTGGGAAATTTTGAGAAATTTGGGAAATTTGGAGAATTTGGGTAATTTGGGCATTTTGTGCGTGGAGTCCCTCCGCGCGGAAGAAGTAAAACTTCGTAATGTGGAAATAAAAACATATTACATTCTTTTAAAAGTCATTAATTAAAATTAAAGTATTCCCGTATTCGAATTTGGGCAATTTGGGAATTTTGGGAAATGTGGGAAATTTGGGAGTTTTGGGAAATTTTGGAAATTTGGGTAATATAGGGTAATTGGGGAAATTTGGAGAATTTGGAAATTTTAGGAAATTTGGAACATTTGGGAAATTTGGGAAGCTTGGAAAATTTGGGAAATTTTGGAAATTTGGGAAATTTTGGGAAATTTGGGAAATTGTTTCTTGAATTTCTAATCAATAGAAAATAAAAAAAATTAGTGAAGGAATTGTACTAAAATTTTATTTTTCAGCGTGTCAAGGATGTCAAGGGTGTCAAGGTGTCAAGGGTGTCAAGGGTGTCAAGGTGTCAAGGTTATCAGGGGTGTCAAGGATGTCAAGGTGTCAAGGGTGTCAAGGTGTCAAGGGTGTCAGAGGTGTCAAGGGTGTCAAGGGTGTCAAGGATGTCAAGGTGTCAAGGGTGTCATGGGTGTCGAGGGTGTCAAGTGTGTCAATGGGGTCAAGGGTGTCAAGGGAGTCAAGGGTGTCAAGGGGGTCAAGGGTGTCAAGGGTGTCAAGAGTCAAGGGTGTTAAGGGTGTCAAGAGTGTCAAGGGTATCAAGGGTGTACAGGTGTCAAGGGTGTCAAGGGTGTCAAAGGATAATTAAATGATTAATTAATTTCTGTGTAGATAATAACGGTGATGAGACGGTTTATATTTCATCGAGTCATAAACAGTTTGAGTGTAGCGTTAGACATAGTATAGCGTCAGACAGAGTGTAGCGTCAGACAGAGTGTAGCGCAAACAATTTTATGTTTTTAACGCAACATTTTTTGGAAGTCGCATTAAAAGTTTTACTTCAAAAATTAGTGTCAATAAATAAAAAATAATAGTTTTTGTGATTTATTGATAAAACAATTTATTTTCAAGCTTTAATTTTCAAGCAATAAATCGTCTTGTGAGCTTCCTTTCTATTTTTCTAAAATGTAGTTACACGTAAATGCTTTGTAGCCGACGATATTATGAAATATTATCAAAATTCTGTTCATCCTCTAAAACTCTGTTCATCCTGTGTAGTCTTTATTAAATTTTTATATATACATTGTAATTGTTATTTATGTTGTTTTCGTTTTTAATATTTTGAAAAATAAAAAACAATCGATTAATATAAACGGGATACTAAATCATAGAATTTGTTTAACGTGTAATTTGTTAAAAAATAAAAGATTCAATATTTACAGACCCTAACACTTAAAATAGTAATGCACGGTCCCTATAATGCATAAAATATAAAATGAAATATAAAAATCAAAAATGGCAAAACATTTTCTAAACGAATCCCCCGACCGGTGATAAATTTTCATAATTTTTGGAAAAATACCTCAAGCAAGTGTCATTGATGTTATTGTAGATGTTAGTAAAGAGCTATCCATATAAGTTTCCACGGAGGACGTTTCCATATAAGCGAACCCCAAAACATCAAACTGAGAGTACGTAACTTATACAATACGTAAAAACAAAAATGACGAGAGAGTTGCTAATCTAAAACAAGTGACAAAGAAGACCTAATGTGCATAATCTGGATAGTTAACAATACTGACATTAATGAAATCGCTAATAAAGATAGGGTACATCTCAGGATACGTCCTATTAAATAATTGTTCTAATTGTTGTCCTAACCAATTAAAGACAACCCGTATGTGATTCAGTTTCAGAGACCGGGATTCAGAAGTCAGGTGTTTTAATTTTACGTAGCCTACCACCTGAAAAACGTACGAGCTATGAAAAAATTAGGCAAGTGTTGGACTATGATTTATGGAGAATCATCTCGACAAAGTAGGCCATGTTCCTCTAAGACCCGTCATCAGAATCTGAGAGAAGAATCACCTGTTATTGTAGTGAAAGCAATGCGATAATTGGTGATTATTCTCTCAGATTCTGACGGGTCACTTGCAAAGTTCAGGTTTGACCAAAGAAGAAATTTTGAAGTCGAAATTTAGCAGAACTTTATGGCAAACTTAGGCATTCAAAAAACAAATACAACAACTTTACATTTTTAGTCCGATTTAAAGATTGGTTTAAACATAAATTCGAATCGAAAGATTTTCGAAAGAGAAATTAGCATAGAAATTCTAACTAATATTTTGATTGATACTGTTAAACAATTTCTTCTGTGATTTAAAGTCTAAAGTTTGTGATTTCTCACCTTAACACATTTACCAGTAACTGGACTGGATTAACCGAAATTGTCACACCCTGTAAACCAGAAACGACTAACTTATAACTCCACAATCTTTTTTTATGTAATCGAAATTAAAAACTTTTATCTTTGCCGATTTTTTGTATCAGTTAAACATATAAAATTCAATTCTTATTAAATTTAAAATCAATTTCAACTCATCTTCTAATCGTAAGAGGCATCGTCTAACATAAATAAGATCAACTAATATATTTTAATTCAGCAAAACTGTAGTTAATAAAACAAAGAAACAAACCAATGCTGACAATGCCATCTACCAACAAACCAACATAGCAACTCATAGAAAAGTTAATTAATAAAAAATACGGTTCGTCGCTTAGTTTAGTTCTTTCTCTCATTTTCTCTCATTTCAAAACACAAGTCTTTTGATAAAGTATATTCACAATAACAAAAGATTTAAACAAAGTAGAAATTTATTTAAATGAAAATAAAAATCTCTTCCAATAGTTTAGTCAGTGGGACAACACTTGACTTGACACCATAAACGTAAACAACTTTACTTTTCAAGGTCAATTATAATATTGTGATGAAGAAACGCAACAACATTTGACATTTAAAATTTAGAGAATTTTTTTTATCAATTTTATTAGTTTTAGTTTCGTTTTATGTTAATCACAAATTGCACCATTATCATTTTATATTCATTATTATTCGTCTTACGTTTTCGTTCGTTTTGTGATTTCTTTTTATATTCTTTTCTGTTTTGTTATACAAAATAAAAGAAATATTTTAAATTTCATCAGAATTCTTGAATTAAAAATATATAAATAAAACAAATTATTGGAAACTCAAATAGTTTTCATTGATTTTTACGTATAGATATAGAATTAGAGAAGGAGATAGATGTGAGAGAATAGCATGTGTTTCATTTGCTATGGATTTTTTATATTATTACTGTCATGGATAGCAAGATTGTTTTTCATATTTTGAACTAATATTTGATTGTTGTTGCGTAAAACTTTTTTTAATGAACAACTTTAGATTTATTGGTTGAATTTAATAAAATAATAGAATTTTTTTTATAAAATGTGTTACGTAGTAGCAACTACAGTATGTGTCGGAACAGTGCACAAAAACGTTTTAAGGTCATGGGCTACGATATACGTTCTCGTCACAACGCACATTTTTTTGTTTTTTTTTTATATAATTTGTAAGAAGTCACAACAATAAGTTCGATCACATTACAAAATATGACATAGGCCAATGTTTAATTATTGGTTTTAAGTATTTACCGAGTACACCGAGTACCAGAATATTCTCGGTACTATGCTTGCCCGATTCCATTTTTTAATACCAGGCGTTTACCTGGAACCGACAATTTTAATAAAATTTAAAATAGTTTGAAATTTATAAATTTAATTTATTCGTTTGAAATAAAAACAAAAATCGTAAATAAAACCAACATGCGAACTGTGCATGATATTATTAACTATATCGTAAATTATAATTTTGTGGTGAATATAAAATTCTTTTTTGTGATAGATTGATAATAAAATTCACAGTCCACAGGTTGCACGTTAAAATAAGGATGTTAAAACTAGAAACTACCTATGCTGAATATTTCTTCCCGAATCTTTTATGAGTTCACCCACTCTGTTGCATTTTCAAAACTCTGCGCGAAAGGCCACTTTTCGAGAGAGCCAGTTAATTTCCAAATTTTGCTTTTACTCTCTTAAAATAATCGTTTTGATACGAATCGTTTATCGATTGTTCTGCGCACACGATGGAAGGGTGTTTTAAATTCTTGACATCATAGAAGTAGTATTTATAGTAGATGGACAGTTCGAATTTTTTTCGGTGATGGAGTGAATAGATAGTCTATCAATTTAACTGTTGAGTGACGAACACCTCACCAAACATCGCAACAATATTCTATACATGAGTTAAAAATTACTTATAGATTAACAGAATTTATCCCTAGTCAAAAATTTGTTTAGATCGGTTCATGAATTCTAATTTTTGCATTTTACATTTAGCAAATTTGAATACATGTTCAATGTTCCATTTCATGTTATTTTTATTAACAGCGCCCAGAAATGTAACTTAACTCAGTCGTCCTTGTTTGATGCATAATGGTTTATCTTAGTAGAAAAGCTTTAGAATGTTGCTTCATCCTTAACATGATATTGCTGTAATATAGGTCGGGTACCCCATACCCGGTTTTTTGTATGTTTAGGACCGGTACATCATAAGTTTAAGCATGTTAATAATATTCGGTCTGTTATCATTGGCATTTTTTTTGGCCGGCTATTTAGGTCGTTAGAATATGAGACTTTTAACCTCTGGGTTTGGATTCGATTCCGACTCTCAGTTGATTAATGTTCAGGACAAATGTAGTCCAAAGGCCTTCTCCTTTCGTCCTGTCCTGTAATAGTCAAGACCTCAATTTGGGAATCCGCAAATTTTTCTTTTGTTAATTTCCTTCCTTTTTCCTTTTCCTTAAATATAAAACATAACGAAAAAAAATAAAATATTATGAAATTGGAAGAATGTAAAAAAGGGATTCCAAAAAGATATTTGAAAAAGTAAAAATGAGAGTGATCTCAATTTTTTCTTTAAATAACATCAAACAAAAAAAGAATTATTTCGTATTTTTACGTGAAAAAGTTTTGTATTTTGATTTCGTAGAAAGAAGCTGTGGAAATTAGCGATTTTTTTTTTGATTCGAAAGAGTATACCATCAATAAAAATGCTAGACAATCAACAGGACATCAATATCATTTCGCGAAGTGAATAAGTTTTAGGTGGTGAGTGAAAAGATTTGTTTACTATCTTTCAATTACTAATAAGAAGGGTTAACGTAATTTTAATATAGGGAGAGTTATGATATGACTCTTGAAAGTCTCGGCGGCATGTTATAGGTACGCAATTAAAATATTTCGTTTCTTTCTGTGCACGGTAAAAATTTTTTGTACTGGTCGGTAGAATTCACGCTCGAAATGAGCAAGCTGCATGATGTATTTGCCGGTGCGATCAACTGGTTGACATTTTTGGTCCAGCAGACTTCATAATAGACATAGTAGTTGAAGTTTGTGGCTGTAGGTTGAAAACTACTATTTTTGAGTTTTGATAATATGTTTTAAAGATATTGGGATCGGGATATGATAAAGTTAAAGTTTTGACTTTTATCGTGTGATTCGCAACAGGCAGGTCTTATTTACAAGTCTAATATACTTAAGCAACAGGTCAAGTCTACTTAACGTAGACTCAAGTCCGTCATTGTTCGAAATTTCATAGCTTGAAAAACTAAACTTAAACAGTTGCCCAGTCTACAGCGTTAGTATATTATATTTATTTAAATAATTAAGACAATAGGAAAAAATGTTTACACGAAAACAATTAAAACAAACTGTTGTTCCTTTAAATGGTCGTTCATATTTGAGGATGAGCAGTTAAAGTTAGTATCACCATTGGCAAAGATAATTATCATAATAGCATTAAAGCCAATCGAATCCTTAATCGGTCACTCATCGACAGTTTATAGTTATTGGCACTCATCGTCGATATTTGGTTAAAATATTTAAAATCTTTTTGAAAACAGTTTCAATCAAAACGAAACCGAATTATAATTCTGCATCTGATTTCGTAATCGAAACAGTGTGTTTCAACCTGCAGCCACAAATTTCTACTAGTTCTGGCGGAACAGAGCACACGTACACCTTATCTTGGCATATTACTCAATATGCAACAATACACCTTTTCAAAATATTAGATTTTGCATAAATTAAAAAGTTATTACCAACTCTACTACCAAGTCAATACTACTCGAAATGGCACCCGCCTGTTAAAATAATGCTTCAATATCACATTGGGGTCACCAGTTTATTTATTTATTTATTTTCATTTCTCGATGTTTGCTTATCTTTTTTTATAAGCTATTATGATAAAAAACTTTAAATTTTTAGTGTAAAGATACCTTACCAGTGATATTGATGCATAGAAATATCACGCTAAATAGGTGTTAACATGTTGTGACGTTTTAGAGAAAATATAAATTTAGAACATCTTCAATCAAAATTTTATTGCGTAACAAAAATTTTAATTTGTTATTTGTTTTTAAAAATTCAATTGATGGACGGCTGTACCTTCTCTAAACTGAACTACACCTTTTTTATAGTTGGATGTATGGAAATGAACTCAAAATTTAATTAATTTTCAAAAAGACTTAGCTGGTTTGAAAAGGGACAACTGGAGAAAAAAGAAGAAGGATGGCAAGCGAAAAATTGTTTTGAAAGGAGTCGAAAGAGAGGTGAAAACCCCCGAGGTGGCGATTATTGTGTAATAAAAACATAAATGTTGTAAAGTAGAAGGGAAAAAAATTATTGGGAGGTAGTTGAACAAGTGGTGGTATGGAAACAAGTTTAGAAGGATTTTATGATAGGAAGGTATTTAGAATTGAGATAGGTAAGGTCGGCTATTAAATTGATGAATTTGGGTTTTGATAGGGCTATATGTAACATGATTCTAGAAAAGCGTCATAAAAATGGGATTGTGCGGATAGAATTTTGGGATGTGGGGAAATCAAAGGTATGTCCCATGGTTTTAATTTGCTCTTTTACAGTCATCAGGGCGAAAACCGAGATGTGTTTCTGTATTCTAGTTTTGAGCTGTTGTTTCGTTTCGCCTACGTAAACAGTATCACAATCGGCACAGTTTAGAAGATAGATGACGTTAGACTGAGTCATAGTAAGTGTAAATTCGGCATCCACAGCGGTAGTGGAATATTTTTTATTCTTAGACTTGATCTTCGATGGTCGACGAGATCATTGGAGCCGAAATACATAAACTTTTCCATAGATGATGCCTGCCTGTCAGAGAAGACATTTCGTCAACCCACTGAACAACGTTATAGGTTTGCTTTCAATGAATGACACCGTAGCTGGTATATAAAAATGCGACGAATTGATGATTCTGACTAGACAAAATAAGATGATTTTTCGAAGTTGTTCAAAATCGAGTTATTAAATTACATATATGGACTATGATTCTTCAATGTTGTTCAATTGTCTCCTCCTAACATGGCAGAAGAAAATTACTATACTAGACGATGATTCTGCAGTTGATCAATTATGTCTGCCTAACATGGCAGCTAGTTGTTGACAATATACGATGGTTTTTTGAAGCTAATTAATTACAGCTGGCAGGAAAACTATGATACGATACGATGATTTTAACGTTGATTAATTTTATCTGCCTAACATACAAGCTATTCACTCGATGACGATGATTATCAAAAACAAAACAATTACAGCTGGCTAATATGGCAGAAAACTATTATACAATATGATGATTCTGACGTTGATTATTTACATCTGCCTGACATGGCAGGAAAATATTATAAAATGCGATGATTCCGAAGTTATTGAATTATACATATATATATATATATATATATATATATATATATATATATATATATATATATATATATATATATATATATATATATATATATATATATATATATATATATATATATATATATATATATATATATATATATATATATATATATATATATATATATATATATATATATATATATATATATATATATATATATATATATATATATATATATATATATATATATATATATATATATATATATATATAAAGCCAGCAAGTTTTGGTTGCCAGATGGTTTTGAAGTTGATTATTTTTTATCTGCCTAGCATATCGGCTATTTTATTCGATGATAATGATTATAAAAATAATATAATTACAGCATGGCAAAAAATTAAACTGCAATTAGAAAGAAAAATATACAGTTAGCACATGGTTTCAACAGCAAGAATAGCACTTCTTATTAGCAATCCCTATTCACGAAGACAAAGGTCAATTCAAAGACATGTGAAACACAACACTTTTATTTTTATATTTTATTATTTTTATTTAAACTTATTTTATCTTTTAACAGCACGAAAATTAATTTAACAAACATGATGAATATGAAATTATAATAAGAAATGAGAAGAAGTTTTCACAAAAATGTCTGACCTTATGTAGTAATTTTGTATCAGTCCCGACAACTCAACAAAAATACGTTCCATACTCAAAAGAACATATTATCCCAAACAAAACTGCTGAACGCAACCATATATTTCTTTTTCTCCAATTTTGAGTGGAGAACGTATTAATTGTCAGATTGACGTACTGATAAACAACAACATTGGAATTAAGTTAAGTTTATATTATATTATTTTTTAATTTATAAAATACTAATTTCTATTTTCTATTTTTCAAGGAAATGCGAAGCACAAATGCAAGTACTACAAAACAAGGACAACAACTATAAATTGAGTTAAGTTTCCATTATAATAAATTTGAATATGTATAAAATACTAGTGTTAATTCTTTTCTTTTCTTTTTAGGGAAATGCGAAGCATTAACAGTAAGAGTTTGATCTTTGACTTTAGAAAATATAAGGAAATTTAGGGAAGTCGGGTAGAAGAAAACCAGGCAACTTCAGAAAAGATATTGTGGAAATAATTTGTAGGATGTGGTTGAAACCGTCGATATAGAGGAAGAGAATGTATACAGAGTCGACAAGGAGAGGAAATGAGAGAACAGAGAATGAAGAAAAGGCTTGGTATTTTTTCAGTATTTTGTTGATGATGTGAAGGGAGAAGTTGTTGTTTGTAGGATTTTGGAAATCGTTTGGATATTTTTTTGTGTATATTTTATATCACACAATGAGAGGATGCGTTTGGTAGAGGAATATCCTATGTTAGTTTTTTTTATTGAAATGGTGGAGCAGATGAAAAGTTCAAGAGTCGGTTGGAAGTAGTAGGTTTATGGTACCAGTTGGTGAAGATAATGTGGTCAATGTTGCGAATGATGCTTATATCTAGAAAACTGTTTTGATTATTGTTCTCCACTTCCTGGGTGAATTGGATGCAATGAGAAATGGAGTTAAGAGAGGTTAGTGTATCCTCAATGTAAACGGATGGAATACAGCAAATGATGTTATCAGCGTATTTTTTAAAGAAAAACGGAGAGCAAAGAAGCCGGTCTAAGGATCTGATCAAAACATCTCCAAGGACAAGGTCAGATGGTGTGGGAGAAAGGGAGTTACCCGTGGTCCTCTACTTTGACCATAGATGCAATCGTGGCAGGTGAATTGAGATGTTTTAACAGTACAAAAGAGGATTATCTGTTCGAATAGCTGGAAGGTGATGAACTTTTGGATGCGGTTCCATCGGTTACATAAAGCGGTCAACGCCATGACTACTGGAACATTGATAAACAAAGAAATGATGTCTTTGGTTCTAATGGCTGAGAAGAGAGGAATGGCATTGACTATGGAGAATTGTAATGGGCACGATATTACTTTATCAGATGTACTTCCAGTTTCCGTCCTATAGTAATATGCTATAAGACTTATTCGAAAACATATGTTTATATATTCAACGTCATTTAAACCTTGTTTGTGTAACAACACAATTACTCAAAACAATCCGATGTAAATCTGAGCCGTTTCTGGTATTAAATTATTTTTTGTTAATTTTCTATATTTTTTCACCTAAAAAATTGTAGAGAATTAATAAATTGAAGAAAATACACAGTTTCAATCTATTATAAACTTTATGCTGACCGATGAATTTACATTTTAGCTCGTGCGAAAAAAATTTTGTTAATTTTTTTTTTAATTAGTCAGTTGGTGGTTGGTAATTAAGTTGACCAGTAGTGAGTTAATTTTTAGATATGGAATGAATCTTGGATATTGAGTTGAATTGGCGTTACGTTAAGTTAAGTGCTATAGTTTTAAACTAAATAAAAATAAACGAATTTGTGTGGATTAATGCGCTTATCGCCGTAATAAAAGCTTGAAAGAATGTCAATTGATGTCTTATTAAATAACTCATATAAAAATATCAATAATCACTGAATCAGAGAAAAAATTTTGGTGAAATTTACATTAAGTTTAAGCTATTAAAAATAAAAACAGAAACAAATTTTTTTTGTGAAGCATTAAGTGTTTGTATTTATTGAGGCGACTGTTGGTGAAACAAAATAAAAGGGTTTGGGAAGTGAAATGTGAAGAACCATAACCATAAAGATGTTACTAGTTGTGGAGATATGTTTAACTAGGAGTTTTTTTTATTTGAGTTGTCCACATAGACATAACTAATGCACATAAGTGTTTTTATATGTTCTTTTTTATATAACACATTTTGTTATTGTTGATCTTGTTGATATCATAAGATGTTAGAATAACATAATTAGAATAATTAGGGGAGAGTTGTTCCATGGCCGATCTCCCTTCTGGAGATCCTAGGTGGTGTTCTTAGGCGCGTGCTTTTTTTTTGTTATTTTAAATTTTCTTGTGTGTAGAGGATGGTCAATAGAACCTTCTCTAAAGTGAGCTAGCGGCAGGATTATAAGCATGCATGACCAACTGGTAGACCTTAACGGACCGCCAGACAAACCTCCCAATACAGTATGTGGAAATGTCTGAAAAAAGTAAGTTAATTTTTTCCTTATATGAGGAAGACAACATAATAACACTGGTGTTGCCTTTGTCAGCTGGGGTGTGTAATGAAGCGCTGCTTCGTTGACTAACAACGAAGTGGCATAGCAGGCCGCGTACCTAGCGAGATTATTTTTAGCCCCAGACTAACTGCAGCCTATGGGGTCGAGAGAAGAATACCTGCTGCTCCAGCACAAATAACTGAATTTGTACGTGTAACATGAGATAAGAACAGATGTAAAAAAAAGGTAAGTGAGCTAAACAGACTCTGGCGACCCCCGTGTACGAACGAACCACGGTCACAACGTCCAACCCCCATATTTCAGCACTAATTCACACACTCTCGCATCTCATCCATTCATGCACACACACACACTCACACCCCCACATACACACACACATGCACACATCCAAGTCCATACGCCCAATTTACATGAAAAATATAATATAAATGAAAATTGTGGTAATATATAAATCTGTCATCAAAGAAAGATTGAAGCTTTAAAATTTAAAATAATACTATTCAATGTTGGTCTATAATAGGTATATAGTCATTAATAAAAAAAAACTTCATCATCATTCGCTTCTTCAGCGATTTTTTTATTGATCGAAATTCACCAAAACGATTCCTTTTGAATTTCTGATAAAATACTAAAATTAAAATTTATTTGTTGAACCAACTCTCTCTAGTATTTACAAATCCAATGGTCCTTCATTTTTCGAATACGAAGTAAAACCCTCGAAGCATTATTATATTTACTGATCTGCTTTAGACCAAGATACCATGGGTTACGATTATGTAAAGGCATAACTTCATGACATCCACCATTAAACAAAATGAAGAAATTTGGTGATGAATAACGACAGCTCGTATTACGACAATTTTCATATTTATCTCGAAAGGTATTAATCGTTACGTTAGTTTGTTTATTAGTCACACTATAGGATGAGATTGGTATGAGTAATATCGATCCCGTAAAAGATATTTTTATTTTCTGGTGTAATAGTTTTTGCCTGGAAAAATCGTGAATGATTTCTAAAGCTTTTTCTTTAGACAATATGGTTTTAAAATTCAGCACCCATTATAGCAATAATAAAAATTACCATTAGTTGTAAGCAAATGAGTTTTGGTTAAATTTCAATGTATATTATCATTAATGGTGCTATTAGGAACCTTGTAACCATTCGCTATTACTCTTGTTTTCCTTCATATTTTCCAACAATAAATTACTGGTAATGAATGGCTAAATCACATAAGATAATGCACTAATTATAATTAAAAAAAATTAAAATAAATCGAAATATTAATTACATATGCATTCACCCGCCCACATACACCCCACCCCATACATTCACGCAAACATTCATAGTACAAACGCTCCCACATATATACATATTTAAAACGACTCACCCCATAGCTTGGCCAGCTCCCACTCCTGTTGTCCAAAGTTAATCGCTCATCCTCATCCAGTTCATCGATTGGTGAGCTCTGACATCAGTATCACGACGACAATGTAAAAATTATTGTAATACGAACTTGTTGATGATCGGTGATATTTCTTTCCCCCTTATTTTTTGTATTACCGGAAATGTACTATTCAGCAGGAATGAAGATGTCAACGTAATATCACAAAAACAAAATGGTCGTGCGGGATACGTATTTATAATCGTAACATGCGGCCAAGTATTTCCCGTAAATCACACTCCAGCTTCCAATCCACTGATTCACTTCGTCCTGAATCCTGATATCAGTGTTACCCCAGAAATATCACAGAGATTTTGTGGATTTTAATAACACAACTATCTGGAACATGAACAATCTCCCAATTTCAACAAGCAATTAAAATAAAGATGATTACGAGTTACTGAGTAACAGTTTTTGGTTAAATTTATTTTTTTTTAACAAGAAACGTGAATCCAAGTTTCCTTGCTTTTGATATTCACGCAAGAAATGCCACAAGATAACAGAGATTGACCGACAAGGTCATTGTTTTCTTTTTGTTTTCTACAGCACAAAAACATATAAACTTTTACTAAATTTGAACTAGTAAATTAATTAAAATAAAAAAATTGCACTAATTGAACTATTTAATTCTAAATTGATTTAATTAAAAATTGCACTACTTAAATTTAGAAAACGAGACGTGAATTCAAAAAGAAATTCCATTTGCTTTTCGATATTCACGAGAGAAAATCCACAAGGTATCAGATATTGACCTACAAGGTCATTGTTTTCTTTTTGTTTTCTACAGCACGAAAACATATAACTTTTTGCTAAATTGCACTAATGGATTATGCTAATTAAAAAAAATGGACTAATTGCACTATTTAATAATAAATTTAATATGGGTAAAATTTCACTACTTAAATTTAATATACAGAACGTGAATTCAAAAAGAAATTCACGAATAGAGTTTTCAAAGGTAACAGAGACCGAAGCTATCTATCGCGTCCTATTTATAATCAGCTAACGCCGTTTGCCAACAATAACGAATCGATAAGGTAGTTTCTTGGAGAATTTTGTTTCCTTATTTGTTCATTATTTATATTATTTATATCATTATTTATGTCC
Source organism: Diogma glabrata (assembly GCA_963693315.1). Lineage (NCBI taxonomy): Eukaryota > Metazoa > Arthropoda > Insecta > Diptera > Cylindrotomidae > Diogma > Diogma glabrata. The sequence continues at coordinate 51,694,732 of OY856188.1, forward strand.
ACTAATGAATTTACATAGCTAATTGGTTTACAAAAAATTGAAAAGAATTAAATGATAAACATTGATTATGATACGATTGTAAGAATTATACATGAAAACCGCGCGATTATGAATCAATGGTATTGTACAACCGTTCCATGACAATTTTATAGCGATTAACGATTACAAATTGAATATACGGAACTACATTGGGAAATAGCACACAACTATTTTATGATAATAATGTTTTTTTAAACGGAAACCCTTGTAGATGACGACCACGGATCGAGTACAAGGAACTATGTTTAAAGGAAAAACGAAAATAACCATGCAAACTTCGGTCAATGCAAATTTAATGCATGTGGGAGCGGTTCGACTCTCAATCACGAAGTCTGAATCACACTTCATAACAGGTGTAGGCTTGGATAAGGATAAAGTTGGTGTGGGGGTGGCCTGCGGACTTTAGAAGATCAGAATGTATGCTGGAAGGAGCTGAGAAGATCTTCAATGGTGCTAGCCCTTTTCTTCAGGTGAGTTTTTAAGCAAAGCTGTTAGTAGAAGACATAATGTTGAGTTTGTTGCTGAGTTTGAGGGGTGTATGTGGTACAAATTTGGGGCCAAAATTTGTCAATTTGTCAATTTGTTTTTCATGAATGTGAACATAGGGAAAACGGAAAATAGTAACTTTTGGCTCACTTCTGGTATTGCATTGAAGGTGACATTGGGTTTTATTATGCGCATATTTCATATGTCCATTAGTTAAAACTGAAAAGGTATTAGTAGGAGAATATTTTGATTATTTATACTCCACCAAAACGAAATATAATTCTATGGAAAGCGGACCCGGTTAATTCATCCAATAGAACCTGGATTACTTTTGTGGAACAGTCATCAACGGAAAGTTAGTTATCATCTACCACAAAAACATTAGCATAAATATTTCTACTATGTTATATTCATTGAATCTAACTTTTACCATGAAATGCTACATTTTTTTTATTGGCACGAAGAGTCGGATCCGGTGCAATCATGGGGTGAGTTTTATGTTTATTTAATTTTAAATTTATTAATTGTGATAATCTTGGCTTCTTTGGAATTTGGTGTCGTTAGAGTACCTGCTCTTTGTTTCGCTTAATTAAATCCGTTTATACCCTTTTATTTGCGTGAATTTTTTGTATTTGTACTTAGCTGGGGGAAATTATTTCTCGAACACAGATGGCTGAAGCTCGATGGATTAAAGCCTCACTTGGCACGTAGTGGTCCTATTGCTTCCTGTTTCTGACATCACTAACAGAATCAGTATTCATTACAACAGTGATAAACTGGCTAATATCAGTTGTTTAAATTGTCTCGGACTAGCTTTGTCTAGATTTTGCGACAGTGCATAAATCAATGGTTTATGATTCATAAGTAGGACAAAATTTCGCACTTCTAGAAAATAATAAAAGCGTTTAAAGTTGTATTCTAGTTTAGAAATTTAAAAAAATTGATCAAAATCGAAAGTTACACCTTTAAGAATATGTCGTCAAAAGCATAGAACTATTTTCGGTAGTTACAGCGTTTTTTGTGACGCGGTAGGGGTTGCTCGATTCACTCAAAGGAGGACCCTTGAACCCTTGGGAGATTTTTTCATACACCATATATAGTTGGAAATCTACAACTCAAACAATTTTTAAACGTATTTTTTTAAAACTTCTTCTTTCTAGATGTTCGACAAGATATCTCAAGTTCTACTCGAACGATTCACTTGAAATTTAGTGAAAATCTTTTCTGTATATTCTTTTATACTGTGAACCTTTGATTTTGAAAAAAGAATTTCATTGCAGAAAGGTCGAAAAAACAATTATATTTTCAAATGGTCGCCATTTTGTAAAATTTTTTTAGCTAAAGGTCGAACGACGTCTTTTCTAATATTTTTTAATAATTTTGTTGTTTCAGAACATTAAAATGGCTTAAACTACGTCAAGCAGAACGCACCTTTTTTGTATAGCCCCCCATCACAAGCCTATAACTTATTGAATTTTTTATTTTTTTTTTTTTTAATATATTAATAATAATTATGTACAAAATGGATACTAAAAACGTTTTTCTATTTTTTTCTCCTACTCTAAAAAATTCCTAAATTTAGCCCTCAAGAGCAGAATACCCCCTTAATGGATGAATAAACTGGCAAATGTTCAAGATTATAAGCGCTATAGTGAAGAGGACTGAACCCTGGCATAAAGTCAAATTCAGCCTTTGCTTAAGTTTATCAGCTGCTAGTCTGTGAGTTGAGCAGGATAGTGGAGGTCCACTTATAGGAACCATGACACTAACGATGATAAAAGAATAAACCACTGAACGTGGAATACCTTAACTCAACTTTAAAAGTTTTCGTTCCATAAGTAGACACAATAGTAAAATTTGCTGCAACTAGAGTAAAATCTAATTTCATACATAGTTTCCACTTATTTGTGTAAAATTTCAGGTTTTTATTCTGAAGATCTAAGTTTTTATTCGCTGTTTCACCAATGAGATTTTGAAATTTTTTTTTACTTGGTTATCATTGTCGAAGTGTTGCGAAGACTGTGTTGCTTGAAAAATTGATGGATACATCAAAGCATTGAAAATATCATCTGCAGTGACCCGGCTTCAGCTTCAAGAGTAAATTTCTCTGATTATACAGTACATAGCTGTACTGTATAATCAGAGAAATTTTGTTTTGCATCATGCTGCGTTTCTCGCAACAGTTTGGATGTTTGTTTAGCACCAACATCGGTTATTGTCACATTTCCTAAACGTGAGAAAAAAAACATGTTTAATTGAGGCGCACAGACGATCGAGATCAGGATGTGCGATTATATCACTTACAAGTTGGACCAGCTTTGGAGTAAGTGCACGAAAAAAAAGTTCTAAATTTGATCTTTTTGCTTATGACTCAATCTCTTTTGAACGGAGTCTCAAGTGTTAGAAACCACAAATCGGGTTGAGTATCCCATAAAGATACAGGATTCAACCTACGGCATTAATTTTAATGTCGTGTTTAGAGCTTGCTACTACAAAGAGCTTGAGCGTCATAAGATGTTGATGTAGACATTGGTTTTTGGTAGCTGTTGCTACATTTCGTTGATATGATTTGATGGTGCTGTGACTTAATAAAATCTATATATACGGTATCAAAACTAGTCCTTTAATTTACGATTTAGTGATTTTATTATATAAAATATTATTAAAAGACTGTCCTAGCTTGGCTGATGTAAAAGTTATCATACCTAACTGTCATAAAGACATATAAACATCCAATTTCATTCTTTGTAGCATCATCATACTAGGCCACTATAAAAAATTACTTCTTGCGATTTTTTTGCATATAAACACTTAAATATTTAAATAAATTTATTGTTCGCATAGAATCAAAATTCACACACAATTCATACATAATTTCCATTTTTCTTTCTTCTAAAAATACAAACACTTCAACTTTTGTTATTAAATTTAATAAACATTTGCTGATCTATTAAAACTCTAAAATAAAAACAAAATACCCAAGTAATGTTAATCAACACTAATCCACCATTCCTACCTTTCGTAAACACATGCAAACATTTTCTTTAAGAAATAATATTTTACCTTTTCTAACATAAGGTCTTAAGAAAGAGAACATCGTGTAATAACCGGCTTTGTAGCCATCGTCAACAATGATCGTCATCCGCCATTCAACATTTTTCTTATAATTTTTTTTTTCAATTAAAAACACGTCGGCAATCACCATTCTTGAGTAAAGCGTTGAAGTGATCGCGGCGTAACGTCTTTCAAGAAAATATAAATTTTAATTAAATAACTAACTATTCGGGTGTTAGTTGTTTAATTAATAATAAATTAAAAAAATTTATTTATTGCTGAATCGAAACATTTTTTGTATAAATAATTTTATTCGAAATAAACGAAACAAAAACGGATTATAATTTAAAAGATTTTAAAATTTACCTTAATAACTAAATAGGGTGACAATAAAAGTTTTTTGTGTTGATAATTTTTGTGTTTGTGTAAAAAAAATATGTAAGATCAATTGACGTGGAAGATATTATTAAGAAAAAAATATGAATTATATATATAATTTAATTTTATTAAATTACGTTAATTTGAAAAGTTAAATAATTTAATTTAAAATAAAAATTAATTACAATAAATATGGAGATTAATAAATTTTAAATAAAAATTGTGTTAAATATTTTTATTTATTAAGAAATCGTTCGCCATTTTTTTTTCTTATATTATTTCTTTTCGAACACTAATTTCCTCAATCGTGATCGGAATGCAGTGATTTTAATTAAAAGCTCAAATGTGTTAGTGAATTTTTTTTTAGATTTGTGTTTGTGGGTATAGTGAAGAAAGATTAAACAAAGTTTCGAGAAACAAATCGTAAGAAATTTAAAAAAAAAATCCAATTGATTGATCGTTTTTCGAATAAAAAAAAACTTAATAAACTAAAATGGGCGACTCAACACCAATCTGCCGTTGTCGTGTTTTATATTTAGGATCTGCAGTACCACGACAAAGTAAAGATGGATTACAAGGAATACAAGAACCGTTACGTAGTTTGTATCCGTCTGAAGGTGCTGTCGGTGCTAAAGGAATCGATTCATGGCTTAGTGTTTGGTCGAATGGGATTCTTTTAGAGAATGTTGATGAAAATCGAAAACAAGTCACACGATTTTTTCCCATCGACTCACTACATTATTGTGCTGCTGTACGACAGGTTTTAATACCGGAACGTGGAAATTCGAATCCAGAACCAAAATTTTTACCACTCGATTCACCATTTGCACGTACACCAAAAGCACAACATCCACCAATTTTTGCTGCAATATTACGACGAACAACTGGAATTAAAGTATTAGAATGTCATGTTTTTATATGTAAACGTGAAGCAGCCGCAAATGCATTAGTACGTTGTTGTTTTCATGCGTATGCAGATAATTCATACGCTCGACAATTAGAAGGTGGAAACTCGGGTGGCGGTGGTGGTAGTGTTTATGGAACACTAGGTAAACCTAACGGAGATTCGGGATGGAGATCAAGAGCTGGTAGTACAACAACATTAAGTAGTGTTGGACGTATTGGCGGACAAATGAATGGCTTAAATGGAAACGGTGGTGATGCATTTACAAATAAAAATTGTAAGTAAATTTATTTTTATATTTTTATTTTGTGAGAAATATTTACATATATGAAAAATTATGTCATTAAAAACTCGTTTCGACTGCACAAAAGAATATGTTTGAGAAACCATTTCAAACAATTTTTTTTGTTTCGATAATTTATGGGAAAAATAAAATTTATATTATTTTGAATATTTTACTGGAAAACTCAAGAATTCAACACTTTTTAATAATATGAAATTGCGATGGTAGAAAAGGCTATAATTATATTGAAAGATGAAACCTGTTCTGACGATTATTGTTATCTTAGTCTTGAAAATACAAAATATTCCTCTTTTCATTTCTTAACTTCTTGAGTTTTGTGTGTATGTTTCGGTATGTGTTGAATATTATATTAACCTTGAAAATTCATATGACTGAACACTTTTGAATTTCTGGATATGATTATTTGTGTATGGATGATTGCTTCAAAGATGATCAATTTTTATGAGATCATTTTAGTGTGGCATACATTATGAGATATAAAAAAAACTAATATGTGTCTTCAAAATAATGGGTGGTCTAACCAAACACAACGGTTATCTTGATAAATAAATGTTAGGTTGGGTTGATGTTGTATAACACAAAACCATACAAATAATTTCAGAACTGGATTAAATCGATTGGGTTAGCCGGGATACTACGGAAAGAAATAGAATTTTTTAATTTTTTGGGGTTCATGATTGCTACTCATTTTCCTAATAATATCTTAAGGGTAATCAACTATATTTTCAAGCTCTCCAACTGCAAATAGCTAAAACTTCTCTGCTTCTATTCCCTCCACTAATGTAGGTCGCTGTATAACTCCAATTACATCTGAGGGTAGTGATGTCACCAGTGAGATCCTTGAAATAATGTACGCTTTTCTCATTTTTACAACTGTCATCTTTATCATCATGTGTAAAAAGGATCTATCCAATCGGCAATTAATTATACGTTCTTACATTAAGATGGGCGCCATTGTAACTTTTATCGATCTATAGTGTGTGGAGTTCTTTCTTTCGTTTCCTCAATTGTACTCTAGAGTAAAAACAGTTTTAAGCCTGTTCTGTTCAGCACGGTCGATATAATCACGTTTAAAGTCGTTTGCCCCAAACTGATTTTCTTGATACCAGTTTTTCAACTGCCGCTTTAACCAAGACTCTTCTATTACTCGCGATTTCTTTACGCCATGCAAAGTCTAAGGATAACCCTGTGTTGCGTAAGGTGGGGGGAATACTTGTTTAATTCCATGGCCAACTTTTATGTTAATGATGATGTCAATTTTATGTGCAAAAGTTTGATAGTTTTTCTATTTTCTGCTTTATATACGCATGTCTGTGCGTAAGCATTGAGCTAACATATCTTTATTCTACAGGAGATCTCTCTTTTCTATTGAGATGTTTCATTAATGGTGTCAACTTTATGTGCAAAGACTTTTTAGTTTTTGTATTTTCTGCTGTATGTTCGCTTGTTCTTGCGTAGGCATAGAGCTATAATTTGTATATTCTAGATTATTGAGATGTCTTATTGGTTTCTTTTAAATATAATTTGGACATAATCTAGTAATATCATCATCTCAAGCGTCATCGCCGTTACATATGGTAGCAAAGAAGAACGATAATTAATGATTGGAGACCATGTTGGGATTATCGTCGTTTAAATGCAACTACGATATCTGATCGTTATCCGATACCCTACATTCAGAATTTCTCCAGTCATTTACATGAGTGTACCACATTTTCAAAGATTGACCTAATTCGGGCGTTTCATCATATTCCAAACCCGGAAGAAGATAAATATAAAAATGCGATACAACCCCGCTAAAAGTAGAAGGACAGAAAAATTATCTACGAATTTTATTTAAACGATTGGGAGAATTTAAGACAACCGTTAGCCCACAAAAGTGCGTACTCGATGAAAAAGTTAAATTTTTTGGGTCATAAGGTCGCACAAAATGGTATCCTTTCTTTCAGGGAGAAAGTAAAAATAATTGAAGATTTTCCAGCACCGACAAGCATAAAGCAAATATTACGATTTCTTGGTATGGTAAATTATTACCACAGGCTCGTTTCTCGTCTCACTGAGCCTTTACCAAAAGAGGAACAAAAAAAGCTAAGGACATTTCATGGCCTGTGAACTGCCAAGAAATGTTCGAGAAAGTCAAACTTTTTTTAGCGAATGCCAGTCCATTCCTCCGAAAATGCGGAATTCAATATAACAGCCGATGATTTGGGTGTATCAGTAAGTGCCGTCTTAGAACAGCGAATAAGCAACGGAGAATTGGAACCCTTGGGCTTCTTTTCTAAAAAGTTGTCGGACGCAAAGAAAAAATATGCCGGTTTCGATGGTGAACTTCTGGCAATATTTCTGGGGATCAAACACTTCAGATATTTTGTTGAAGCTAGAAGTTTCACGATTTTCACTGATCATAAGCCATTAGGGAACGCAATTAGTGCAAAAACAGAAAGAAGCCCAAGGCAATCCCAACAACTCGACATAATTTCACAATTCACAACCTACATACAAAACATAAAAGGAAAAGACACGTTGTAGCCGATTCACTTCTTCGAATGGATTGTGATGAAGCATCGGTTGTCAACAAAATTGGTCTTTCCCTGGAATAGCTGTCGGAAATACAATCGATAATGAAGTAATTGAACTGATAGCGAAAACCGATACCAGTTTTAAATTAAAATTAATCGATATTCCCGCTACGAGGTTTAAGTTATTGTGCGAGACAAGGAAAGTTTAAAGTATCAAGAATGTTTAAAAATAGTTTTATTTTGTAAAATAATTCAACTATCGGGTAAACGATTTTGGTTGCAAAAACGAAATATAACAGTTCCATTGAACGTAAATCGTATCCAGCTGGAACATTTGTTTTAACCCATTTACATCACTTTATGTCAATACGGCTTATGTCCATAGAGTCAACATAGTACTGGGGAGGGATATTTGGATGAGAAATAAAGTTAGCCAACGCCCCAACAACTACGGTAGTTAACATAAATATAACTTCTATCCATTTTCGATTTAATAAGCTATTCTTCATATTGTAACAGTTCTGTTAACTGATTGCTTACGTTAATAATCCTGAAATAAAATAATGAAACATCTTCATCAGACGCAAGCTCAATATAAAATTAATGAAATTAGTTCAACTCAACAAGGTTTAAAATAAATGAACTGAAAAATTATTTTTGCGGATGAATTTTTCTAGAGGAAACGCCCTTTTCTGCCTTTTTGAATAAAATTTTAAAATTAGAACCATCTTTGCTTAACCGTTCTTATTTTGAACCATCCAAACCCTACCAATTGACGTCCCTTAGCTTTTTTACAATAGCAATCTAGCATGTTTGACTTTAAATGCTTTGGTAATTACTATGTTCACCTCCATTGGATTTCGTTCCAGCGTGATACAAGTTTTGACTGTCCATATAACTGTTGCTTGCTGTACTTTATTTTGTAGCACCAGTTCACAAATTATTGCTTTACAATAGTTGTTATGTGCGTCCCATCTTTCTCGATAGATGATATACTATCACTATCTTGCAGCAAATTCTTCCAAATATAGTATTAATCTATATGTCCCCCCAAGTCTTTCGTTAGAATATCTGATAGATAAAAATAATTTATGCTATTTCTAATCATCTACGTCAATTACCTTAGTTTTGCTGTTTGCAAGATCCGTCACATATCTCATCAGCGTGAGTTCACAAATACTGCTTGTCGAATTTAATGGTATTCACACCTGACACTGCAATCAAGTAGTGAACTTTCACTATGAGTAGGAACTCTGCTTCCTTCAACCAGTCACAACCGGTTGTGGTGGTATTGGAAAAGATTTTATTCCATTCCGGTAAAAATAACTAAATGGTAGTTGAAAATTTTCTATGCCATTGATATAGCTTCCCTTAAAATTTACTTGGAACTTAGAGTCAAGAGCTTAATTCGAAAAATGTTCAAATCCTTAATGCTCATGCTCTTCTCGGTAGGGAGACGATAATTTTGTAAGTATTACGATGCCGCTTTTGAGTGTGCAGGGGACTGTATTTTTTGATTGACCTCGGAACATCAGGGTTTAACAATATTTGACTTGCTGTGTAGATGGCGAATAAAGATGAATCTTGATTAATGACGACGATGCGTCTAAATTGATGAAACATTCGATGAGATAAGCAGAAAATGTTGCAGCAACACTGATGAACCATTTGACGAAATAAAACTACCAATTCTTACAATGTAATGGTGGAATGAATATTGAACCCTCTCATAACGACGCACCTGTATGATGTTTGAAAAATTAAATAATAAAACATTGTGCCTGTAATGATATTTTGTAAAAGACGAAATTTATAAAATATACAAAGGAACTCCTAAATAGACAGAGAAATCAAAAAAATCTCTTTATAAAAAACTAAGAAAAACAAGGAACAAAAAATTATTTTATTTTCTAATATAATGAACGAAAAACATCGTATACTGTTTTAAAATTTGGAAAATTTAATAATACAAATGTTTGCCAACACACTCCCCCCTCAGTGTCATCACAGATGGGACGATACGAAAAAGAGAAGGAATGAGATTTAGTATGCTGTAGCATTAAGAAAACGAGCGGAAATTTTAGCAGTTCGAAATGCTCGTGTAGTTGCAGCGTTTGTGGTGTAAGGTTAAATTTTACCGTTTAAGCTGTTTTAGTTGCGTCTGCATTGAGTTTTCCAACTTCTGTAGGAGTGAAACTGGAAGGTAAAGACTAAAAAATGTTTTCTTAATATTCGGTCATAAACGATGGAGTTGAGATTGGCTGTTGTCTGGAATTTTGCTGGCATTTGTAGTGATAGTAGCATTTACAATCAAAGATTTGTACCCTAGATCTAATTCTTGAGCGGAAGGGGAAGTTACTTGGGTTGCGATCTCAGCTTTAGTTTCGATTCACAGACCTGCTTCTACTTTGTTAAAAATTTTTTGCTGAGATAGCGTCAAGGAGGACTTGAATTCATTGAAGTAAGGAAGTTTTAGAGTAAATATTTGTACATGAGGGTCCTGCCATGAAAAAATTTCCTATACATAAGCAGCGTAAACGTGATTAGCCAGTTTAACTGTCGTAGTTAAGTCAAGATAAGCTACAGTCCTCTGCGTACGGAAGCAGGAAGTATTTCTTCCCAGAGCAGCTTGAGAATATCGTCGGAAAAAGCAATTTGTGCCTCGATCATTTTCTCTAGAAGTTGTGAAGGGTAACGATGGCCGAGATCGATTCCCCTAAACACGTTTCTAGTGCGATCCGTAGTGCTACAGGTAAAACGTTGAAGAAGGACTGATTTCACCTGGTCGTAAGGGCTTGCTTCCTAGGTTCATTAAGAACGTCCCAGATAAAGGAAGGCATATCCGGGGTGATAGTACTTAAAAATTAAATAACACTTGAATTGTTCTTCCAAAATAGTGAACCAGGTGTTTGGTTGGTTGGTATTTCCAGAAAGGAGGAACTTAAACTGAAATTTGGTTTATATGGGTTGCCTCTTGATATTTTGGTTCCACAGTATAAGGCTGGTCAAAATTTTAAAGACTTTGTACATCGGTGGCAGAGGTTTCTTGAGTTACGTTAGCTTCGGCCATAAAAGCCCGTCCACTAACTAGAGCTTGTAGTTCTTCCGTTAAAACATATTTTTTAGGTGAATAAGAATTGTCCGAAGAATTCATGGTGGATACCAAAAGGAACCGATAACCAGTTTTCCTCATCCTCAAAGCTACGGCAGCTAAAAGGAAAAGTATTGCCGCTAACAAAATTGTAATGGGATGGGATTTTGTGTTGCAATTAAACATGAGGAGGTTGCTGCTAACTACACCTTCAAACAGATTAGAAGAGCCGAAATTATGTACATTTTTCAAGAAAATTAAAAACAGAATCAATCTATAACTTAATAGCAGTCTCTGAGTTCACGCCGATTTTATTTGATGACTACCACATATTTTATAATTTGTGAGGCGTTATCCTTGAAGAACTTTAAAACTTTTGTTCTGCCATTTTCCTCGATTCGGCCGCTTTTTTATTCGGAAAGCTCCGAAAAATACACATTGGCCCCGATCTTGTATATTTGCTACCACAATTTTTTTTGCAGCTATTTTCCTTGTAACAAAATTTGTCTACCATTGTCGAGTCCGACAACACAAACATGCCAAAATGTCAAATGTCGGACTCGCTAATAGCAGACATATTTTTGTTGGGCAAGGTTACCCTCGTGTTCTAAAATGAATTTCCACCCCCCCCATAGTTAAAAAAAATTGTGGTAGCAAATTTACAAGACCGCAGGCAATCGGGATTTTTCGGAGCTTGCCGAACGAAAAGCGGCCGAATCGAGGAAAATGGCAGAACAAAAGTTTTCGGACTCATCAAGGACAGCCTTACGAAGTATGAAATATGTGGTAATCATCAAATGATATCGGCGTGGGCCTTGGGACTAATATTTAAATTAATTAATTAAAAATAATAAAACTAAACTTGTTGAATCTAAAAAAGTTATACATTAAATTACGTTTCGAAATAATTTTAAAATAAAATAATGATAGCAGATTCTCTATGATAGCAGATAGCAAGTCTATTTTCAAACAGGCTTAATCCCCTGTGAAAATTGGTTTTATTTCCTCTAGTGGAAAAATTATTTTAACTAAATAACATATTGTAGTTATTGTAGTTATGTATAAAATACCATAGCATTTTCATATAATTTACAATGTTTTTAAGACAAAGCAACCATTAAAAATAGAATATAAGTTTTTTTCGCCTACATATTAAAGTGTTGCTTTATTATTGTGATTTGTGGCCTTAAATTGTCAGTTTTTAACCAAATATATTTTGTTGTCATATTTACGTCCAAAAAAGTGAAAAACATTTTTATATGTATATATTAAATTTTATAAAAAAAAAATTAATCAAAGCAACCACCATTCAATTAAAAATTTCATAATCCAATCAAAATATTTGTTAGTTTTCGTTTTCGTATTTATACGATTTGTTTAAAAAAAATTAACAAATATTTTGGTCAAAGGGTACTTGTTCAACATATTTTTATTTCAAAATTTATAAAATTTTTAATTTTGGTTTAGATTAAACAATTTTTTTAAAATATTTTGCTTGGGGCGAATAAAAAATAGTATATGATGCACGGACGTAAGCCACTTAATGTGGGTGCGTAAGGACTGTGTGCGAATCTTGGCTAATGCCTCGAATCCCAAACATACGTCCAAAAACCTTAGTTTTACGTCTTTGCATCATAATGTACTATTATATATTTACTACCATAGAAAAAATTGTATTTCCTACCCCAAGTATAACAAGATGGAACTCAAATTTGGTTCCAATTTTTTTAATACAACTTAGTAACTTAAGTTGGAACTCAAAGTGTGTCAACTTCATTGTACAAATAAGTTCCAGATTTTTGCGACAAATTTAATAGAACTTATTAACTTAAGTTGGAACTCAATGTGTGTTTAACTTCATTGTACAAATGAGTTCCAGATTTTGGCAACAAATTTAATACAACTTATTAACTTAAGTTGGATCTTTTACGGATTAAGGTCCAAAAAATTAAAAAAAACTGGAAGTAGTGATACTTGGGACTGGTCAGATAAAAACATTTAACGTTCGTGAAATTGCCCCGCTCGATGCTAACGTGTCTCGCGAATAAATTTTCACTCACGAAAAAAGAGCGCTTTCATCTCTTATAGCAAAATATACTATTTTAAAAACTAGGAAAAACAAGGAACTAGAAATTATTTTGTTTTATAATAAAAATAGCAAAAACATCGCAAAACGTTTAATAATTTTGACAATTCAACTCACCAAATAAAGTTTCGATAAGGTCCAATAAAAACGCTCCATTTACTATTTTTTAACAAATCAAAACGAATTGTTTCGATTATTTTTCTCTGGGTGGAAGGAAAAGCGAATATTTTCGAATATTTTCGGCCTACTTAATATATTAATTTAAAACAAAAATTCACATACAAAATTATGTGAAAATGCAATTTGCAAATAGTAAAAATGTCCGTTTTCATTCATAAATGATTGCATGTTTATGTTTATTTGTCAAAAATAGATTACAAATTTATAACTAACTAAACTTTAGCCTACTAAAATGAAATAATATTTTATTATGTATGATTATGTTGTATGAAATAATGTTACTATTTCTGTTCGTTAAATCGTCTGCTAAATACAACTCGTCACCAAATTATTAGTCGATTATTTTTCAACATTACCACTCATGCCATTTGAGTTTAAAAATTTCCTCAAGTGACATTCGTAATAATGATTATGAAAAATAATCGACTATTATTTGACGACTCGTGATATTATATATGAAAATTTAATAATACAAATGTTCGCCACAGCGATCGAACAAGCATATTATAACTGTAAATACGCTTATTAAAAGGTGATCGAAGAATTTATTTACCAGAAAGTTGCGCCCATTGAATGACGATCTCAGAAACAAATTATAAATTGCAAACACTTTTCTACCCAAGATCTCAATATGTGTTTATTTTGTATAAAATTAATCTTCCAATGTTCATTCCCTTCCAATTTTTCATTACACAAATGTTTTTAATTTCATATGATAAAATATATTCATTTTAATTAAACTAATTAACCCATTAAATTCAATTAAATTCACAAGTTAATCAAAGTATAAACTTCATTGTTCGCGGTCAAAAAACATGTGAGCAAAATGTCATTACGCCATATTTCTTTTTCAATACACAAGCGCCATTCAAAGTAAACCGATAACTATTTTTTTGCAGCTATATATTTTTCATCGATAACTAAGCATGAATAGGGTTGTGACATTTTTTTTGATAAATTTAAATGTTTAATTGTTTTTATAAATTATAATGTTCGTTGACATCAATAATATTCAATATATCAAATGTTTTAATTTAAACTAACATTTATTTATTCTTTTAGAACATGTGTCCAGTGTTGAACAGAATCGAACCTAATCTTTCGTTAGCTGGTCCACTAAAGCCTTATCCACTCTTTATTTGGTCCACCCAAGCCTTATCCCACCGCAAAGAATCTTAAGTACAATTTAGTACCTGGGCCTTCAGTGTAGCGTCATACATGGGAATACACGTAACACGAGCAGTAACGGTTGACCAAACCTGAGGCCTTTATACTTTGTCAAGGTTCCTCAGTTTGTTGATCAACTCAACGATGGTGATCGTTGGCACGAGTTGGATGACATCATTGATCCGACCCATTCGTGGTTATTTTTGTCTTCTCTGTTCCCCTCCACATCTCATACACAAGAAGTCGTCTTCCATAACGCATGCTAATTGTAACAACCAAAAGTTGTTACTTAACGGTAAAAGCTAATCTTCTTTACCATTGAAAAGCGAAACTGTTTATAATAAAAACTTCAATATGCAATATTGTTGCTTAGGACAATGACCACTAGGTCTACTATAACATAGGACTATATGACCACTTTTTGGTTCTCTCGTAAATCAGAAATTAATACAAAGAATTACGTTTTGAAGTTATAACTAAAATGAATAAACTCTTGTTCAAGCAACTTATCAACCTCATACCTGCATTCATATAATTTTATTATAAGTCCATTAAATATTAGATGATATAATAACAAAATAAACATAAATAATTGTGATCTTTAATTATTTTCATTACTTCTTCATACATCATTCCATAGCGAAAACATCATCTAATTTAAACGATATAAAATTTATATAAATGTGTTGGTGAAGTGAGTTGAAGAGTGTAAAACTTAACTTATTATGTAAATTCATGTTAACGAAGATAATAAATTTAATAACTGGAATGTTATATTTTATGTTATTACTATATTTCTTTTATCATGTAATATAGGTTTAAGTAGAATTTAGAATGTTGGTTGTGAGTATAACAAGCGATGTTTTGTTCAACTTTCCTCTATATATTGAATTAGTTATCACTCATTAGTTCAAATGTGTCTTAACTTGTAAATTTTGTTTTTAACAATCTGAAATTATAAATGTGAAGCTTTGTATTACATTGCAATGTTGTTCGATAACATATTACAATAAAACGCTAATTATATTTCCTATACACACGAGTTACGAATATACACAAATGAAATCTATTCTCATAAAAAAGCAAATCTAATTCATAATGAAGCATAACTTAACAATAAAGAAAATCGATATTTCGTGTTAGATGAGATGTATATGTTATACAATTGTATAAAAACATTTATGTCTATTGAGTGAGATGTTCAATTGTAACATTTTTGATTACCAAAGAGTTGTTAATTCAAAATTAACATAATTTTATGAATAGTTCTCACACAATTTCACCGTATTGGCTCTCGAACAGGTGTTGAAATTTTCACAATCCTCATCAGTATAATTATTGTTATATGCTATATGTAATTAGGTTGTTTTATCAATGAAATATAGGAAATATTTGTTGGCTTTAAATTAAATACAAATAATTAGGTTAAATTGATTATTGTTGTATTAAATTTTAATTTTTTTTTGGAGTAATTGAAATTAGAATGAATGATATACAGAAAGTTAAAATGAAAGTCGTTATTATATGGGTAATAAAAAATAATGCAGTTCGATTAAATAAAGTATATTATGAAAATAGAAATGGATAATCTGTTGTTTTTATTTTGAAGGAAGTAATTATTTCCGGATAATTGTGATATCAGAAATAAGAATTTTACATAAGAAATGGTCAATTTAACGGTTGATTTATTTAGGTTTAGGTTTGAATCTTTGAACTCTGTTGATTTCTTTTGGTTTTCAAAAATTTAAAATTATTTTATTCTACCAAACAAAAGATCAAAAATGAAATAAACATTTTGAAGTTGATTAATTTAGAAAGAAATACAGGAAAGTGATTAGATTCAAGGAAATTAAAACTAAAAAATGTAAAGAGGTTAAACGATAAAAAACGAACGGTTACACTAGTTTACAAGAAAAATCTCCCGAAATAAAACCCAACTTTTCTTATGGATTTGGACCTCCTGAACACGAATATCATATTCATTTTTTTGGTTAGCTCTTGTTTTCGAGATATTCACGAAAAACCAATTTTTTCGGTGATCAAAAATGTTGTTTCGGCTTTTGGGTCTCATATTTTACAAAACAAACAAATTAAATATATTAATGAAACACATGCATAGTAAATATGCAAACAAACATCACGTTTTTTTTTAATTTTTCCATTTTCAACGCCATAAATTTTGAACAAATAAAGACACTAATTTTTTTTAATTTCTTGGAACCTATAGTCACTTTAATTTTCTTTCTTTTAAGCTAAAAGACACGAATATTGGTGCAGTTTGCACCAAGTTATTCAAGTTTGCCCAATGAAAGTCAAAACTCAAAATTTGGAAAAAATAATTTTTTACTTAATTTATTGTTCCATAAATAATAATTTTAAATGTTCAGTCGTTCTCAAACATCAGTAAAGAATTATTTTAAAATAGTAAAGTATAATTTCCATTTTTGTTTTCGAAGTTGGGAATTGTATCGATATGAGACGTATATAGAAAAATATAAACAAAAGATAATGAATTGTGAGGAGAGCCAAAACATCAGAAATTTTAATGTTAGTTCAAGCACCTTTATGGTTAAGCCCTTATTTATGTCTATTAATACCGGTAAGGTTTTTTTCTTTTCTGTTTTCTCTTTTTTTTGTTTTTTGATAATGTAAATTTTTTTCTATCACCGCCCACCTTGTGTTACTCCTTACGTTTATGATCATTTTAAGTTTAATTTAAGAATGCAATTACTTCTCCTTTTTAATAGTTTTTCGGTTTTCCCAACTTTTGTTTAATTAGTTTAATGAGGTTTCTTTTTAAGTAGATAATTGTCGTATGATTAGTTGCAAATATAATCTCTCTGAGGATAAATTTAATTCCAAACATTCAAGTAAAATATTAATTAAAAAAGAAAAAATATTACAAATATAAATTTTAAATAATGTATTGTTTTTAAAAATCAATAAATCAATAGTGATAGCTGCCTTGTAAAGCAACATGAATTAGTAGTAAAGTGTAAAGTCAATGGCGTCGTCAAGAAATTTCAAGTGTAAAAATAGCCAAAATTCATTTTGTTTTATTTGTGGAAGTTACATAATACATACTGCTAAAAGAATCACCCCATTTATAAGAACTGCCTATCTTCATTACTAACTGATATTTTCCAACTCCTAAAATAAATCCGAAGTGGAAGGGCTAGATCATGTCAAAAACTTCACAAAAAAAATCTCAATTTCTAGAAAAATCATATAAGTACAAATAAAATACAACTTTTGTCAAAAAAGACATTTCATAATCAACTAACTGATATTTTCCAACTCCCAAAATAAGTCCGAGGTGGGAGGAGCTAGATCTACTACGAAAACAACTTATATATAAATCAATTATGTTGCAGAATTTAAATTATTCTTATGGTTAAATTTTTTTTCCAAATTTTGGTTTTGACTTTCTTATTATTCCTGATCTGAGTCCTATTTCATTTGATCAGCTGCAAATTTTGAATCTCCTCCGATTCCACTGTCTGATATAATGTTTAAAATTGCTAATCGAGGTATATCTAAATTAATTACTCTATTAAAACTGATCTAGTTCAAATCCGGCTTAGATATTTTGTAGTAGGGCAAAGCAAACCTGCAGCCAAATTCTGTAACTATGAAGCGGTGAAGTGATATATTTTTTATCACTTCACCGTAAAAAATCTAAATTAGTGAAATGTTAAAACTGAAAAGTTAACACTGACTTTTGGTTAGTGATAAAATAAAATGGATTCTTTTGTTGCTAACGCCATTATGTCAAAAAACACAATTACACCAATGTGATTTGTTTATTTCAGATTTCAAAATAACATCAAAAATTTTTTTTTCAAATTTAACTTCGAAAATATTTAAATATAGTTAAATTGATGTTTAAATTGTGTTATTCAAAATGATTGGTATTTATGTGTTTTAGATCGTAGTTCGGAATTAAAATATCTATATGTATCAGAGGCGGATTAACAGTTCAGGGGGCCCTCTTTCATCATTTTTCAAAATTGATGATTAAGAAAAAGGTCCTCAGCTTCAAAAAAAACCCTAGTAAATTAAAGTATTTTCAAAAATTCATTTTTGATGACAAAAAAACAGAACTGAATTTTTGATGATTCAAAACTGCATGTCTGAAATCAGAACTGCGAAAGCGATAAAAATTACACCCTAAAAAAATCTCTGGAATAGAGCATATACAATGTGTATCATCAATTGATTCTCTAGTTCAAACGATACACTTGCAGCAGTTTTTAAATATGGGTTCCATTGTTTTCTCAGATTCTCAAATAAATAATTCCAAATAAAATTTTCGATTTCTCCATTTTGCAATCTAAAAGCAATAATCTATTCGAATATTTTAAATAAAGATATATAATTTATAAATAAAATAAATAAAAAACAAAAGTTTTAATTCGAACTTCCGAGAGTGATAAAACTCTGGGCTCGAATCACAATGGCAACTTTCTTGGAGCTCTTGAACTTTTGGCTAAATTTAATCCTCCTACCTCTCAAGCACAATATGTGACGAATTTATTACCATCATGGGGCAAGAAATCAAAAATCGTATTGCAGCCGACGCTGTTTATTATTCGATTGAGGCAGTTTATTATTCGATTAGTGTTGACTCCACTCCGGCCAGTTTTGACTGTAGAGCCATTTCAATACACCAGGGTCGAGCAATTTCTTGATTTTTCAACACCCTGTATCTTAGACAGGGTTAAAAAAAAAACTAAAAACGCAGAAAACTTTTTTTTATTGATGTCAACGAATTCCAATACCTAATTATACAAAATTAAAACCTCATTTCCAGACCTTGCTGATTTCACGTGTTTTTCACCCGACATTAAAAATATGTTTTTCCTCGAACAATACGACGCCTAATAAATTCATTTTGTTAAAATTTTATCCAGAACTCCAAGAATTCCCATTGCAATATGTAGATTTTATATGAAATCTACCTAAAACAAGCAGCTCAAAGGATAAACTTATATCATATTATTTAGAACATCAGCAGCCAAATTCTGTAACTGTGAAGCTACACTACACCGATAAATTTTTTATCACTTCACCGTAAAAAAATCTAAATTAGTGAAATGTTAAAACTGAAAAGTTAACACTGACTTTTGGTTAATGATAAAATAAAATGAATTCTTTTGTTGCTAACGCCAATTTGTCAAAAAATACAATTACACCAATGTGATTTGTTTATTTCAGATTTCAAAATAACATCAAAAATTTTTTTTCAAATTTAACTTCGAAAATATTTAAATATAGACCGTAGTTCGGAATTAATATATCTATATGTATATACGTATATACAGTCAACTAGATTTACATTTCATGTATCAAAACGCTCATGTTTGTCGTAGGTTTATGTATTGTTTTCTTGAACTTCATGCTTTTTGAAAATGAAACTGTCAATTACAAATAATGCAAGAGCCCAATACCATTGAAGACGTCATCGGTCTCTATCTCAACAATTATGCAGAAGTGTGTTCAGAATATTGTTAAAAAGATCGACGTCTGCTATCGTAGTCGTGATGGAAATTTACCAAATATTACTTTTTATCCAGAACGGTAATATAACATACTTCTAATGAGATATTATAGAATTCTTTCAAAATCTATATTTCTTGAACAATAGAGGAACAAATTCCTGTTGTTAGATTAGAACCTTAATTATGACCACACTAGAGTCAAAATAAGTCTTATCTGCAAAAAATAGCAATATACTTGACATCTAGTTTATTTCAGCAATTCTCATAAATATGTCTTTGCATAACTGACGAAATGAATTAATTGAACAAATCTTTTATTTAATCCAATTAAAAATTACTTTCGCTCGACAATTATATTTTGTTCACAAAAAATAGTTTATTTTGAAAATAATAAATAAAGGATTTTTTATAATAATTCTATTAAATAAAACAATCAATGAAAATTTTATGCATTGACGTTTGATATTTAGTGAGTCGCCTACTTACTATAAGATTTTTTAACACTTACATCGCACATAAATTGCATATAGAATCGCAAAAAATGTTAAAATGATAAAAATTTGGTGATAAAATCGAAATAAAGAAATTTTTAACACTTCACCACTTCACAGTCACAGAATTTGGCTGCTGAACTGATATGAGACATAGTGCTAACAGAGTGATAGGTAAATACTTTTTATCAACTTAATTTGTTTAAATTTTTTCATAAAAATAAAATAACCACTTTCTTTATAGACGTGGCATCAAACCGAAGAATAATGGAGTACCACTGCGGTCCATAAATTAATGGTGCATAATTCTGAAGTTATTGCTAGACAGTTGATATCGATATTACTGTGATTTGTAATATGCGATGCATACTGAGACCCTTAACGTGCATTGAATCCTACAAGTTTTGCAACAATTTCTGGTTTTGTTGTTCTTCCTATATTTTTGAGCAAAAGAATTAGGTCGAATAGAAAAATCTACCTATTGCGTCATCTCGGAATTTTAGAAAATTTGATACCAAACCCCTATAATATATAAAAGCTACAACTAAAAATATTTTCGAACCATAAAAGTGGAATTCATAAATTTAGAGTCTTTGAACATATTTCGATCATTTTCCTTAAAACATAGACCTCTTCAGTGGGGGGTTCCTGACTTACAAGCTCCAACAAAAAGTGAAAATTAAATTTTCGTCTTACATTTTAAAACCTCATAACTACGTAATTACAAACAATACAAGTAAAAAGAGTTGAATGTATTGCAAATATATACATAAACAAATTTACGCTAAATTTTGGTACCGAATGACCGAAAATTGATGTAAACTGATTTCAGTTAAATTTTATTTAAGATATTTGATACACTCGATTCAACTAGGACACAAATCTGTCTGGCCACAAAATTTACCTAACTCTAACGTATATCCAGCCCCTTGAACTTTTTTGTATTGTTGCGAAATTTTTTCAAAATAATCTGATACTGAATTGCCTTGTATTCATGCATGAACTAGTGACTACACAAATAGATTCTGGTAATATTCTTATACTATGTTAAACTCGAACATGTCGATTTCAGGCGCAGAGGAACCACTTGACTGTCCGAAATAATTCATATTTCTGTGTTGTAGAATTACACATTACATTAAACACACCTCGCGTTCTTTCAATGTGTTTTGTTCGATGTAAATTTCACGTAGCCAGGAAAACTTTTATAAATTGCAGAGAAGCTTTTATACCTTTTGTTGTTTATATGCATTTTCAAGTAAGAATATAAGGGGAATTGAAATTCAACTTTACCCTTAAGTGAATATGGAGATGCTTGTTTTTGTTTTGTGGATTGATAGCCCTATCTAGTGGCATCAGCTTTGCACCAAGTTTAGAATTACATAGAAGTTTGTTGGAAGTAGAGGCGTGTTTATTTTTGATAATATTAAAACCCACCGTTCCGGATAGCCTCTAAATTTCACAACAGTTACCACGACCTCACAAGTGTGGTCGATCAATCCGACTCTGTAATATTTTGAAAATATTTTAATTACTGCATAGTAAACTCGTAAGAAAAAATTATCGAACGCCTCTTCTATGCCTCATCGTACATTTTTTTGATTGATCTGATGGGGTTAAGCTACATATGGCAGATGTGATAGTCTAGGATATTTATCCATCCACAGCACTTAGATTTTGGTTGTTTATCCTTCCGTGTGCACAGGTTTTGAGGCTGGAAAATGAATTTTTAAAGGGTGTCTTAAGTGTCATAGCAGTTGGTGAGCCCAGTATTTGTATAATAACACTAAATAAAGTTTTTTCTCCAACTGCTCCATTTTTAGCGTCTGAATGCTTTATTGTAGTTAGTGAGAGTCGATTAGTACGCTAGCCAGTTGTTTGTTCTTTTGGCACTGCAAAAAAGAAGAAATAACCTTTTTCTCATCATCACCAAGTACTCACTCCACCATGGTGCGTCTTTGCATCTCTCGGGTTAGTGTTTTTTTTCAGCGTTGCCATTGCTCACACGCAGTGACAGGCGTTGGTATCACATGCTATTATGAGATTGATGGTGATTTTTGAAGCGATGTAGAATCAGCTTGCTAAGCATATCTGGTGGAATATTATCCTCATAACCAGGACAGTACGCAAATAAATTGGGTACGCAAATAAACTTCGAAAAAAAGTTGATACTATAATTCGCATGTTAGGATCGAAATCGTATCATTTCTGAATGCTTGTAAAACTGTATAAAACTTAGCCCTTTGTTCGTTCCTTCCAACAAGGGATTTCAAAGCTAAAGGATTGACCCACGATTAATTGAAAAATAAAAATAGATATGTTGATTTCTGACGCTTTTCTCAAATTGTCGCGGTTTGATATCTGGATTTCAAAAATTTGGTACAGCCTGAAAGGAATTCTATAAGTGACACTGCTATCACCTTTTATCGGCATAGTTTATTAACACCCAACCATTCTTAGGTTTGCCAAAATTCTTAGAATAACGTTTGCGATTTGTTCGACAAACTAATATCATAGTAAATGCATGATTCTGTGTAAACCGTTTTGGGAACCATACAAACAAACTTTTTGCAGTATTGTTTTTCTTTGTCACAATCGTTAATTCCAATTGTAAAAACTGTTAGAGTCTTATGGGCCAAAAATTGTAACGATGAGAAACAACAGATGAAGAGTAAGAATGAAAGAGAGGAAGATAGATAAAGCGAAAGAACAAGATCTAGAGAAATGAAAAAAGTGAAAAATGATAAATTCAAAAATGCAAAAGAAAAGTTGATGAAAGAAAAGAAATAACGATAACAAGAAAGAGCAACAAAGAGAAAAGAGCTTTTAAATTAAGAGAAAATAAAATAAATGGAATTAAAAAGTTAGAATAAAGAAAGAAGAGGGTCTTCTCTTAGTTCTCAACCAACGGGCCTTCTTTTAGTTTAAACAGCTTAGTAATGGCTTAATCTTTACCATAAAAATTAAATAAGGCTTTCAAATATTTGCTAGTGAGAATAACGAGTTTTGTGATGAAGCTAAATATTACATTTTTGAATAAAATTACTTGCGTAACCCTAAACTATACAATTATAAACAAATTGCTTGCTAATATATTTATTCGTATACCTCCAAACACACTATTTAACTTTTCTTTATATAAGAATTTTATTTGATACCAAAGTACATTACAACAATTACAAAGAAATACAAATATTAAATTTTTTTAGAGAAACTTTTAAAGAAAAAATTTTTTGCAAGCATGTGGGTAGGTTAAGGTAAAAAAACACAAAACAAAATGTATTTCGGCTTGAATATATTAAATACATATAATTATATAATTAATGGTTAACATATTTTAAAGTCTAGATTCTAGATTAGAAGGTTGAATCAATTTTGTTTGTCTAAACTCTAAGTTGTAAGAGTCAGTGGTGTATAGGGTGAAATCATTTTTGTTGTTAATATTTTTAAACAGGTGAGAATAGAACTAAGCAATGCTTCCACAGTATTTATTTTCTTCACTGGTTGACGTAATATTTTAAGAAAATAATTTTTCTTTTAATTACACAACATAACCTGTACACATTATACAAATTTGTTTAAGTTTAAAATAAACAAAACTGTTCATTCGTAAATTAAGTTATATGAACACGACGATAAGTATTTATTCTGGTAAATTTATTTTCCTATTTTCATATTTCATTATTTATGAGGGTAAGTGAATAAGTAGCGAACGTACAATAAATTCAGAACGACGACTAATAGTGGAATAAGAAAACTTGATTCTTAGAAACTTACAAACGGTTCAACTTGTAATTTCAATTTGTGGTGAAGTAAAAAATAGCAACTTTTCATCCAAATCTTATCTGATAAAATAAAATTGGCAGGTAATCTAAATATTTGAAATACTTTTGGTTTAGTTTAATGTACTCTACCACCTGAATTATAAAATTTTTTTCGAATCGACCAGTCGATTGAGTTTGGATAATGATAACCACATTATCCAAACTCAATCGACTGGTCGAATGGAACTGGTGGTTCTATGCTGAATGGTTGATTGATTTTTTAAACTATTCAGTTATAGGGTGTTACTGACATATAACACAAACAAAGCAGAAAATTCTACAATAATCTTGATTGATTTCCAACCTTCAAAAATTATAACAAAATGAAATTAAACCTAATCAATATAATTATGTATGTGGTCCGAAATCTAAATCGTTTTTTAAAATTCTTTTATTAATTGTATCACGCACTTGATCACCATCACCATTCTACTGTTAAATTATTTTAACCTTCAAATATGAATTGCAATTTTTTTCTAATTTAATATTATAATAATTATAAATTCGTTTCACGTTTTAAGTAAATAAACTTTGAGTGTTGAAATTGTGCATTGGTAGTTTAAGGAGACGTAATAGAGATGAGCTCATATACTCGTAGATAGGCATCAGAATGATGTTATCTAATTGTGTTGTTTTTAAAGTTAAAAATTGTAATTGACATATTGTTCTGTAATTATTATATGATCTTTGCATTAGAAAGCAGTGAATGATTTTATTGCAAATTATGTAATTTTATTTGAAATGTTATGTGGTTTTAATTAATTGTATTAAGAATCGTAAGAACCGTAGTATTATCCACCACCTAAGCTTATTCGTTTCAAAAAGGAAGTAAATTCGCTATCCATAGAAAATATCTACTACAGTGTATCATTTTTTTCATTTGCTTTTTCGATTTTCTTATTAGCATTATTTTGATCACTGTCCTTATACGTCAGTTGGTCCCAAAAACTTCATCAACTAAACCTTTACGAATAAATCTGCGAGTTGAAAATATTTCCATCAAATCCTCATTTTCTTATTCGTTGCTCACGGACCGCTTCGGGAGAATATTTTAATTAGTTTGTTAATTTTATATAGTTTCATATAGTTATAAACTCATCTTTATAGTGCTTGTGTATGTACAAATTTTGAGTATCAAAATTTTAAATAAGTTTGTTTTGTTTATATTGAACGGAAATTTAAAAATTAATAAAATTTTAAAAACCAGATATTCGAAAAATAACTATCTTCAAATAGCTTTAACTTTTTTCTTGGAATTTTTTCTTCTATTGGAGCAATGGCCCACCATTTGAGTTATAAATTTTTAAAGAAACCATAAAATTATATTATAACAAACTTACATATGGGGCATTTCACGCCAACTAAGTATGAAAAAAAAATTCAAATTTGCTCACAAAAAAACCCAAAGGTGAAGAACATGGCAAAAACGCTAAAATCATGCTTTTTCATCTTTGAGTCTTTTTTTAGGGACAGTTCCTGGTCGATGCTCATAACAAAACAAAACAAAACAAATCGTGCCATATTTCTCTAAATCTCGATTTTAAACTATTAACCTTTAAAATAAGGGTGAAAACTAAAAATTTAGTCAAATTATAATCAACGGAAAAAATTCTATCAAAATAGTACATTATGATGCTAGGACGTAAAGCTAAAGATTTTGGACGTATGTGGAGTTTGCAAATCGAGGCGCTAGTCGAGTAGACTAGACTTCGAATCGGCTAGACTTCGAATAAAAGTTAGCCCCGCCATTTTGGAAAAAATGAAAAACAAAAGAAGTGCTGTGTTGTGCAATAGTTGTGCTGGTTGTGCTACTCAAATAAAATATCGTACCACCAATAGAAGCATTTAAACACGCTAAAGATTTTTCGAATAAAAGCTAGCCCCGCCATTTTGCAAAAAACAAAAAGGAAAGGTTTTGCTGTATTGTGCTACAAATGTGCAGGATGTGCTACTCAAAAAGAATCACATATCAACAATGAGTAAAAATTGGCACGCTGAAACGATTTTTCGAGCAGAAGGATATCTTCGAGCAGAAAGCTTTCGAGCAGTAGGTTAAGCAGAAGTTAGCCCCACCATTTTGAAAAAAAATGCAAAGCAAAGATTGTTCTGTATTCTGCTTTAGTTGTGCTGGTTGTGCTACTCAGAAAGAATTGTATATAAGCAATAAATAAAAGTTGACAGACTAAACCGGCTTTTCGAGCAGAAGTTAGCCATTTAACGAAAAAATGAAAAACAAAAGTTTTGTAGGTAGTGATATGAATTTTTTATGAGCTGGGTGCTTAGCAAGAGATTATATCTAACCAATGGAAAATATTTTTTCGCTATCATAATTTTTAGGGTTCCGTTTTTTATACGGAACACTATTGGTGAGAGTAAAACGTGTTTTTCACATTATATCGATTATCTCGTAAACTATAAATGCTATGGACTTGAAATTTGGCATGCGTATAAAACTAACCTGTCCACATGAAATGACGGATACAAATAAAACTAAAGTGGTTTTCGTCTGGTTTACAGGGCTGAGATGTGAGACCTTTGAGAAAATACATTTTTTTATAGATTCAAGTAGGGTATCATATGAAAGGGCTTTATTTCAGTATTCCATAAAAATTTATTTTGGAATTTTACACTTCACCCTTTTTTGTATAATTTTGAATAATGACGTTTTTTTCGCGTTTTCTTGCCTCGATTAGCTCCGAACCTATCTGATCGAAAATTTTCAAATGTACTTGGAATGATAGAAAAATTAGTACGTTTTTAATAAACAATATAAAAAAGTGTCATATTTCCATACTTAGATTTATTAAGGGGGTGGAAATGAGGAGGGGTAAAAACACTATTTAAAATGTGGTCAAGTGGGGTGTCATTTGAAAGAGCACTTAATTTAAAAAACAAAGCAATTTTTTTTAGAATTTTGCGATGCCCAGGTTTTGAGTTATAGTAAAAAAAGTGCGAATTTAGACCGTTCCCCCCCCCCCCCCTACGTTTCGACACTGATTGACAGAAAAATTTGTAAAAATTCACAGAGTTAGGAAATTGGCTAAATTTTGTAAGAAAACTATAGCGAAGTCTCCAATAATTATATTTCTGTGTGTTTAGGGGACCGGGGTAGAGGGGGTAAAAAAAAACTTTTTTTGACCCAAGCGAGTGGGGTGTCATTTGATAGAGCACCTAATTTGGAATTCGCTGCATTTTTTTTTAGAATTTTGCGGTGGCCAGTTTTTGAGTTATTGTCGAAAAAGTGCAAAGTCCAGACCGTTCCCCCCCCCCTACGTTCCGACACTGATTCACAGAAAAATTTGTTAAAACTCACAAAGTTAGAAAATTGGCTAAATTTTAAAGAAAACTATAGCGAAGTCTCCAATAATTATATTTCTGTGTGTTTAGGGGACCGGGGTAGAGGGGGTAAAAAAAAACTTTTTTTGACCCAAGCGAGTGGGGTGTCATTTGATAGAGCACTGAATTTGGAATTCGCTGCAATTTTTTTTAGAATTTTGCGGTGGCCAGTTTTTGAGTTATTGTCGAAAAAGTGCAAAGTCCAGACCGTTCCCCCCCATGCGTTTCGACACTGATTGACAGAAAAATTTGTAAAAATTCACAGAGTTAGAAAATTGGCTAAATTTTGTAAGAAAACTATAGCGAAGTCTCCAATAATTATATTTCTGTGTGTTTAGGGGACCGGGGTAGAGGGGGTAAAAAAAACTTTTTTTGACCCAAGCGAGTGGGGTGTCATTTGATAGAGCACCTAATTTGGAATTCGCTGCAATTTTTTTTAGAATTTTGCGGTGGCCAGTTTTTGAGTTATTGTCGAAAAAGTGCAAAGTCCAGACCGTTCCCCCCCCCCCCCCGCGTTTCGACACTGATTGACAGAAAAATTTGTAAAAATTCACAGAGTTAGGAAATTGGCTAAATTTTGTAAGAAAACTATAGCGAAGTCTCCAATAATTATATTTCTGTGTGTTTAGAGGACCGGGGTAGAGGGGGTAAAAAAAAACTTTTTTTTACCCAAGCGAGTGGGTGGTCATTTGAAAGAGCACCTAATTTGAAATTTGTTGCAGTTTTTTTTAGAACTTTGCGGTGCCCAGTTTTTGAGATATTGTCGAAAAAGTGCAAAGTCCAGACCGTTCCCCCCCCCCCATGCGTTTCGACACTGATTGACAGAAAAATTTGTAAAAATTCACAGAGTTAGGAAATTTGCTAAATTTTGTAAGAAAACTATAGCGAAGTCTCCAATAATTATATTCCTGTGTGTTTAGAGGACCGGGGTAGAGGGGGTAAAAAAAAACTTTTTTTTACCCGAGCGAGTGGGGTGTCATTTGAAAGAGCACCTAATTTGAAATTCGTTGCAGTTTTTTTTAGAATTTTGCGACGCCCAGTTTTTGAGTTATTGTGAAAAAAGTGCAAATTCACACCGTTCCCCCCCATACGTTTCGACACTGGTAGACAGAAAAATTTGTAAAAATTCACAGAGTTAGGTAATTTGGCAAATTTTGTACAAAAACTATAGCGAAGTCTCTAATAATTATATTTCTGTGTGTTTAGAAGACCGGGGTAGAGGGGGTAAAAAAAAACTTTTTTTTACCCAAGCGAGTGGGGTGTCATTTGAAAGAACATCTAATTTAAAATTCGTTGCAATTTTTTTTAGAATTTTGCGTTGCCCAGTTTTTGAGTTACTGTTGAAAAAGTGCAAAATTCAGACCGTCCCCTCTCCATACGTTTCGACACTAAATGACAGAAAAAATTGGAAAATTTCACAGAGTTAGGAAATTTGGTAAGTTTTGTATGAAAACTACAGCACAGTTTTTGAGTTATGGATAAGAAAGGGCTAAATTCAGATCGTGCCGCCGCCTACCTTTCGACGATGACTGACTGAAAAATTTGAAAATATTTACAGAGACAGGAATATTGGTAAATTTTGAATGAAAATCATATCGAAGACTCAAATAATTATATTTCTGTGTGTTTATGGGATGGGTGTGGGGAGGGAAAAAAACCATTTTTGACCCAAATGAGTGGGGTGTCATATGAAAGAGCACTTAATTTAAGAAATGTTACAATTTTTTTAGAATTTTGCAATGCATAGTTTTTGTGTTATTAAAAAAAAATATTTTTAGTATGTAGCCTTTCCACACCCCTAAATTTCAACACTCGATTGACCGAAAAAATAATCAAATTTAATCCATTTACAAGCTGGTGTAAGTGAATCTTTTTTAAGTTACCAAACACATCTATGGATAATATTTAACCTGAATTCACATTTTTTTTGCCATTTTTGATCAATGTAGATTTGATTGTAGTTTACTATTGACATTTACAATTTAACATTTATTTTGTTATGTGAAAATATCTGGTCTGAAAATATAAGGACATTACAACACAACTTTTTGATATTGTGTTCTTTTACATTCACGGAACCCTTGACGAGCGAATTTTATTCGCACTTGTCTGACTTTTTTTCTTGTTGAAATCAGTGTTAGCATTAATTTAATAGTACTTGTAATATAAGTGACATCTGGCGTCCGATAGCATAAATTAATCTTGAATGTTTTGTTAATATAAAATAAGGAAATCACCAACATATATGACAATAAAAAAAATATTCTAACAAAAGCTGTGTGAATTTTTAGCCCGAACATAAGAGGGGAAAAAAGAAAAATATTTTTGGAAACAACAAACGGCGTAGATGATTGTATTGTATAACTCAATAACTCAAATCATAAAAATAGGTGAATCCCCTACACACAGTAATAATTTTTATAATACAAGTATACAAGATTGTTCGAAATCATTTGTTGTTTTCTGTAGCATGTAATGATAAATATTTTTGGCAACATTTTTTTCATTTAAAAAATAAAAAATTTACAGTTGAGCTTAAAGATGAAATATTCTTTTGATCTCAGAAACTACAAACGACGTAAATGATTGAAGCAACAGTTTTTGTTAGTAGTTGTAATAAATATCACTCAAATCATCAAAACAGAGGAAACCCCTACACTAAATTTCCCAAAATATTTATCATTACTGTAAAATACTACAAACGATTTTGAACAATCTTGCATATTTGGATTATCAAAATTATTACTGTGTGTAAGTTTCTCATCTATTTTAATGACTTGTGTGCTATTTATTACAACTACAAAAAAACAATTTCAATACAACCACCTACGTCGTTTGTAGTTTCTGATATCAAAAAAACAGTTCAACTTTTTCCTCAACTGTACATGTGTTTTTGGGTGTAAAAAACATTTCCAAAAATATTTATTTTTTTTTTTATTCAAAGTTAGGCATGTTCAGTGTTAATTATAATTAATTATAAATTAACGTCTCTAAATATCCGAAGATACCATGCCAACTAGGGATAAGAATGGAATGCAAATTAAGTTTTTCTGAGAAATTTATGAACGTTAACTTTAAAGCCTTAAGGATTAAATTCATCAGGGAAAACCCAGGAAGGTAGGGTATTCCAAAGATGAGAGACTCTGTTGATAAAATCACGTTGGAAGCCTACAGTTCTACACCTAATTATTTGAACTGTAAAGGGATGCGCTGCTACATTTGCTCTGGTATGACGCAAAAGGTTTGCTGATTTAGGTAAAATCGATTTGATCTCTTCAGAAGCTCGTTCATCCATAATATATTTATAAAATATAGTCAAATCAGCAACATTTTTTCTGTGCTGCAAGAAATCAAGATCGTTAGTAAGACTTGAGTTACCAATGAGTTTAATAGCTCTACGCTGTACAGAACCAAAGCAATTAAGACTACTCAAGTAAGCTCCACCCCATATGTGAGAACAGTATTCCATACAGGGATGGATAAATATTTATAAACTAAAAGAAGTTGTTCGCTATTAAAAAAACTTATGACATTGCCCTAACTCTTGAACAGCACCCATCGCATCCTAACTTTTGAGCAGCATTCTTAGCCAGATTAAAAATGTGAGAATTTCACTTCATATTATTTTCAATCTCAACTCCTAGAAGTCTAACAGACTCATTCTCTAAGAGATGTTTGGGGCCAAACGTTAATGGAAAAGGATTGGGTGTCGTTATTCTATATTATACTAAAAAATACTACTAGTATACTATAAAATACTACAAACGATTTCGAACAATCTCGTATATAATATTTTTCTTTTTTCTCCTTATGTTCGGGTCCAAATTCACACAGCTTTTGTACAGAATATTATTTTTATTCTCATATTGATTCTTATTTCTATTGATTTTTATTGTCATATTGACACTGATTCTCACAAGAAAAAATTATGCTAGCGTAAAAATATTTTCCATTGGTTACATATAGTCTCATTCTAAGCAGCCAGCTAAAAAAAATTTCATATCACTACCTACAAAACTTTTGTTTTTCATTTTTTCGCAAAATGACGAGGCTAACTTCTGCTCGAAAAATCGGTTTAGCGTTCCAAATTTTTTACATTGGTAGTATGGAATTCCTTTTGAGTAGCACAACCAGCACAACCCTAGAGCAATACAGGACAACCTTTGCTTTTAAGTTTTTGCAAAATGGTGGGGCTAACTTCTGCTCGAAAGCTTTCTGCTCGAAAAACTATGTTAGCGCACCACCTTTTATTTATTGGTGATATGGAATTCTTTCTGAGTAGCACGACTATGGTACAACTCAGCATAACATTCTTTTTTTTTGTAAAATGGCGGAGCTAATTTCTACGCGAAAAATCGTTTTAACGTGTTTAAATTTTTCCGTTGGTGGTGCGAATTTGTTTTTGAGTAGCACAACCAGCACAACTTTAAAACTTTAGCACTCCTATTATTTTTCATTTTATCCAAAATGGCGGGGCTAACTTCTATTCGAAGAAATGATGTTGGCTTAATAAAACTGTTCTGCTAGTGACAAAATTTTTGTCTGAGTAGCACAACCAGCACAACTCAAGCACAATACAGCAAAACCTTTGTTTTTTATTTTTTTTTTCAAAATGATGGGGCTAACTTCCGCTCGAAAAACCGGTTTAGTCTGTCAACTTTTATTCATTGCTTATATATCCAATTTTTGAACGGCGTTCTTAGCTAGGTTAAAAATATGAGAATTCTATTTCAAATTATTTTCAACTTCTACTCCTAAAAGTCTAACAGATTTTTTCTCTACAATATTCCTTCTGAGTAGCACAACCAGCAGAACAATGTTTGCTTTGCATTTTTTACTAAATGGCGTGACTAACTTCTGCTTAACCTTCTGCTCAAAAGCTTTCTGCTCGAAATTGTTGATTGGGATTCTTTTGAGGAGCACATCCAGCACAATTGTAGCATAATACAGCACAACCTTTCTTTTTGCAAAATGGCGGGGCTAACTTTTATTTGAAAAATGGCTTTAGCGTGTTTAAATTCATTCGTTGGTGGTATGACATTTTTTTTGAGTAGCACAACCAGCACAACTTTAACACAATGCCGCACTTCTTTTGTTTTTGATCTTTTCCAAAATGGTGAGGCTAACTTTTATTCGAAAAAATTATGTTAACTTTGTAAAAATTCTCTGTGAGGGTTACGAAATGTTTGTCTACGTAGCACAACCAGCACAACTCGAGTACAATACAGCACAACCTTTGCTTTTTATTTTTTTCAAAATGGCGGAGCTAACTTCTACTCGAACAATTGTTTTAGCGTGTTTAAATGTTTAAATTATGCTGTTGGGGGTACGAACTGTGTTTGAGTAGCACATCTAGCACAACTCTAGCACAATACAGCACAACCTTTCTTTTTCATTTTCTCCTAAATGGCGAGGCAAACTTTTACTCGAAAAAATGATTTTAGCGATATAAAATTTTTCTATTAAGGATATGAAATTTTTTTCTGAGTAGTACAACCAGCACAACTTGAGCACAATACAGGACAACCTTTGTTTTTCAATTTTTTCAAAATGGTGCGGCTAACTTCTGCTCGAAAAATTGTTTCAGCGTGCCAACTTGTTTTCATTGGTGATATGGCATTCTTTCTGAGCAGCACATCCAGCACAACTGTAGCACAATACAGCACAATCTTTGTTTTTCATTTCTTCCAAAATGGCGGGGCTAAGTTAGGTGACATAACAAATCCATGTAAATGGGCATTTGAAAAGTTTTTGCACAGTTATGAACGAAAATAAATACGAGTTGTTCTGAGCACCAAATTACTGATATGCCGAACATATGGAGGAACATATTTACTGCCGAACAGGTGTGATCGTTTACATAACTAAAATTCGGTCCTGAGGCACGATTCTATGATTTGAAATTTCGTTGATTTGAGTTGTTAAGGTTTCGTTTTAATTGGAACACGAGGGCATAAATTGTGTTTTGCTAATTATATCGATTAACTCGTTTTTCGTAAACTATGATCTAGTCTGTCCATGCAAGTTGACGAGTTCAGAAACAAATAAAGTTCTTTTGGTATATTTTTCATGGCTGTGATTTGAGGCCCTATGAGAAAGTATATTTTTTTCCCTAGTCAAGATGGGCTTTTCTTCAGTGAAATTTTATTCTAAACAGTTTTTTGTATAGTTTTTAATAATAGCGTTTTTTCGTGTTTTCTTTCCCTATCTGTGCTTAATTCTGAAACAAATTAATCGAAAAACTTAAGTGTGGAATGATAGAAAAATCAGTAAGTTTTGAAAATACCTATAATGATGTGTCAAACACAATTATTTTGGAAGTGAGCAATCAAACTCAAACTACATTGTGAATCCTTTGAATTTTTTCAATTCAAAATCAGTTATGGGTTTCTCTGAATAAACGTTAGAGTTTATTACAATAAAATTCTTTTTTCGTGTACCGAATACGTGTCCCGAATTTACATCCTCATCAGTGCCATATGATTCGAATTGTTTGAAAGACATGTTATCAACTGTACTACAGAGTCGATGGCCAGATAGATATTAATTTTGATGCACAAGCTAATATTTTTTTAAAAATGTCATCATTATATTTTTGTTGCTGAAGTTGAATTATTCGCTTTTTCGTCGTTAGACAATTTGTTTTGGAACGACGTTTAAGAAAAATTTACACCGTAAAACGATGTCATCACTAGGAATAAGAATTCGTAGGTCTTATCAAGCCACTTCCCAGATGTGTTCAGGGATAACTATGTAATTATTTTAACTCAAACCCGTTTTTTTGTGGGAATTTTAAGACTGTGGAAACTTGAGTAATGGTGCAACGTTCAAATGGTTCAAACCACTGTTTCTGGACACCCTAAAAACAAGAAAACAATTTGTTTTTATCAGGTTAGATATAAAGAGAAACTAATAAGGCAGCTTAGTAAGATGATTCCAAAAAAATGCATAGTTGTATTAATTATATTTATTAAAGGGTTGGGAATGGAAATAGGAGAAAACACCATTTAATCCCAGTCAATCGGATCGGGGTGTCTTTCGAGGCTTAGTTTTAGAAACACTATAATATTTGTAAAAGCTCTCTGTGAACAGTCTTTAAATTATTGTCAGAAAGAGCAATTTTATTTTATGCAAAAAAGAACATATTTGGTCTGGCAAAAACTTGACAATACAACTGTATGCCAATTGTTGTTGATACTTTGTTCGTTTTCGTTTAAGACCCCTCGGAGAGCGAATTTTATTCGCACCTAAATAACTTCTTTTTATTTAAACAAATCTGACACATTCGATTTTATACTTATACACAAGTTTGACTGACCGAAAATTTCCCGACCACATATGTCAATAACTTTCATCCGGAAATATAAAATATCCCGGGGAAGAAAAAGCTAAGGGGCTCAAGCCTGGGTCAAGACCGCGCTGTAGCTTTTGGACTGGGCCAGGCTTAACATTTTCCCTCAGCATAAGCTTGGGCCAGGCTTGGACTGATGTCCTGGGGCCAAGTCTGGTCAAGTTTAGCAAATAAAATTTGGGACAGGTCTACCAAACAAATTTTTTTTCCAGACCGCCTTTAAATATGTGGAAAGAGGTTGTGGAAAGCGTAACATATAGGAAAATAAAGATAAACATAATATGGCTTGCACATGTTTACAATGCATTAGACTGGTTAATAACGCGTAATATAATAACCTGAACCTTGGTTCAGTCTAGGTATTTACAACTGGAACAGACCTGGCCAAAAGCTAACTAGCGAAGGCTTGACTCGCCAAAACTGGCCCAAGATTGGTCTGTTGTTTAACTGTGGCAGCTCATACCCGGGATAAGAAAAAAAATTAGATATGGGCTCAAATTTAAACCACAAATTTAAAGTTTGATAGTGTCATGTTCTCCGTCAACATTGGTTGCCGGCAGGTTAAAAATAAGGAGATGTTGATGATGAAACTTAGTGAGGAGAATAGGGTTTCTAATTCCAATAATACAAATGTATATGTGTTGGTCGAGTCGTGGCAATAAAAATAAAACTGTTTTAATTTGATTAGCAATTCGGGTTCAATAGTGAAAATTATTAAACTAATAAGAATTTTTGCGACGCGACCATGCCGTGAAGTAAATCTTTGTATTCAAGCTTTCAGTTAATTTAAAATTTTCTAGGATTGTTTTTCGGTCGACTACCAGCTATATTTTTTATAGAATAAAATAGATCCGTTGGACGTAAATCGATAAGCTTCCATTTAGAGAGCATAATTATGTATGCTCGAAAGTGCAATTTACCGACCGTAATTGTACCAATTTAAAGAATATTGTCGAAAGAGCATCGAGAACCACAGTTAAAATACTACAAATACCACAAATTTGTTTTTATTCGTCTACATATTAAAGTGGTACTTTATTACTCTGATTTGCAGCAGCAAAGTTTCACTTTTTAACCATATATTTTGTTGTCATAGTTACGTCCAAAAAAGTAAAAAACATTTGTATTTGTTTAAATTCTATAAGAATAGAAATTTTTATCAAAGCAACCTCTAAATTCAAAATCTTACAATCCAATTATTGTTATTATTTGTTGTCATAGTTATACAATTATTTTGAAAAAAATAACAAATATTTTGTCAAAGGTTACTTGTTCAACATATTTTCATTTTCAAATTTATGCAAAATTATAATTTGATTTAGAATAAACAATTTTTTTTTAAATATTTTGCTAGCGGCGAATAAAAATAGTATATGACGCACGGACGTTAGCTATTTTGGACTTAATGTGGGTGTTCCAACTCCTCAAACGTACAAAATCTTTAGCTTTACGTCCTAGCATCATAATGTACTATTACTTCTACACACACAAATTACAACTTAAACGACTGCATCGTTCTAAACAACACATACTTCAAAATTAGTTAAGTAAACAGATACTTTGCTTCATTGGATAATCAGTCGCTAAATTAACCAACATCAATTGATGTTGGTTAATAGGCACCGATGAGTACACCATTTTTGAACATTACTTATAGCTTTCAAAATTAAATTCAATAACCATGTGATTTTGTTAAGACATTTCGATTATTTCATCATAACTGTCTGTACACACTTTACATTACCTTAAAAGTTGAAACCATAAAAAACAACGAAATATAAAAATATAAAGATTTTTGTCCGAAACCTGGTTTTATGTACATATGTTCTTATAGTAAAACCGGTAGTAAAACAAGCCATTTGGATGTATAAAAACATCATTATATTTTTATTATAATTTTAATGGTTTCGTCAGATCAGACAACGAAGATAGTTTAATCTTTTGTAGTTTAGCAATGCAAAAAAAAACATTAAAATAATGTTATAAAAAAATTACAAAATAGATTTAATTAGGAACATTTAAATTGGAAAACGCAGCATTTAAAATAATTTTTTTGAGGTCTCAATATCGAGAACAATGCAGAAATTAATGTTTAAATAGTTGTACCAATATCTCTTCTTACCCAACTTAAGTTAAGAATAATATAAAAATTATTAAATGATGAGATAATTTTACATTTAAAAATACCACATTTTGCTGCTATAGAACCGGAACTATCAATCATCAAATACATTTTAATATTTTCTATAAATACCAGTTTTTCATATATATAAATTTTTTGAAATCAAGGTTAACAAATTGTATTTTTTTTTTCAAAAAATGTTAAACCATCACATCCGTTTATCTAATTTAATTGTTTCAAACCACTGCACTCTGAATATAACTGTATAAACGTTAGAGGAAAATTAACTAAAATTTTCCATGCAATTTTTTAATAATTTATTTTTCCACGATGTTATTTAATAAAAAAAATTTTGAAAAGAAAAAAAATTCAATTTAAACTTTTTGACACACCACACACGCATCGTGGATAATTGTTTAAAATACTTTTTTTTCACATTATTCATCACAACAACAAAAACAAATTTATTAGTTAACTTACTGCTTCTGTTGAAAAAGATCAAAGAACTATAATATATAATTATTTCATGTTACCGTGTAATAATTCTTTTATTTTGTAATATAAAAGTTATGTAAATTAATGTATGTGAAGTTAGCCAGTTTTTCATCCCGTAAAAATGCGATGGCAACACTAAACATTTATATCGTGACACTTTCTACTATCATCAAAAAATATCAACTGCAAACCCAGAAAATTGACTGTCACGATAGTTTTTTGTAAAAATAGCCCAACTGCATACAACCAAAACAAAAATTTAAAAAATTTGTAAAATTTTGTCGTATAGTTTATTATTTTATCTTTATATAAAAATTTCTTTAATCTGTTTTGTTAATGTGAAACACATTTTATAAACGATTTTTGTTATACAATAATTTGCTACATGTTACCTGATAAATAAATAAACTTTCGAAGAAATTCGTCCAAAGAGGTTTGCCTTTTGTTTTTGCTGGATAGTAGCTGAACAAAATCAGAGCACAAATTTAATGCTGACAAGGGACTCCCGTCATTTCCATATTGCATAAAATAACGCTGTAATCTGTCAACACATTATTTTGCCTCACGATAAGTTTCGACCACAGGTTCTTCATCATCACTGTCATCGGACTCCACCAATGCTTGATATTTTGATTTGATTGTTGCTACAATTACGTCCTCACAATCGTCATTCTCATCATAACACAGTAAATTGTCGTAAATTGACGAAAATTCAATATCAATACCTGGTGCGATTTCATTTAATCCGTCGCTGTGCTCTGCAATCTCCATAGAATTTAGGCCGCAATAACCAAAACAATTTTGTATTGTGCTGATTTTTACTGCTCGCCAACTGTCAGCTACAAACTATATTACCTGTAAAATAGTTATTTTGCTACTGATTTCCCTCGCTGTTGACGTACAAGTAAGTATATTTTCATCGATGGATTGCAATATGTATTCGAACCGACGAAAAAAATCATTCTTTTTCTTCTCTTCTTATTTATTATTTTTGTTTTATTTTTTAATTTTTTTTCTATGTTTACTATGATTAATAATTTTTTTTTGTATGATCTGTTCCGATTAAACGAAATATTGTCCCGAAAAAGCAAAGTAAATTTGTGTTATATGCTTGGTTTTGTTTCCGTTCTTTAGGATTTGTCCCAATTAAACGGCTGTCCCGAATAACCGGTTCCCAATTAAGCGGAATCGACTGTAATTAGAAAGTAAAAAAACTTACAGGAAAAAATCTAAAATAAAATTTCATGATAGTATAAAATTTTGTTGTATTACCGCATATGCAACTTTTCTTGTTTTACGGGATATAATTTCGGGCTAACTTCACAAAGGTTGCAAATAAGAGATAAGGTTGACAAGTTGTATGTCTAAATCATAAATCAAAACTCAAGGTTGACTCACAATAACGGAAAATCAGGAACACAAACAATTAATCTATTAGCAGATAATTATTTTTGGATTCTATATGTCTTTCAAGTCATAGTCTATGTCTTTCAGTTCCAAGATGAAAATTTTTTTTTTTTTGATTAAGTGTAGTTGAAATTTTGTTGTTGTACTTTTATTTAATGCTAATAACTTAAAAACGTTAAAACGCTTAAAATTGACGTTTTACTTACGAAAAAGTTAAAACGTCAATTTTCCATTTCGAAAAAAATAAATTTAGATATTTTTACTAAACCTTCACATTTCTATGGAGAGCACACTACTGTCGAAATTAAAACTAGATGATATGTTTGGACCTCCATTACGAATGTGTTAACGTTGGGTGAAACTTCCATCTGTTTTGGCAAAAAACATGAAAAGCTTTTTTTATCGCATCACTATTTGTGGGGACGTAACTGACCCGCAGATGTCTCTAAGCTGGTCTCGATGCTTTGCAAAAAGTAGGATGGAATTTCGGTGACGCAAAGATTATTTATGTTACATGCCGCCGTAAAAATATGGAAAAAATGGCGACACTTTTTCTACCGCCGTAAAATATTAAAAATGTTGGCTTTACTTTATAGCCGCTTTGATTATATGTCTAAAATTTAAGACTATAGCCTTCTCCCAATCAGCAGTAGAGTTAAACTTTACAGTCCTTACAGTTGGCGAAAAAAATATTTTCTGTTTCGCTGCCACAATTAATGTTGTTCTTTTTATTTTCTAATCGACACTTGAAAGCATCAGAACTTGTGCGACAACTCTTCAATACTTCAGCACTCAACATATCCATCGCTTGTTTAGCTTAAATCCACCATCCAACTGACCTCATTAAATTCATTCCCAAGATCCTCTCCGCTATAGATGTTCCTGCAACTGAAATTTTATAATTGCTGTAAAACTCACCAAGAAAAGGTATCACTTACCTCATCTAGAGAAGTTGTTGTGGCATTTCGTTCTCAATTGTATTTTCACTCATACTTATTGTATTGGCACTATTTTTCAACAAACATTTATCTAAACAGTATGAGGCTCCTAAAATCTTATCTGTCGTAAAAGAGAGCCAAAGATTACTGGGCAAGTGGTTGTGTCAAGTTTTGAGTTTGCCATGTTGCAAGTTTGACTATGTGATTGTGTATTTGGTTTGCTAGTTTTCTAGACTAGCAGTAAGGTTCTGTCTTGAGGTCTGAAGCTTTTCATTTGGTTATGAAATAATTTTAACAACTTACAATTCCACCGCTGTCATCAATGTTCTTGTTCCTAAAAAATTTAATGTTACGTCATTCAGTTAGTTATTCAGTTATGAATATTCCATAAACATTTTTTTTTGTGAATTATATTGTCCCAACAAGGACGGTCTTACAAGTATGCGATAAATTTTTAATTAAATTTTATGAACATTTCAAATATGAGAATATGAAATTCATAACACTATATATATTAGAAGGTAGATCCACAGACAAAGTTATGATGACTTTTTAAATAAATTAAACAAAATTCAATTATTATAGTAAATTGATTTGTAAATTTTCTTTTTTAATTTTTGATCTACGGGTGTGAGTTTTCGCTTACCACCAAACGCTGACTTAGAGACAACTTCAGGGTGTGAGGCGTCCCCACAATCTGTTACTGTGAAAAGAAAATATTCCATGTTCTTAGTCGGTACTGATAAAAATTCAAACTATCCTTAAAATGTATCTCCCTAAATATGAAAGTTCCAATTCTTTGCTGTGGTGACAGAGAAAAAAGAAAAGTTTTTTTTTCGCTGTTAGAATTGGTGCACTTCTTATTTTCCTGTCGATTGTTTTGCTAATGCATGATCATTCTCGTGTGTGGTATCTCTTCGGTACACGATTTTTAGGTGTTTTTGTAAGTATTTAAATTCGCTGTCCAACTTACCTAATTATTATCTGACCCTAACCTTAAATTACTTTACGTTAGATACATAATAGGCTAGAATTAGAGGAGTACACTTCCACAGTGTGTTATTTAGCCATTTCTGCTCTTGTAACTTGTTGCTCCTCATTTCTTTTCTTTCAAATAATTATTAAATTGCAGAATTAAATAATTCTTATATTAAAGATTAAATTGCAATAACTTTAAACAATCAATGATCGTTTGTTTCTTATTTGGATTCTTCCCGTGATATAATATCATTCTGCGAGTTGTACTGAATATTACCGAGCTGTACATTTCCGTAGGTTGTTATCCCATTTTCGGAGGGTTTATCAACGATTCACCAAACCCCATGAAGTCTACTTTCAACTAAAATTCACCACTTATATAGGCTCAAACTATATCATTCTTTAACACTTAAACTTGTCATATCCAATGGGACAACTTTTCTATGAATAAGAGTATGACTGTCACTGAATCTATTCGTTTAACGGCTTCATCACGGCATCGTTTTCCTTCCTACTACCAGTGCAGACCCTTTCTTTTTTATTCTCAATATCTGCATCACATACCCAGCATTGTACTCTCGAGTTTTCTATGTTGCTTTCATCTAGTGCTACTCCGCTTGAAGACGTTGCTTATTTTGTTGTTTCCCCCATCAACACTTTTATTTCGTGAGCTGCCAGAGTAGCATTTCTGAATCATTATGAATTGAATTTAATTTTAAGTATTTTTTCGACATTATGATAATGGGTCATGACACTCGCCCCCTAAAAAATAAGAGAAGATGTATATGGAAAGATACATCTTCTCGAATAGAACTTTACTACAGTTTTTGTTTTGAAAAACCATTTTAGATTTACAAGAAAATCATAATGCTTACGGAATAATTAAAACATGTTGAAACTTACTTACTATTTGCTTTTTTTGTTCTAATAACAAAATTTAAAAAAAAATTCGTTTGATACGCAAACTGAAATGCTATAATTAAACATAAATCTGAAAACAGTAATAAAAAATTTAGTTAAAATAATTATTTTAGAATTAAAACAACGATGGATTATAATGGAGACAATTTACAATAAATTATAATAAACTAAAAAAAACATATTTAAAACACAGATTAGAAAACAGTGTAAAAGTCTTAACAGCAACATGAAATTTGAATAAAAATAAAATATAAGCAATTTTAAAAATACGAATAAAAGAAATCTAAAGTTTAGAAGCAGAATTAAAATTACCACCTTTAATTTTAATTAATAAAACATTAATTAATAAAACATATTTTTAATGGGTAATTAGGTAAAAAATTGAATTACATAGAAACTAGGTTAAAACAAAAAAGTTAACGAAAAAATATATCAACAAATAATAAATTTTATTCAAAATTGTTCATAAAAAATATTAAATCAGAAAATCTCCATGAAAGAATAAAAATTCTGACATAATCCATACTATGTTCGTTGGAATAAAAAAAGGCATTTAGGTTAGATTTTTAAATTCGTAAGTTTCAACTTTTTAATTATTCCTTATAATTCGTAAGCGCTGCGATTTTCGTACAATTTAAAATGACTCTGCAAAACAAAAACTATATAATAAATACCATAGCAAATTTCAGTTCTAGAATATGTGCTTTTCCATATACATCTTCCCTTTTTATTAGGGTGACGAGTGTCATGACCCGTCCATACTCTCGAACGAATGCTTAAAATTAAATTCAATTCAATTTATAATGATTTAATATTCGAATTTCCCAATAATTAAATAAAAAACGAATTGCATCGGTTTGATATTTTTAGGGTTCCGTACTTTAAAAAAGTAAAAACGGTACCCTATTGGTGAGACTTCGTTGTTCGTCCGAATTTCTACATAATCAATTTACTCACAAACTATTAGTGCTATCAACTTGAAATTTTCTACAGTTATTAAATGTGTTTTCCCACACCTGATGATAACAAAAAAAATTCAAATACTTGTTTTCATCTATATTTTATGAACATAGATAAGGAGATAGTAACACAAAAGTTTTTTGTAAGGAATCGAGTTTGGTTTAGAAAAATCAAAAAAGATCCAAATATTTCAAAAAAAAATTTCATTGATTTTTTGACTGCTTAGATTTTTTGATATTGCCAAATTTTCCTGTTCCTCCTTAACTTCGAACACTACACAAGAAAAAATTTGAAAAAATTCATGGTTATGGGAAATGTTGTAAAGATTGAATGAAAACTATAGCGGTCGGCTCATCATTTCAAATGTTATTTTGAAAGGGTTGAGTGAGAGTGGAAATTTTGAAAAAAAAATTATTTTTGACTATGCCGAGTGGGGTATCATATGAAAAGTTATTTTTTTCTTCTAGTCCAAAACAATTTTTTTGTAGTTTTGGAAAACATTCTTTTTGATTCATTTGATTAAAATTCTAAAATTGTGTTTTTGTGAAAGACTATTCGCGTAAAATAATCGTAGAAGAAGATAAATTTTGCTACGTTGAAGGAAATGTATATTTTAGTAAAATATTAATTGAAACGAAATATAGAAATGAACAAACAAGATCAGATTAGATCAAAACAGTCTAACAAGTTAGATGATCTCAACTTCAGGCGAAAGGCGTTAGGTTGAAAAATAATGCGTAACATACCTGTTTGCTATTTGATAGA
This sequence comes from Diogma glabrata, assembly GCA_963693315.1. NCBI lineage: Eukaryota > Metazoa > Arthropoda > Insecta > Diptera > Cylindrotomidae > Diogma > Diogma glabrata. The sequence goes on from OY856188.1 coordinate 51,738,029, forward strand.
ATATCTTTTAGTATGGTTGCGTTGCAGTTTGTAAATGTTCTCTGTGAGATTGATCACTAATCACAAACAGTTTTGAAATTTTTGAACTATTGAACTACTGTTGAACTATAAAATTGTTACAGCAAATCGAGGTTGGGGATCTGTTCTTTCGTTAGGTCTGATACAGTACCACTAGTGCAGAAAAATAGTAGCCAGCATCACATTGATTTTAGCTCTGTTGGCAGTCATTTTGAATGTTCAACTAGCTGAAGTTCAAATTTTGTTGGTATACCGATCTCCCCAATAGACAAATCACTCGACTGTGTTAACAATGCACTCGTTGACAATAATTTGACGACACTTTTTCCTCTAACTAATGTGATAGGTCATTTTAATGTTGGTTTCAATAAAAATCCTCAAAACTGGCTCTCAAACTATTTTCTACAAAAAAATTTACAAAACTGAAAATTTACAGTTGAAGCTACAACAATTGATAATATATTTTCCAATATAAATATTATAAATTATTTGATGTTATTAATTAGCTGATGTTATTAAAGCTTTCTTTAGCCACCATAAATAGCTTTGGGTAGGATGCAACCCAACAACGTGAAGCTATACGAACAAAAACTGTTGTTTTCTTAAATATTATACACACGGAACCCTCAGCGAGCGAATTATATTCGCACTTGCCTGATTTTTTTCTAATATTTTTAAATTAATATTAATCTCGAATTACAATAACCTCAACCAATCTTGATGGTGATATTCCATAACTTAGGGTATAAATATTTCGTAATCCAAGAGAAATAAAACTAACAACCATTTGGGCTAGGGTATTTTTATATTTATTATAATAAGTTTCCTAAGCTCCAAAATTTGCAACTGTTAATTTATGTCTTAATCTTTACTAAGAGAGGCTTCAAAAGTGAATTGTGGTTTAATGCAAGTCTGCAGTAGACAGATTCTAAGTTTCATATATACGTGGTTTATATATGGGGCATTTTACGTTAAGTGGGACGACCAAAACATTGTTTTTGCCCAAATTTTGTGAATTGATAATACTCCATTAGAAAACGATTTCGTCATTTTTTTATATTTTTTGGCCAACCCCTTTGCCGACGGTGAAGGTCACAAATTTGAATTTTTTTCGTGAACGACAAACGTCTTTATTTTGTAGGCAGCTTAACGCGTATATTAAAAAAAATTTGGAGGGTAGTTTTCTTCCTTATTTTGAGGTTTTAAAGTTTAAAATCATTTTTACGGATTGTATGACACGTTTTTTTCTTAATATTTTTTTTTCAAATTTAGTTTGAAGTATGCACTTTCAAATAATTTTCATCGCGTGATGGAAGTAGTATCGATGGGAGCGCTAGAGGGCGCCGAAAGTTAAACACCACCCCAAAACCCAGTTTTCACGATATGTCTTGTGCTGTAAAATGAAAATTAAAATTCAAATAATGCATTATAAGAGAGTCATAGTCACTAAATCCAAATTCAGAGTCAAGTTATTAAAATTCAAAATGGCGGCACCAATATGGCGCGGCTAATATTTTGGAAATTGATGATTTTTGAAAATCGAAAAATGTATTCGTAATCTTCGTCAAATTTTAAATCAAAATTGTTATGAACAAAATTTTCCTACATGGAGCTTTTTCGGAGGCTCACATCACATCGATACTACTTCCATCACGCGATAAATATTATTTGAAAGTGCATACTTCAAACTATTAAAAAAAAAAAAATAAAAAAAAACGTGTCATACAATCCGAAAAAATGATTTTAAACTTTAAAACCTCAAAATAAGGAAGAAAACTACCCTCAAAAATTTTTTTATTATTTTTATCGTATTTTACGAAAAATTTCTAAAATATTTCTAAAAAATTTGTATACGCGTTAAACTGCCTACAAAATAAAGACGTTTGTCGTTCACGAAAAAAATTCAAATTTGTGACTGTCACCGATGGCAAAGGGGTTGGCCAAAAAATCTAAAAAAAAATGACGAAATCGTTTTCTAATGGAGTACTATCAATTCCCAAAATTTTGGCAAAAATAAATTTTTAGTCGTCCCACTTCACGTGGAATGCCCCATATAGTAATCCAGATAATGTGTCATTATCGTTCCGTAGTTTTAATCTCTAGTGGTTTTCATATTCTACTTATAAAAATCAGTTATTTTCTTTTCTCGCTAAAACATAAAAATTTTAAATTTACCTGCAACCTACTTGTAAAGCTATCAACACTTCAAACCATTATCCAACCACAAATATTTTAATAAACTTTTATTACAATCAATCGATCTATAGAATTAATTAGTTGGTTTTCGTATTCAAACAAATAAATGAAAAAAGAAAAAATATTTACTAAATTCCATTCAACAGTAATAATATTTTCTTATTTTTCTTTTTGCTTATTATTTTTCCATTTAACATACATATTTCTTAATAATCTCCATTCCATCTTATATAATTAGTTTTGCAATATTTTTACTTGAAATTTTCTTCATAATAATTATTTAAACAATTGTTTTTTCTTAAAAACGAAGGATGATGCACCTCGAAAAATCTCATTTCATGGAATTTTATGGTAAAAATAATATTTTGGCATAAAGTCATTAAGGACAACAATGAAAGCTTTTGGCTTAGTTGTTGCAATTCAAAATTTTTTTTATCACATAACTGATAATGAAATAGTCAATGAATTAGTACGCCGAAAAAAATTGTGCTAATTTGCTAATACTGATCGACATATGATTTTTGAAAAGTTGATCAATATTATTTTTTTTTTCGTATAAATATTTAAATAATTAATTTATATCTTGTAATTTAATTTCACACAATTAGAAGATAGATGATAATAAATATTGTAAAATTTGTGTGAACTTGAATATTATATTATTATTCAAACGGAAAGTTTTTATTTAATTTTTTTTTTTATTTTTGATAAAATTTATGAATAAATCGTTGACTTTTGTGAGAATTGTGCCGCTATGTTTTTATATGAACAGAACACGCAATTTTTTTAAAACATTTTTAATTAAATAAATCTGTCAAAACTAAACAATTTTTTAATTAAACATATTTGTATGTTTTCACACAAACTAAATTTCTCCTCTCGTAAAAGTGACATTTGGAATGGATGTTTGGTAACCGTATCGTTGGAGCAGAATAGCTCTAAAAATGGAGATAATGAATGAGCGAAAATATTTATTTTGAATTACATGATATTTCTTTTTTAGGCAACTTTTCTATTTTTTTTCACCAGGAGTCCAACTTTTTTGTATAACGGTGTATTTACACCACTAGGAGCATAAGTAAACTTTCAACTATTTTTTTTTCTCGGAACTGGGAATTATCGTCAAAAACACTCTCCTTGATATAAAGAGAGAAACTTGCTTGAGTTGTTGAGACTCTACTTGCTTGAGTTGTTGAGCGATTTATAAAAAGGCGTTTTGGGCACGAGGTGGAATTTAACTTTCTATATTAGCATGTTCGCTTTAGCATCGAGTTTCCTCGCTTCTTCAGAGGTACAAAGGGAAGTAGAGAATGTATCGGAAGAGTGGGATGGACGTTTTCCTGAATGGAAGATGGTTCGTCTGTGCGACTAGAGTTTGTGAGAGCGAAGTCAGATTGATAAGTGAAAGTGGAGTTCTCGCTAGAGAATTCTCCAAAGGAACGAATGTTAGTACCGTATAGTAACTCAGCCGATGAAAATTGGTATTGGCCGATTGAAAATTGATTCATTACCTCTATTTTTAGAGATATTTTGCTCCAACGCCACGGCTACCAAAACTGGTGAACCCAACGTGATCGAATTAGGCAATTTTTTTTAAATCCGAAATCCCTCAAGGATATCGTCCCCATGATTAGACTAAGCTGTCCAAACAAAACATGGCTCACGTTATCGACTCATAACCCTCCCGTCGCTTGTAAGTACCGACGGTTAGCTTATGACAAGCTAGATATCGCAAGGTGGAATTCGACATTATGTATTCACAAGGCATTTACCGTACGTCATAAAGCTCTGGATCATCTCCTCTCCACCTCGTCAAACAAAAGAACGGTGTGTGGAGCCCTTGCGGTGACTACCACTCTCTTTAATTTGTTACTACCCTTGATATATAACTGATTTTAACATGTTTTCAACAATTGAATTCGTCCATTCATTCGAAAGACTTTCAGGTTGCGCAATATTTCCAACGGTTCATGAATTCCTTTTTCCGAGACCTTAAATTTGTTTTCATCTAAAAGATGACTTTCTTAGAGCTTCTGAAACCCTTGAGGAGCACCTCAGACTGTATTTCAGCGACTTTTTGACGCCGGTCTCATAGTCAACGTCGATAAATGCAACTTTGCTACAACCAACGTTGACTTTCTTGGATATCGTCTTACAAACAGCATCTAGCCGACACTTGAACGCGTCTACAAATGGCATCTAGCCGACATTTGAACGCGTTGAGGCTATTAATCGATATGGACGCCCCGAAACGGTTAAGCAACTCCACAGTTTTTTCAGTATGATCAATTTCTATACCGCATATCCACACCACACATCGATGGCAATCAAACCACACTCAACGCAAATGGCGTCTAGCCGACATTTGAACGCGTTGTGGCTATAAATCGCTATAGACGCCACGAAACTCCGCTGTTTCTTAAGCATAATCAATTTCTATACCGCAGATCCATACCACACACCGATGGCAATCAAACCACACTCAATGATTTTCTAAAAGGTTTTAAAAAGAATGACAAACGTATATAGTCCAATAAAAAATTAACAATTATTAGACAACGCTCAGTTTCTTTTCTATGGGAATTAACGAGTTACAATCACTATTTGCTAATTTTTTCCAAAGCAATATCGCCAAAGTGTCTTTGACACGTTTCATAATTTATCCCATCCAGAAGTCCACAGTTCTATCAAACTTTTTACTGATAAAGTCATTTGATCATCCATTAAAAATGATGTACGACAAATGGCAAAAAACTGCCTGGCTTGCCAAAAATCAACAATTTCTTGCCATTATCACTCACCTTTGGGTTAGTTATTCCTCCATTTCTCAGAGCGTTGCCTAGATTTATATGGACATTATTGGTCCATTGGACAGACTACAAGTTATAATTCAAAATGTAACGGCCCCATCGAAAGTTGGCACCACACAATTAAATTTTCAATAATGGCCTACTCCAGCATAGACTGGACACGAATATAACCGTCAATACAACTAGTTTCTCGAAACACTTTCCAAGTGGACTACCAATTTTCATCGGCTGAGTTACTATACGGTACTAACATTCGTTCCTTTGGAGAATTCTCTAGCGAGAACTCCACTTTCACTTATCAATCTGACTTCGCTCTCACAAACTCTAGTCGCACAGACGAACCATCTTCCATTCAGGAAAACGTCCATCCCACTCTTCCGATACATTCTCTACTTCCCTTTGTACCTCTGAAGAAGCGAGGAAACTCGATGCTAAAGCGAACATGCTAATATAGAAAGTTAAATTCCACCTCGTGCCCAAAACGCCTTTTTATAAATCGCTCAACAACTCAAGCAAGTAGAGTCTCAACAACTCAAGCAAGTTTCTCTCTTTATATCAAGGAGAGTGTTTTTGACGATAATTCCCAGTTCCGAGAAAAAAAAATAGTTGAAAGTTTACTTATGCTCCTAGTGGTGTAAATACACCGTTATACAAAAAAGTTGGACTCCTGGTGAAAAAAAATAGAAAAGTTGCCTAAAAAAGAAATATCATGTAATTCAAAATAAATATTTTCGCTCATTCATTATCTCCATTTTTAGAGCTATTCTGCTCCAACGATACGGTTACCAAACATCCATTCCAAATGTCACTTTTACGAGAGGAGAAATTTAGTTTGTGTGAAAACATACAAATATGTTTAATTAAAAAATTGTTTAGTTTTGACAGATTTATTTAATTAAAAATGTTTTAAAAAAATTGCGTGTTCTGTTCATATAAAAACATAGCGGCACAATTCTCACAAAAGTCAACGATTTATTCATAAATTTTATCAAAAATAAAAAAAAAAATTAAATAAAAACTTTCCGTTTGAATAATAATATAATATTCAAGTTCACACAAATTTTACAATATTTATTATCATCTATCTTCTAATTGTGTGAAATTAAATTACAAGATATAAATTAATTATTTAAATATTTATACGAAAAAAAAAATAATATTGATCATCTTTTCAAAAATCATATGTCGATCAGTATTAGCAAATTAGCACAATTTTTTTCGGCGTACTAATTCATTGACTATTTCAGCAGACATTTCTATATAGTATCACATGACATTTCTTTTTTTTGAGGCAACTTTTTTCCCCCGAACAATTTGATAAAACGATAGTTTTCACTGATAGGATAAAATGCACAACTCAAAACAGTGCAAAAGTAAATTTTCTATTATTTATTACTTCACCACAATTTTAAATTGTGTGAAGTAATGCAATCTATCGTGAAAAAAAAAATCTTACATGCCCCAAATTTTATTTTTTCTTTTGTTTTGGATCATCCTCTATCTAAATAGCCAAAAAAAATGTTGGTGTACGTCTGTGTGTGCGTGGGTGGGTGGGTGGTATGGTGTCTGAGTTTTCTGCATAGGATCTTGATGAAACTTTGACAAATGATACAGGTTCACTTGAAACTGGAAGATCTGGATTCATTTCAAATTTGGACAAAATGGCGGGGGGGTCTCCCGAACTTAGAGGTGTTTAAATCTTGAATAACTTCTGATCCCGGGCTATGATCTTATTGAAACTTAGTATATAAGGTTTTAGTACTTTTTCCAATATGTCTGCATACCAACTTCCAGTTTGTCACTTCCGGCTAAAAAGTTTTTTTTTCAGGTTTTTATCCCTACTGTAGCCTACAATTACCGATCGATTTTCATGAATCGTTGTTAAAAGCTTTTAAATAACATGAGAAAGATTTTATCAGCTTTTGGAGCACATTGGATAAAGGGTTGGGGGGTCCATCATACAACAGGTGGTTTTTTCCACAAAGTTTTTATGTTTGTTGGGAGCATAAAACATTAATTCGTGAATGAATTTTGAAAGCACTTTGGAAAAAGATGCAAACATGTATGACAAAGAATAGATTAGTTTTTGAGCGATAGTGAACAAAGTGGTAAGGAGTGTCTTAGACAGCTGTTTTTTTTAAAGCTCAATAATATCTGTACCTGATAATCGAATTGGATGAAACTTGGTACATGAGCATTTAGTACGGTTTACAACAGTTCTACATCCCAACTTCCGGTTTTTCACTTCCGGTAAATTTTTTTTTTGTAAATTTTTGAAGTTTTTTCAGTGTCTTTATGCATACTACAGCCTACAATAATGAAGTGATTATGATGAAACTTATGGAATAGGGTTCCAATTAGTGTGAAAAGATAATTATCTTGTTTTGGGACACATTGATCAAAGTGCCCCCCGCCCCTACAGCTTACAATAATGAAGTGATTATGAAGAAACTTATGGAATAGGGTTCCAATTAGTGTGAAAAAATAATTATCTTGTTTTGGGACACATTGATCAAAGTGCCCCCCGCCACTACCATACAACTGCTGACTTTTCACACTTTCTTTTTAAAGTTTGTTGGGAGCATACAGACTTCATTCATTAATCAATTCTAATGACACTTTGGAAAAGATGGAGACTTAAATGACAAAGAACTGATTAGTTTTTGGACAATATTGGGATAAGTGGTACGGGGTCTCTCGAACACCTGTTTGCTGTGTCATCATTTTTTCAATGTTTGTTGGGGGCACACAGCATTCGTTCGTGAACGAATTTTGATGACACTTTGGAAAAAAATGCAAACATGTATGGCAAGGAACTGATTAGTTTTTGAGCGATAGTGAACAAAGTGGTGGGGGGTGTCCCATACACCTGTTTTTTTTAAAGCTCAATAATATCTGTACCTGATAATAAAATTGGATGAAACTTGGTACATAAGCATTTAGTAAGATTTACAAAAATTATGCATCCCAACTTCCGGTTTTTAACTTCCGGTAAAAAAAAATTTTTACTTCACCACAATTTTAAATTGTGTGAAGTAATGCAATCTATCGTGAAAAAAAAAATCTTACATACTCCAAATTTTATTTCATCTTTTGTTTTGGACCATCCTCTATCTAAATAGCCAAAAAAAATTTTGGTGTACGTCTGTGTGTGGGTGGGTGGGTGTGTGGTTGGTTGAGTTTTCTGCATAGGATCTTGATGAAACTTTGGCAAATGATACAGGTTCACTTGAAAATGGAAGATCTGGATTCATTTCAAATTTGGACAAAATGGCGGGGGGGTCTCCCGAACACCTCTAACTTTAAATCTTGAATAACTTCTGATCCCGGGTTATGATCTTATTGAAACTTAAAATATAAGGTTTTAGTACTGTTTCCAATATTTTTGCATACCAACTTCCGGTTTGTCACTTCCGGTTAAAAAGTTTTTTTTTCAGGTGTTTATCCCTACTGTAGCCTACAATTACCGATCGATTTTCATGAAACGTTGCGAAAAGCTTTTAAATAACATGAGAAAGATTTTATCAGCTTTTGGAGCACTATGGATAAAGGGTTGGGGGGTCCACCATACAACAGGTGGTTTTTTCCACAAAGTTTTTATGTTTGTTGGGAGCATAAAACGTTCATTCGTGAATGAATTTTGATGACACTTTGGAAAAAGATGCAAACATGTATGGCAAAGAACTGATTAGTTTTTGAGCGATAGTGAACAAAGTGGTAGGGGGTCCCTGGAGCACCTGTTTTTTTGAAAGCTCTATAACTTCTGTACCTGATAAGCGAATTGGATGAAACTTGGTACATGAGTATGTAGTACGGTTTACAATAGTTCTGCATCCCAACTTCCGGTTTTTCACTTCCGGTAAAAAAAATTTTTTTGTACTTTTTTGAAGTTTTTTCAGTGTCTTTATGCACACTACAGCCTACAATAATGAAGTGACTATGATGAAACTTATGGAATAGGGTTCCAATAAGTGTGAAAAGATAATTATCATGTTTTGGGACACATTGATCAGAGTGGTGGGGGGTCTACCATAAAAATGCTGACTTTTCACACTTTGTTTTTAAAGTTTGTTGGGAGCATACAGACTTCATTCATTAATTTATTTTAATGAAACTTTGGTAAAAGTTGGGAACTTAAGTAACAAAGAACTGATTAGTTTTTGGATAATATTGGAATAAGTGGTGGGGGTCCTCCCGAACACCTGTTTAATGTGTCACACTTTTTTCAATGTTTGTTGGGAGCACACAGCATTCGTTCGTGAACGAATTTTGATGACACTTTGGAAAAAGATGCAAACATGTATGGCAAAGAACTAATTAGTTTTTGAGCGATAGTGAACAAAGTGGTAGGGGGTCCCTGGAGCACCTGTTTTTTTGAAAGCTCTATAACTTCTGTACCTGATAAGCGAATTGGATGAAACTTGGTACATGAGTATGTAGTACGGTTTACAATAGTTCTGCATCCCAACTTCCGGTTTTTCACTTCCGGTAAAAAAAAAATTTTTGTACTTTTTTGAAGTTTTTTCAGTGTCTTTATGCACACTACAGCCTACAATAATGAAGTGACTATGATGAAACTTATGGAATAGGGTTCCAATAAGTGTGAAAAGATAATTATCATGTTTTGGGACACATTGATCAGAGTGGTGGGGGGTCTACCATAAAAATGCTGACTTTTTACACTTTGTTTTTAAGTTTGTTGGGAGCATACAGACTTCGTTCATTAATTTATTTTAATGCCACTTTGGAAAAAGATGGAGACTAAAGTAACAAAGAACTGATTAGTTTTTGGATAATATTGGAATAAGTGGTGGGGGTCCTCCCGAACACCTGTTTAATGTGTCACACTATTTTCAATGTTTGTTGGGAGCACACAGCATTCGTTCGTTATCGAATTTTGATGACACTTTGGAAAAAGATGCAAACATGTATGGCAAAGAACTGATTAGTTTTTGAGCGATAGTGAACAAAGTGGTGGGGGGTCCCTAGAGCACCTGTTTTTTTGAAAGATCTATAGGTTCTGTACCTGATAAGCGAATTGGATGAAACTTGGTACATGAGTATGTAGTACGGTTTAAAATAGTTCTGCATCCCAACTTCCGGTTTTTTTCTTCCGGTAAAAAAATTTTTTTTGTACTGTTTTGAAGTTTTTTCAGTGTCTTTATGCACACTACAGCCTACAATAATGAAGTGATTATGATGAAACTTATGGAATAGGGTTCCAATAAGTGTAAGAAGATAATTATCATCTTTTAGGACACATTGATCAAAGGGGGTCTACCATACAACTGCTGACTTTTCACACTTTGTTTTTAAAGTTTGTTGGGAGCATACAGACTTCATTCATTAATCAATTCTAATGACACTTTGGAAAAAGATGGGAACTTAAATGACAAGGAACTGATTAGTTATTGGACAATATTGGGATAAGTGGTACGGGGTCTCCGGAACACCTGTTTACTGTGTCATCATTTTTTCAATGTTTTTTGGGAGCACACAGCATTCGTTCGTGAACCAATTTTGATGACACTTTGGAAAAAATGCAAACATGTATGGCAAAGAACTGATTAGTTTTTGAGCGATAGTGAACAAAGTGGTGGGGGGTGTCCCATACACCTGTTTTTTTTAAAGCTCAATAACATCTGTTACTGATAAACGAATTGGATGAAACTTTGTACATAAGCATTTAGTATGATTTACAAAAATTCTGCATCCCAACTTCCGGTTTTTTACTTCCGGCAAAACATTTTTTTTAATTGTTGGCAGTTTTTTCAGTATCTTTATGCACATAACAGCCTACAATAATGAAGTGATTATGATAAAACTTATGGAAAGGTTTCAATTAGTGTAAGAAGATAATTATCATCTTTTGGTAACATATTTCAAAGTGGCGGGGGGTCTACCATACAACTGCTGACTTTTCACACTTTGTTTTTAAAGTTTGTTGGGAGCATACAGATTTCATCCATTAATCAATTTTAATGGCACTTTGAAAAAAGATGAAGACTTTAATGACAAAGAATTGACTAGTTGGACAATATTGGGATAAGTGGTGACACCCGAACACCTGTTTATTGTTTCAATGTTTGTTGGAAGCATACAACATTCGTTTGTTAAGTAATTTTGATTACACTTTGCAAAAAGATGCAAACATGTATGGCAAGGAACTGATTAGTTTTCTTAGCGATAGTGAACAAAGTGGTAGGGGGTCCTCCAAGCACCTGTTATTTTGGAAGCTCAATAACTTCTGTACCTGATAATCAAATTGGATGAAATTTGGTACATACACATTTAGTACGGTTTACAACAGTTCTGCATCCTAACTTCCGCTTTGTCACTTCCGTTAAAATTTTTTTTTACTTTTTCTCGTACAACAGAATTTATGTTTGTTGGGATACTACTGCCTGCTTTAATATTTTTATTATTAGAACTACGAAATCCATAATATTGGTTAGCTTTTAATTAAAGTATTTTATGGATATTAGCTCATTATAAATCCAGAACACTATGTTTCCAGAGCTGTGGTGAAGTCAGCCTATGCATCAGCGTCGCAATATTTTTTTTTGTTGGAACTGGAAGTTATTGCTACAGATGTTCTATTCTTCTCTACTCTTCTCTTCTCAGTACAATTAGCAAATAAATAAAAAAAATGTATGTGATTTTTTGAAACTTATTTAGTGTATAATTAAGAGCAGTGCTTAAAGTAAATCCGAGTCTGGGAGATTTTAAACGAGTGTCAAAGAGAAATTAGTTTTAACAAGTTTCCTTTACACTTTAAAAATGTCACTGATAAAATTTACAAAAACGTACATTTCATAAAAAATGTGTATTGTGTTTTAAATTTTGTTAAATTTATTTGATTTTTTATCCATTTTGGATTTTAATTGAAAAAATATCCAATAGTTGTTGTGAAATTAAAAAAAAAGGTTGTTAATATGATTGTGGAACTCAATCCTTGATTATTTCAAAAGATGACAAAAGATTCAAGAGCCTATGCAAAGGAAAGAAAAATAGAATAACCATAAACATGTAAATTTGACAACTTTTTAGTATATTTGACAAAATTATTGTAAATTTAATTTTGAAAAAAAAAAAAAACATTCGATACACAGACAATGAAGTGTATTCAAGTATTCGTATAGTCACCAGGCCCTGGTCTGTTTGACCCCAATCCTATTTGTTTGTTTAAGAAAACGAGAGTAACCTTGTCCGACATGAAAAAATATCAATTGTCGGCACCTACACTCATACTCGAATGTGACAAAAACAATTTCCCATGCAAAAAAATTGGTTCACATGAGCTTCAACATCTGTAAATATATTACAACAACAGATTTCGTTAAATGATCAAAATATCAAAATCAGTCATCATTATTAATAATTTTGTAGGAGAATATTTTTATTAACAATTTTTTTTCGTAATTTTAAAAAAAGTATTAAACATTTAACAAAAAGTTTGGTTAAATTACCAATTATTATGGTAGAGCAAAGTAGCAGTTTTAATTTTGTGTTTGTTTTTTTTTTCTACGTATTTGAAGCTCTATTAGCGAGGTTGTAGCCTTATTAAAATGTTAAAAAAATCAAAAATAGAAAACATAAGAAGGGGATAGACTCAATACTAAGATTTTTAATTCCGGCTACCTACATTGGGCCAATATTTTTACAGGTTATGGTGTATTGGAACTTACAAATACGAATTTCAAACAAGGATATATAGTCCAGACATGTAGGCTAATTTTTCAGCCAGAAGGGGAGTTCGTTAATAGCTCATCAATACAATCTTATAGTAAATACGCTTGTACACATTTATAAAATTGTGTTTCCATTTTATGTAAAATCATTAAGAATTTCCTAAACATTTGTTAAGTTCATTCATAGTTCATCAAAAAATCAAATTCCAAATCAACATCAAATTTTTTCTGAATAAATTTTTGTTGGGTTGGATTATGTTTATATTAGCATAAATCAAGTTTAACGTATTTTGCGGTAAAATTTTGATAATTGAAAAGTATTGGCTTTCTCAAACATAAATAAAATGTCGGTTCTAAATACCGAGTTTCTCCGATTTCATTTATGTTGAGCCTGCATATTTCTCGCATATCTAATTCCAAGTTTTTACCGATCGCAATCCCTTCAGTAATAGTATATTGACTTATTAGGTTATTTATAACTATTTATTTATACTTTTTAACGTTTAAGGCAAATTAAAAAAATTTATTTACAATAATAAACTATTTTGCAAAACAAAAAACTATCATTATTTAGCTATTTGCATTTTCATTGTTTACAAAATTTACATTTCGTAAAAGTATTTAAATTTTTTTTTTTTCGAAATCTTAAAGTATAAAAATTGAGGTTAGATTTTGATGGTTTAAGATTTATTTATTTATTTACTGTATTTGTTATTGTTATTGATTGGATGATAAGTATAATAAAAATATATTAAATATTCATCTAATGATAATTTGATTTTAATTACATTAATTACAAAAGATTTATTTTATGTATTTCATGGACATATTTAAGTATTTTTTGTTTAAGATTTAGCAATTAATTTTTTTCAATTCTGTTTTTCTAAATTCGGTACCTAATGCTAATTTATGAGATATTTCTCATTGGAATGTTATCTTTTCTTTACGATAAGTTACGATCGATTTCATCGAATTATTCAGAGCAAATAACCTTTCCATTTTTGAATGAAACTGATTGTTTTGATAATTTGTAAATCAAAAAACACCTTAATAAAAACCGTTTTAATAAAATAGTATAATTAGTAGGTAAGACGCCACTGTAACCCACATGATGTCTATTATGTTTTTAATTTAACCTAATTTTCTTCGCATTAACATGAAATTAAAATTACATTTAACGTAAATAAAATAGTCACATTGTCCAAATTTTGTGTTATTATTGACAACAACTTCCTACACAGTTTAACTCAGAACACCTAAAAGAAAAATTTGAAATTTAAACTTAGGTTCGTCACTTCAAGTCTTTCGTTTAAATAAAATGAAATAAAACTACTTTTTTCTTTCTTATACAAGTCAAAAACGTATGTTTCACTTTATGAATAATACATTGACTTTCAAAATAAAAAAAATTGTTATTTGTTCTATTTTGTTTATTTCAAGTGAAATGAGTCATGGAAAGTATATGGTAATAACAAATAATTGGTTTTTATATAATATTTTAGAATTTTCATCTGCTCATGTATCAATTTATAAATATTTATTTTAATATTCATAATCTGAAAATAGCAATATATTTCGGCTCTTGATTAAATCTAGTTTTTGGATCATGTGTAATTGACATTTCTAACTGGTATCGTTCAAAAATTATTGTAGCGTTAAATCGACCAACGTACGTGTAAGGTGATTTTCGTTTAATTGACATTCTGTTTTGGATAAAATCTTAAGATCGTCAATTAACATAAGCTCACGTAATATAAACTATAATTTATTTGATCTTTTATTTATTTTGACAAAAATTTAATCAATTTTAATTTGTCCTTGCAATTTATTTGAATGCCATCAATTTATGGATCATCGATTATTACTTATTTATCTTTGTATTCTGAAGAGTTTTTGTTGATTTGTTAATGATCTAATTAATTTATAGTTACCAAGGTTTTAAAGTTAAGATGTAGTGTATGTTTTAATTCTCTAGAGATTTATGGGTTTTTGTTATTTATTGATGAATATTGTTCCTCTTTTATTTTTTAACTATACAAATGAAACCAAAATCATGCGTTCATTAAAACACTAGTCAACATGTATATTACGGTTACATCATATTTACAGATAACGATTTATTTAGAAATTTCAATATTTTTCACAAACCATCGCCAAAATCAAATTTTGTAGAAAATTAGTGAAGTTTAAAAATTATGGGAGGAAATATAAAACAATGGGTACCTCTTAATCTCAGGGTCATGGATATGAGCCCCACGTTGGGCGCCACTGTAAAGTTAACCATTATATGATAGTTAACCGTCACAACAAAATGAACCTCAGTAGTATTATGCCAGTTAAACAACAGAAGTGGGTTGATTTTTGGTTCAAATTCTTATATAATAATAATATTCTGTACTGTAAGAAAAAACTCACGAGGCGATAAATAAAATGTAAACTTATTGCTATCACACATTACACTAATTAATTACTAATCGACATGTTTATAGGAGGAAGACAGTCCACCGACACTTTAATCTCCCATGACTCAATAAAATATTTACTTTGAATGCATAATGATTACTGCATATGCATGTAAAGATGTTTAAACTAATAAAAAATTATTGAAATTAAGTAAAGTATTTTCTTTTCTTTCCACAACAATAATTAATGCAAATTCAATTAGTTAACACTTGGCCTTATTTATATAAATATAACTTTAACAACAACAAGAAAACAACGTTTAGTTGATTTACTTAGGATTTCATTCAGAAACTAATGTTTTGGTTCCTTCGACCAACTAAACATTATACAATGGAATACAAAACACACGCAGCCAACACCATCAAAAATTATTTTTTCATGAAAATCCTTTAACAATTGCTACATTATTTTCTGTTCCGTTATATATAACCGGAATAGAAATGTAATATTTATTACATATCGTCCCAAAAGAGAAATAATAAAGCAGATGCTTACTTTACTTACCGTATTTAGAAGTTTGTTAGGATTTTATTTCATCAGGAACACATAAACTGTGCAAAACTAGAAAATCTGAGAAATTTGGCTAAACCAACATATTTACTTAAACTTAGTTTAAGCGGAACCTAAAACTTATATATTTGTTTTATTTTAAAATTTTTACTTTGCAGATTCACTTACTTAGTTTACCAATTATCACCACTAATTTCTAAAATCAACTAAATTATAATATTCATTTTAAAAGTATTTTACGTGAAAATTATGATACACAAGTTTTGGTTAACATACATTGCTTAAATTAGTTTAAGTAAGCTAATTATAAGTTGTTGGACAACAATAAAAAAATTTAAAGGAATAAAATTGGTTACAAATGGTGGGGATGACTCACCCTGAGAATTCTTTAGGCCGGGCTCTACAATTTTATTACTCGTTGATACCTTTTAAATTATACACCCGCACACCACACTTTTTGCCTGCAAATCCTCTATCTCGTAGATTACCAATAGGCTTACGAAAACGTGCATATTGAAATGTTGGTGCAAATTTGGATGTGAATTTCTTGGTAGCTTCGCTCTGTGGAAAATTTTGAACAAAGACTTCTTGTTGTGCCATAAATTAACGAGAACGACTACGTGGGTTTATTATAGGTTAGTTTTGATAATATGCCAAATTTTTGAAAACCCTTTTCTGAATAATTTTCTGAATAATCTGGTTTTGATTTCACTGCCAAATAGTTTCTAACTAAGCTATTTTCGTTTCTTATGAGATTGTAATTGGATCCGTGACAAACCATATGTTGTCCAATCACTAGGAAGCGTAAGGAAAACCGTGTCATGTTTAACGTTTCGAAGACAAATAAGAACTTCATCCAAAAATCTGTCCCAATTCTGTTGGTTATCTTTGATGCGCGAACAAAGGGCTGCCAGAATCGAATGGTTTACGGTTCGCATAAGGTGAATATTTTAGATCAAAAACATTATCAACCCCCCATAATTTAAAACAAAGCCAGAAAGCATATGTCAGTTTTTTCCGTTCTCAGTGAAGATAACTTCAGGAACAGAAAGCTGTAGAAAAACATTCCGCTCCAGAAAGGTGCGTAAAACTCCAATGGTAGCTTCGCGAATCGGCTCGCAATAACAAATCTGTAGAATTAATCTAAAACAACGATAATGTTCGGAAGCCCGTATACCGATAGACCTTGGATACGGTCTCAAAAAGTTTAAAACTTCAATGAAGCTACCCAATGGTTGTACAGCTAGTATCTTTCGACATCTTACAAATATCACACTTTTGGATATATAATTTTATATCTTCAGTCATATTTTGCCAAAAGTATTGTCCAATAAAATCTAACCTAGAACTCTTGCTACTCCTTGATGTGCTGATGATGGTGGATCATGAGCCTTTGAGATAAGAGATGTTGTCAGTTTGTGAGGAAGTATCTACTTCCATTGTGAAACATCTATGTCTAAAGGAGACAATTCAGAAGCCAAATTTATGTAAAGTGGTCGATTGAATGTTCTAATGTTGGGTTTGTTATTACCTGACATCTCTTTAACCAGCTGTTTATACTCTGATTTATCAAAAGATGAATCAGCTAGATCTATGTGTAGTGGTAGGATTTTATTGAAGATGCACATTTCATCAACGTGCATGCGAGAGAAGACATCCAGGACGATACTTTTAGTCTCTTACCAGTGTTCGACAGTTAAATTAAATACTTTAAGCTTTTAAATTAATCTTGCCAAGCATCCAGAAAGATCACGTTGTTCTTTAAGCCACTTCAAACTGGCAAGGTCAAAAAATGACCTTTTAAAATCATGGGGTCAGATCGAAAACCTAGCAATGAACCTCAGACAAAGCTAGAAAGTTGTACTTTCAGGGATTTTATCCGAGGCAAAACGTAAGTCTCCCTCACCTACAACGTACCCTAAGTATTTTATTTCCATTATGCAGAACTTACTTTTCAACATTTATGGTCAGGCTTGCTTCTCGAAACCGATTCGCTTTATCAGTTAAGAGTGAAAAGTGTTGAAACCCGATAGTGTAAATGATAAGGAATTACCTTATGCATAAGTTAACACACAGCTTGTGGAGCGTTACACAGCCCGAAATACATGACCTTAAATTGGTATAGTGGTCGGCCCGAAACTGCGAAGTAGTTTTTTACGTGATTCGGGATCGAAATTAAGGTTTTATCTAGACAATTTAACGGATAGGGATTCTTTTTAATTACTTGAACAAACTCTATACTTCTCATTAGCTTTCCATACTAACGCAATGGGCGAGCACAAAGCATTCTGGCTGTCCAATTTTGCACAAATTTTGACTTCAACCTCAAGCGAAATAGAATACAGGATTACCAACATCAATTGTGTGGGTTTAAATAGTATTTTCACCCAACCCAATTTGATTGGAATTATGAATTTTGCTGATTATATCGTGAAATTGCTGTTGTTGTTCCTTAGAAAAGTGATGAAGATTAGGTACTTCATGAGAGCATAAGGAAATCGTAACGTTGACTTCCTATACCTTATCTGGATTAACGCGCTATCCCCTATCTTCCACTACATAGCCGAGGTTTTCGATTTCATTCGTTAAAAATCTGGACTTTTGTTGTAATCGATACTTAATGTCAGGCTTTTGTTATTCGAGTAGAGACATCTGATAGATGGTGTGGGATTACTTTGTGCATCAATCTACAAAAGGTTTGGGATGGATTGCAAAACTCGCATGACATAACAACAACTTGGAATAAGGGTCCTCCGGGGACCATGAACGCGGATCTATCACGTAAAGCAGGGTCAGGTCCAATGAAATTGGCCGAAAAGGATCTTTAAGATCCAGACTTAAAATATACTGTGTCTTTCCTAACTGACTGAGAACCTGACGGCTTTCGGTAAAATTAACGGTAAATGGTAGGCATCTTTCTTGGTAGCTTAGTTCAGTTTATGGGCATCGAGACAAAGTCTAGTCTTACCATTTGATTTACGAACGAAAGCCTTCGGAGAACTCCAGGAAATCTCGATCTCTTTTATTACTTCAAGTTCGATCATACGATCCAACTCCAGATACATTTGATCTTGAATTGCAGGTGACACGGCGTAATAACGCTGTTTCACAGGCTTACCGTCACCAACGTTTATGGAGAGTGTCAGTAAATTAGTTCGGCCTAGTCCCAAGTTGCTAGCACACGGCAGCTGATCAATTACCTCGTCAAGTCTTTATTGTCTTCATTTGTTAGTCGATGTTGATTGATAGAGGTTTGGATTTTTGCAAGTCCATTTGTTAGTTCATTGACCATTACACTTAATCCAAAACTCGGTCAAAAATCCATAGCCAAATATTATGGTTGTTGTAAACTTGGGGCAATAAATGTTGGACAAACCTGGCACTTTCCACCATATTCAACGGTTGCTCACACGAAACCAATAATTCTTTGTTTTACTCCACTTGCTGTAGCAATAAATTATGTATTACCACAAACCTTCAATTCCATTTCATGTAGAAACTCTGTAGCCCCAACTCCTTGCACTGATATGTTCACCCAACTTTCCAACAGACCACTAAAACTAATACCTGATATCATCACATCAGCGTAGGGTCTATTGTTTTCAGCTGCAGTTATTAGAATAGAAGCAGCTGTTTTCGATTTTAAATGTTTTCGTTCCTTAAAGTACTGGATAGTTCGACTGACAATATTTGGTGCAGTTGGTAAAGTTATGGTAAAAAGATGGGCTATGGGAGAGTTAGGAATTAAAGAGCGTGGAATGGGTGTATTAAATTATTTTTCGTTAGGTTGCTTTGGCGTAATTCTGGATCGGGGTTTGCTGCTGCATCTTCTGTCTTTGGTAGAAGTGAGCTTGGCTGTGTTCTCGGAAGTCAAGGAGCCGTGATCACCTCCGGTCTTAGATTTCTTGAGCATCTTCCACCGGAGCTACTTTAGAATGTGAGGAAGTTATTACAGTTGGCCTTGGTCCGTTTATAGTGGCGACGTTTGGTTCAACAGTTTGAACCTAGGCGTCAGAATGATGCGGCAACTGCTTTGAGAAATCGTTTTGTATTGGATCAAAAAGTTCACAAGCACTTCTCCTTTCGCTACACAACGCTTCTGAATTATAGCCGACACGATTCCATGAATCTTCTTTGGCGACACATTTTTGCATTAAAAGGTTTATACTCTGAAATCTTCCTCCCGCCAAGGCAATCTGCAAACCTAGTCACATATTTTTTAGTTAAATCTGAATTAGGTCTTCATCATGAAAAGGTGACTTGAGTTCAACAGAAATATTGCTGGATCGAGTTAGATGCTCAACCTGGAATATAAATCGCTCCACCACCATTCCAGATGGGGATCCGTCAAAGGAGATGTTTTATTTGTGGACGGGGATTTGGTTTGGTTTCGCACGAAAATTGTTTAATGGATATTACGTATTGTAATGGCGTAAAACTTTCAAAAAGTTTTGAAAATTATCAGGATTTGTAGGTGGAGGAAAGTTAGGATTGAAAGCAAAATTAAAATGTTGCTGTTGAATATGGTGGAAAGCGACAGGTTCTTCCAATATTGGTTGCCCTAAGTTTTTTACAACCGTTATATTTGGGTATGGATTTCTGGCAAAGCTGGATCCATGGAAGCAAAAACTCTTTGTAACAGGTGTACAATCCACTCTTACTTTGTTTTTGTCCCAAGTAACTAATGTTCTACTGTAATAGTGAACACTACTTGTGAATTAACCGCAAACCAGTTGATTTAAGCCTTTCTAGGACATCTACCTGGTATTGTAGGTTTTGTTGAAAGTTGTTCTTCATTTTAATCACAAAATTCAATAAAGTTTGATACCCCTAGACCTTTACCTCAGTTTTCTTCGGAGAATCCATCCCACTTGTGTCTCTGTAGATCCAATGTTGATAACCTAGCATTCTTGAATATATTCTGGGTATCAGAAATTATAGGCAATGGATAGAAATAACACAGAATCTAAAAGTTTGCTGTGACTACTACTAAAACCAACAGACAAATTCCACGGACTTACTAATTGTTCAACTACATCAACTTTTTTTATTTCAGTTACCATTTTATTGGATTTCATTTGTGTAGTCAACAGTGGTTTCAGTATTCAATCGGTTCGGAGGGCCAGTTTACTCCCTTAAGCTGACTTGTTTTAGTTTATCTGATTCAACATAAGTCATTCTTCTGTTGTACGCTGTTCTATCCTCTTTTCCTTCCTTTATTTTGCTTCACTCCTTCAATATATGACCTATATGAAGTTCGTTCCAACAATTTTTATACCGGTATCTGGATGTTGCAGTCATGCAACCACACAATTACTGTTATAATTAAGAAAAATTAAAGTTCAAGTTTCTGCAACAAAATTTCTTTCGTTAAGCCAATTATATCCTGATGTGATTCCATAGCAACATAACCAGCTCTCTCAATTTTATTTCTTTCTTGTTTTCCGTAACTTTTATTTAACTTAACATAATTATTTTCAAAACTAACAATCCCACCGCTGTCACCAAATTTTTACGGATTACTCCAATAACTTCGATTTATTCTCTCGATTCGATAATGTATTGAAACAATTTTTATTTACTTAGTCTTCTAACTTCTTTCTCGTTTATTTGTATTACCACAGTATTTCACTTCTTATTTTTGATTTCCATTCGCCTGTTGTTAAACACAAGCTCTCTGTTGCATGAAATATTTCTTGCCTATATATTGGAAACACAACAACAGTTTAAGAAACTTGTCAAACAGTTTCTAATTCTAATTACTTTTTTCTCTTAAAATATAGCTTCTAATGTAATGTAATTTAAATATTTGTGTTAATTTAGATTTTATCTGATGAAAATATTTATTTAATTATTTATTTATTTATTTATTTACGTAAAACACATGCGTTACAATATATTGTAGTTTTGTGGTAAATGTTGCTCCTAATTTTGATTTTAAGACATCCATTTCATGTTGGATATAACCTATGCTAATCTATAGAGAGCGGTCCAAAAAATATCAAACTTTTTTTAATTCCATTTTAATATTGTTTAGACATGATAACTCTCCCCAACTCTAAAGACTAAAAATGAATCTTTAGGGATTCCAGAATAAATCGTACGGAAACCATTTTGACATCGTCTGACACACACAAAATCCACTGTTTTTTAATAACAAAATGTGCAAGCACAAAGTTAAAATTTCTCTTTTTTATTATTTTATTTTATAATTTTTTTTAATTTATTACACTTCCTCGTGAAATATTTTTACAAAATTTAGTTAATTAAATTTTCGTCTTTACATATTCTTTTATTACAGTAGTTTTTTTTTTTTTTCGTTATTTTTCGTATAATGATATTAAGCGAATTTAATTATAAGCAATTTATTAAATGTGTTATTTCATGATTTATGACAAAACGTAATAATAAATAAAAAAAACTTGTGGTGAATTTTATTACTTAAAGTTTAAAATGCCATAAAGATAATAGCAATATGTGATATTTAATTTTTTACAATGAATTTTGCCTTAGGAGTTTAGGATTATATCGGTAGTTAACTTCATATTGGTATGTTTTATTTAAATATTTGATTTTAATCAACAGAGTGCTATATGAACTGAGAATCAGCCTTTGATACCTTAAAAATATCTTACAAATTGCTGTTGTTATCATATAAATATTACGCTATCACGTTCCGAATGTTGCTCGGATGAAATCGGATGCATCTAAACACAAACCTATCCCCGTTTGTTCGTCAGTGGTTTAAACAGCAAAGTTTACAATAATTAGCTTCGTGTGACTATAACTTCAAACAACAAATACATTTTAAATTCATCTCTAGAGCGATAATAAGTAGCAGTATTGTGAGTACGCCCATCCCTTTCGATTATGGAGATATCTATTAGAAAGACTGAAAAAAGTCCTTACTGTAGCAGT
This sequence comes from Diogma glabrata, assembly GCA_963693315.1. Taxonomy (NCBI): domain Eukaryota; kingdom Metazoa; phylum Arthropoda; class Insecta; order Diptera; family Cylindrotomidae; genus Diogma; species Diogma glabrata. Next base: position 51,760,635 of record OY856188.1, read on the forward strand.
TAAACCTACACGACTATATGCGTAAAAGAATACAAATTACTTGCATGAACATCTTTGAAAGATTAGTTAACATTGTTACGTTTTATTAAACTAAATTTAAATTGGTCCTAACTCCTACTCTCAATTTGCTAAACGCAATTCCCAAATCTCTTCCGAGTTCGATCACTGATTAGTAAGCACAAATACCAGGTTTTATTTAGTACTCAACTCCTAAATTCAGTTCCACAACAACAGGAAAAATACAAAGCAAGCAATATTTTTAACTAGAATATCCTTCTAACAGCTTCCAAACTCCAACGGTTTATTGTAGAAATTTCCAATACAAACCTTCCAAAATAGTACACCAAATACTTCTCAATTTAAAATAAAACTATTTCTATTCTACAAGAGGCAATTCCTTATATACGATTCTGCATATTTTCTCGATTGTTCGAGGTCAATCTAAGAATATTCGATAATATTATTATTTTTTTACCTAATATGTTGATTTGATTCATAAGATCAATCAATTTTATGTTGATCCTGATTCTAAGAAAAGAATGTGACCTTGTTTTATTTTTGAAATATTGAATGTCGAAAATTAAGGTTTTATATTTCATTGCGTTTATGTAGAATTGTAATATTACCCTCCACCTAAGCCTGGTCGTCCCGAACAGGTTCTAAATCTCTCCTCCAATTATGGAATCTAAACATTTTCTTTTGTTCTTTTCCTATTTCTCAGACTGTTGAATATGACTTTTAGTTCCTTTCTAAATCCTTGGCCATCACTATGTTCTATGTCACTTCTTTGATCTTTTTTTCCCTTGAGTTTCTCACTCCTTCGTACATTCCAACTTGCCGTTTTTGCAGTAGCGATTCGTCCCCGTTTGAAGCTCTTTGAACCACTTCATTTTACGTTGCTCACTTCATCATGCACCTCAACTTGTTTCCTTTTTAACTTTGGGTGTTTGTTTAAACGTCTGCGTTGGTTGACGTTTCTTTCCCTTATCTGTTTGGATGATGGTATTGAATTTTCCTCTGCACTGTATAGTTACTCATTGATTCCAATATTTGTGAACTTTACCTCATTCGTCAACCTTTAGGATTCCACATCCAAAATCGAAGACTAATCTCTTCATTTTCATGATCTCCATCCCCAAAATAAGTTCATCCATAATGCCTGCCACTAGCACCCCTGGTTAATAGCTAGCACTTGTTTCCTAATTTTATTTCAGTGATTCTTTTACCTACTACTTCAGCGCATTTTCTAGTTACTGTTTGGAGTTCCAATCCATTTGATGGTTCCAAAACGCCGTCAATAAAACTTTTGTTAACGAATGTTCGAACATGTATCCATTATCGAAAAGCAACTCTTACTTTCAATTTGTCCTTCGATACCCAAACTTTCACTATTTACCGCTATTCTTGAAACTGTACAGTTATTCTTGGCTGTACAGTTTTACCTTCAACCGGTTGCCGTTGAATAGGAGACAAAATCTATCACGCTTCCTATTCCAGCAGTCCTATGAAATATGGCATGATTTCCTACATATCCAACAAAGAAGTTTCCTTTTGCTGCTCCTGAACCCTACGGACTCCTTCTCTTCGGCTCCTCTTCTTTTCACAGAAGATGACGATCTTTCTACTTCCCCATTTTTCTTTCACTCTTGTGCCTTGTAACCCTCTTCATCACATACCCAGCATGTGATGCCGCTTTTACCTCTGTGTGCCAAAACTTCTTCTCTGGTGTTCCCCTTTACATTCCTTTTTCTGCATATACATTCGCTGTACCATCTCATATTGCATTGTGTCCTATTTGCCGTATCTTGGATGCCGTCAATGAAAGCCTCGATCCTTATTTTTTCCATAAAATACGGTGGAGCATTCGTGTATGCCCAATGAAAAAGGCCAAGGAATAGTCCTGAAGGTTTTTCCATTCAGTTGCAAGCGACCCTTTAGCTCGATCCTGTATAACTCTTTAATGTTCACTTCCATTTTTTCGCTCCAACGCGTTCATCACTTCTGCATAACTTTTGCGGTCGTTTTCTGGCACCGCTTGTAATGTTTCAGCTGCATCCCCCTTGAACGCAACTATTAATGCGGCTAGACGATTTTTAGCGCTCCAAACATTCTGATCTGTCGTCGTCTCGAACTGGAGCTTGAAAATGCGATTTTTTATTAATCTATCTATCTATCTATTCTGGTGTCATATCCATTGGCTGATGCGATTTGTTTGATAGTCCTAATTTCTTGGTTGTAATCCTGCTTGTTCATTGGTATGGTGAGTCCACCGTCTATTAAAAAAAGACAAAAAAAGAAAAAGAACAGCCTCTCAAAATTATTAAAAACAGGAGATGGAAACAACACACAATACATACCAGCCGAATACCCCAACTTCATACCACATGACATCAAAAATCTCTTCAGAAAATACAATTACAAAGTCTCATTCAAAACAAACAACAACATCAAAAATAAATCAAAGAACAACAAAATGCAACACCTGCGAAAAATTCTACATAGGCCAATCAGGTAGAAAACTAATAAAAAGGTATAAGGAACACCTACCTAGCAACAATACCAACAACAACCAATCAAACTTTGCAACTCATCTAATTACCGAACAACACACACACACAAACAATTTTGAAGTAGACGTCGAAGTAATTAAAAAATGTCAAAAAGGCAAGCTTATGGACACCATCGAAGAATTCCTTATGTACAAAACATCAAAAAGAGACAACAACATATTGTTAAATGACAAACTAACCATAAAAAACAACGAACTCTACGAAACGGCAATAAAATTCAAAACTAATCCTTCACCACAATAAATAATTTTCGTAATATTAAGTTTAGTTTTAACTCTCCTATTGATAATGACAGTAAATTTGTCGAAACCCGTTTAGGAAAATTATATTTTTATTTTATTTTATTTTATACAATAATAGTAAAAATTATAAATAAATACGTCACTTGACGAAATATTTAATATTTGTATTTTATAAAAATTGAATACTTAATTGTTTCACAACAACGGGAAAAAAATACAGCAAACTATATCCGTCTATTAGCTTCCAAACTTCAACAGTTTATCCAATACAAACCTTCCAAAATAATACACAAAATACGTCTAGTAAATAACACTTAAAACTTTATTTACAAAAACTAATTTGAAAATAACTTCTATTTACACGATTTTATAAGCACGGTACAACTTTTAGTTTACAATTAATTTCCTTTTCACATTCCACTTAAATTATTTCTACAATCGTACTATCGCAACTTTACACTAACTCAATTTAAAATAAAACTATTTTTATTCTACAAGAAGTAATTCCTTATATACGAATCTGCATAATATCTGAATTGTTCGAGGCCACTGCCGATTATTCGAGGTCAATCTAAGAATGCTCGATAACATTATTTTTTTACCTAATATGTTGATTTGATTCAACATTCAATTTTATGTTAACCCTGATTCTAAGAAAAGAATGTGACCCTGTTTTATTTTTGTAATATTGTACACCAAAAATTAAGGCTTTGTATTTCATTGCGCTTATGTAGAATCGTAACAATATTTTCAAAAAAATATAGTAGGTAGGATAGTTTCGTCAGAATCGTTTATCAGGGCTTTATGGAGGCCACGGAGGCCACTCCTTATCGAATTTTGAAATGTATCCAGATCTTCCATTTTTCTTCCAAAACTTCATGGAAATCGAATGCGCTTGTGTCAACCTACCCATCAGCCACCCTAATTCCTACTGTTTTGGCTTTGAAGTTGTCCAGAACAAAATCAAATTAAGACTATGTAAATTTGTAAAAAAATATTTTTTAGTAAAGTTTTAAAGTGTTTAGTTTGATAGATTTTTAGAAATACAAATTCAGATTATTCTTTTAATCAAATTACAAGAGAACAGCTCACCCAATATCCACGGTTTTATGTGTAGTTGATTGACCTTTTGGCCTTTCAAAAAATGGAGTACACTATTTACGTACACTGTTAAAAATATTATGAAATAAGATGTTTAAAGGTGGCACTGATGTCATGTTGGGAAAAAAAGATCTAAAAAAATGCTTGAAATACGGAATCAGCGTAATCTATAAAAATTGTATTTCTTAATATTTTTAACGGTGTAATCTGGGCTGTCTTTTACCTTTCCAACACACATAGAACAGTTGATATCGAGTGAAACTTTCAAGTTGTTCATTTTCTATATAAAGCAGTATATACTAACATTTAGAAACATCCATTTGTATGTAAAAATAAATCCAGTCTGTTCTTAACCTTTCCACAATTTGTTAATTTTTGTGTTGCCTAAAATTTTGTTATCTTTTTGTGTATTGTTTATTTTGACAACAAATTCTTCTCTCATTTTTGTTAATTTATAAATCAAAATATTATTTTTCTTTTATAACGAGAGTTTATATTTTGCCCTATATTTAGTGCATTTATTGAATGATTATTTTGTAGAATAAGTTTTCATGGTTTGTTTTATAATAAAAATTGACTTACAAAATTTGATTGATAATGTTGGAATGATTATTTATTATTCGAAATAGTGTATTTTTTAGAGCAAAAACATGTAAGCTACCGTTGACTCTAAAAATGCATTGTGTGGTTTGGTGTTTAACAAACATAAACGTGGAGGAACAGCAAGAACTCTAATGTCAGGTTAATTTAGATGTTAAAAAACAGGGACTGAGGTACACAAGGTTGCCACACCCGTAGGTAAAAAATTAATAAAAACAACAAATCAACAAAGATAAATCTATAAAAAGCTAGCATTTCTTTTTGATTTTGTTAAGAATGATCGTTTATTGTTACCTACTGTCATTTTTCCACATTCAAATTTAAAGCAAATTAAACACCGGAAATTCTATTCAGTGATAAATGAATAGAAAATTTTTCTGTTCAATATACATTTCAGTTTAAGCTTATATTGTATCATACAACAAAAAAATTGTCTTGATGTGATATACAGCTATCAGGAAATACACAGACCGAAAATGAGACACTAAGCTAAGAACAAAACCTTCAATACTTTTGCAAAAATTTACTATAATTTTCCTTGGAATATATGTTGCAGGAAGTTAATATTTTTTGTATCATTATGTCTATCAATAAAACCAAACAAGTTTTCATATCTTTGGGTTTTATTACTATTATTGTGTAAAACTGTTGGTATTACACAATAATAGTAAAAAAACACTGTGTTGGTTGGTAAGTTATTACATATTAATTACTTCAGACCAAAATCATCGATAAACGTAGTTTTGTAACAATACCCATTCTGAAATTTAGTAAGAGAGATTGTTTAGTACATCCAGTACCACGAAAAAATTCATATAACAAAAGTAACTCTCAACTAACCATTGTATTATTACATTTTCTTTTAACAGTTATAAACTTTAACAATAAAAAACGTTTGAAATTGAATTAAAATTAAATGAAGAAAATCAAAACGTTAAAACTTAACAAACGAATTTCTTACAAAAAACTGAATTCCATTCCTTCTTTAGGTTGAGTTTTTGTTTTTTTTTTTGGTTTGGTAAGTTGTATTGTTTTTTGAAATTTTTGTGATCGGAATTTTTTTTTTGTATTGATTATATATTAAATAAGACTTTAATATTTTATGAGAAGTTAATTGAGTAGAATGTTAATTTATTTTTATGGTCATTAGAAAGGTTAACCAGTGTTACAACAGGTGTTAGTGTGATTAGAGTTTTTAATTATTGTAATGTGTGTAGGTGTTTCTAGGACATATTAAGAACTTCAAAAAACAAGTTTTTTTTTCTGTCGTTGCACATTTAGTTTTTGATTGTCTATATAGGCAGATTTTAATGTAGGTAAGGTTAGTAGTCAGGCAAATTAATTGCGATATTTTTAAAACTGATAAATGCTTTAAAATTTTTTAAATTGACCTTCTATTTGTCACACTTTGTTTTGCTTATAAGACTAGTTATGACCCTAAGCGTTGAGAAATACCAAGAAATGGCGTTCGAATTTTTCAGACCAGATTGATTATGTAATTGTATAAAGGCCTCACGTTAGACCTGTAGATTTGCTAATCAAGTAAGCAATAAAATTTAATTAATTTCTGTAACAAAAGCCAAATAAAATTAATAAAATGGAGGCGCTAGGCCTTAAATTATTGTGGACTGTAAGTTTTGGCAAAAAGGTGCACTTCATATGATTAATAATAAATCTGCAATTCAAAAAATGATGAATAATTTGAGCACCTCAAATACCGGTGAAAAATATTATTGTCATGTACTCAGCTTCGGTACTACTTAAAGCGGCTGATAATTGTTTCTTCGATTTCCAAGAGATCGCCCACGTTCCAATAAAGAATACGAAGCCTGTGTACGATTTTATGTCAACTACTTCACCAGTTCAATATGCATCAGCATAGCCATAAAACGAAATTGACGACTTAGATTAAACCAATTTAGCATCTATTGCAGTAGCAATAGCAGTATGAGTAGCGAAATACATGTTTAAGTGCTATCATGTGCTCAAAAGGCGCCTCATTATTAAATTGTGTCAACTGGCAGATGGAATTTAATGTTGGGTCTTGAAGTTATAGCCAAATACATCAAGAAGTCAATCGCGGACTGATATTCATTAGCATTAATCTTCTTGTAATTTGCACCATCACATTTTTCAAATTTAGCTCCTGGATCTAATGGAGTGTTTCCGGCCCTGTAGTCTACCATGTTGAATCTCTGCAACAAATCAGAAATAAACTGTGTTTGATATAAACAAATTTTACCTCGGTTACCAACGCGATCAACTTGAATACCCAAATAATTTTAACCTGGCTTTTGTCCACTGAATCAAATTCTTGAAAATTTTTAGCCTTTATCTTATCCATACTTCTATCGTTGAAACACATTTGAATTCACATTTGAATACCCATTCCATGCTCGACCAGAGTGTTTCAAGCCATACAGCGACTTTTCCAACTCTAGTACTTATTTACATTATCTTCATAAATCCATCTGGTTGAATCACATACATGTTGAATTTTATACTGTCGGATGAGACAGATCACTTTTCAAATATGCCGCCGTAGCATCAATATGATGAACTAACAATTCATATTGCACAGCAGCCAACGCCAAGATCATTCTAATTGTAGAATATCAATTGCAACAGGAGAAAAAGTTTCATAGCAATCTTTTGCAAATAATCGTGATTTCTATTAATCGATGTATCCATTACCATCCCTTTTTATATTAAAGACCCATCTGCCACCGATGGCCTTTTTACCTGATGGAAGATCTACCACTTTTCAAGCGTTGTTCTTCTCCAATAAGTCAATCTCTTCTTGCATAGATTTTCTTCACAAATCTCCAACATTTTTTGACAAAGCTTCATTCAGATTAACTGGATTTGTATATATTTTGTCAAGAAGTACATTCAGCTTATAATTTGTGAGTTGATTTTCACTTCGCAACATTCTTGGTTTGTCATAACTATATCATGTTGCATTTTAATTGCATTTTATTTGCATTTTATCTGCATTTTATTTGCATTTATGCTGCATTTTATAAGCATTTTGGTTGCATTTTATTAACATTTAATTTGCATTTAATTAACATTTAATTTGCATTTTTTTCGCATTTTATTTACATGCAATTTGCATTTTATTTACAAATAAAATGCAAATTACATGTAAATAAAATGCAAAAAACATGCATTTTAATTCCATTTTAGTTGTATTTATTTGTATTTTTTTACCTTTTTTGCATTTTGTTTGCATTTTATTTGCATTTTATTCGAATTTTATTTGTATTCTTTGCTTTTATTTGTATTTTATTTGCACTTGATTTGCATTTCATTTACATATTATTCGCACTTAATTAATTTGCATTTAATTTGCATTTTATATGCATTTTACTTGTCCTTAATTTGCGTTTTAATTGGATTTTATTTTCATTTTAATTGCATTTTATTTGCATTTTATTCGCATTTTTTGCATTTCATGTACATTTTATTTTATTAATATGTATTTAATTTGCATTCAAATTGTATTTATTTGCAAATAAAATGCAAATGAAATACAATTAAACTGAAAATAAAATCCAAACAAAAATGAAAACACAATTTTATTTGCGTTGTATTTGCATTTTGCTTGCATTTTATTTGCGTTTTATTTATATTTTATTTACACTTAATTTACATTTAATTTGCATATGATTCGAACTAGATTTGTATTTAAATTGCATTTTATTTCCATTTTATCTGCATTAAATTTACATTTTATTCCATGAGATCCATGAGTGAAAACCCTAGACAGCTAGACCCGTCAGTAAAATTGAAGGTGTAAGAAACACGTTTGTGCAACCAAAATGGCGCCGAAACAAAAGCGTGGAGAAGACGTTTGATTTTTATTGTTTTGTTTTGGTGACCAAGCTCTTGTTAAACAACGTTTTTTGGTGAACATGTTTTTATCTCGAACAAATTTTTTCTTGAACAGATGTTAATTTTTTCTGTAATTTTAACAATTTCTCACTCTTCTTTATCGATATTGAAAATTATATATTTATAAAATTGAAACGTAATCTTAATAAATTTAGATGGTAGTTAATTAGGTAATCGTCATGAGCTATTTATTCAGTCCTGGCCCATTATTCATAATTTGTAAAAACAAAATAAATTAAAACAAAACATTTAATTGTTTTATTTTGAAACCCAGTTAAAAATACTAGCTGCAATAATTAATTATTAATACTAGGTTTCTCAATATTTAAAATTAAACGTTTCTGCTAATTTTGCGATTTCGCAATTCAAGGAAAATATTTTTTTTATTTGAATTTATATAATAATATTCGCTTTAAAACCTTTAAAAATTCGATTAATATATATGGATTAGTCCACGACATCAGTCATCCCTAACAACAAGTGGAATCTCATTTCGGTCAAAAGTTACAGCTTCGAAGTTACTAAATATTTTTTAAAGTAATATTTAGTTTTTTCAAAAAATCTACTTCGCTTACTTCGACTTTTTGTGATTCTGGAACATTTTCGAATTTTTCTTTAATTGGTTTCTGTAAATTGAAATCAAAAATCATATAATCAATATTACTATCTTCATTATTATTTTTCATATTCTCCAAAAATACAATATCTTTACTTATTATGATAATTCTCTTCACAGAATCATATAAACGATAAGCTTTTGATGAATCCGAGTAGCCGAGCAGCCCTTTGTTTTAGATCTACTTCGTAAATATTCAGCCGTGTCATTTGCTTCTGCCCATAAAAACTCAAAACTATATTTGATCTTATCACTATGCACCTTGCCATTTCAGCCAATCTACGATTCGCTCGTTCAGCAATTTCATTCTGCTGACGTGTGTACGCAACACTAAAATTCGATTATATACTCGATTCCATTATCACTTCTTATAGATTTTATTCTGCGACCTGTTTGGCATTGAACAAACGCTTTAAATTTCTTTAAAACATCAAACACCTCCTCTCTTGTTTTCAGGAAGTATACAAATAGCCCTGGATTTGTCGTCGATAAGCGACGCAAAATATCTTGCATAACCAAACGATGTTTTCTTTATTGGACCACAACACATAATTAATTTATCAATAACACAGAAAAAAGAATTAACTTTGTCCTTATTTTTATTGTTTGCACTTTTTGCACATTTTGATGCCAAATGACCTCTGATAAAACATAAATAACATTTACCATTGAACTTAGGCTTACTGTTATTTCCTTTATTGTATGTAATATTCTTGTTTTTTGTCATCATCACATGAATCATCTTTGAATTACTTGGAAAATTACCGGAGCCACTGCTCTTGTTTGTCCTTCTATGTTCTTCATCTAATAATTTAATTTTAATAAACGATAACGAGGGTGTCTCTGCACATAACAGCAACAACAAAGCTTTCAAAACTTTCCGGAAAACTACAAAGTCACATAATTTTTTGGAAATCGTTGGGTTAGTTTTACATCTACTTCCGTTAATTTTTCAGTTTTTCAGCTACCTCATGAAACACATTTATGTGACTTGCCTTGACTGACCTTTTATTAATTTAAGTTGTATAAGTTGTTCAAAAAGAGTTACTATTCTTGAAGGTTCATAAATTAACTGGTTCATAAATTTCTGGTAATTTATTCCACTAGAAGTAACGCAATTTTGTTAACATGGTGAATCTCTGACTGTTTAACAAATAACATTATTGTTGCTAAACCCTTCTGACCCTGTATTTTCTTCACTATATTAGCTTCTGCACCACGCATCACTGTGTATATAATAATTAATTACATAATTTTTAATTTTTCTTTTTAAATATATGAATGAAAAATAATCAGAACTCTAGCTGATCAATTCGGATATATGAAAAATTAGCGATCAAATAAGTTAGAGATCAAATAAGCTTACTTGAAAACTTATTTGATCGCTAATTTTTTATTTATAAGCGTAGCGAAGCACGCCGGGCCCTCCTAGTATATATTATTGTAAATGGCTTCTAGCCAGTGATCTCTAATACATAAATAAATACTTAAATTTGTAACAATTACGAATAAAAGTAATGATATAGCAAATTTAATTTGGGTTTGAAAATAACGAATTTTTTTTAAACTTTAAAGGAAATACAACACAATCATTGCCTATTTGTAATACTGTTTTTTGCTTAGAAAATACCAGAAAATAATAAATGTGATTTAAGCAGACAAAAAAATTGATTTTTAACGATTTTTTAAAACACAGAAAAATAATGCGTTTATCCACTCCCAAAGAAATGCATAAACTAAAATATAAAAAAAGAAAATAAAGTTTTAAGTTTTAAATTTCATTTCGTTTCGTTTGTTGTTTCGTGTTTTTTTTACATACGAATATAAGGTGTTCTTAAAGTAATTCAATATGATTAAAATTTGTGTACATATTAGGCTTTTAAATTTATATGTAACATTTATTATTTCTTTTATTTGTTTTGAGAAATGAGAATATAAATATGCAAATTGTGAACAGTACCACCCAGTAGAATATTTTTACTTGTATGTAAACTTATAATGTATGTATATATATATATAAATATAAAAAGTTTTTCGTTTTTCTGAAAAAAAAATATATACTTGGGCAATTCCATTTGAGGGGGGGGGGGCGTTTAATTCAAAAATACATTTTAATTCGTCTATAACTTTTTTATTTATGATCCGAAAAATCCCAAAAATCTTTAAAATCTAAGTTACACTAATATCTGTTAGCAGTGAAAACTTGAAATGAATCAAAATTCGAATAAAAAAGCCTTAGGCTGTACAAAGTTTTTTTTAGCGTATTAATATATAAGATTTAAAATTAAAAAGAAAATAATTGATTTTTTGACTCCAAATGGACTTATACCACTTTCAATAACAACATGTTCTAAAAAATAAGAACAAGAGGTAGTACAAGTCCCATGTAAATGGGTCATTCTTTTACCGACACATTTTTTATTCGGCTGAAATTTTTTTTATGCGTTTTATATCGAAAAGAAAGATATGGGTGTTCGAGGATTTTGTTTTAGAAAATATAGCGGTTCTAAATTTCTTGATGAGTTATTTTGAAAAATTCATAACTTCGGTTCTATTAAAGATAAAAACTTCTGTTTTATTTTATTTTAAAGTTAGATGCTAGCTTAAAAAAAAATAAAATTAACAAAAGTTATTCTATTGATATAAACAAATAAAATGTTGAAATCGATCTTTAGCCATTTCTCCACCCACGCTCCACCCTAAATCGGGCTCTATTGAAGGTATGATTATACATATTTAAAAAGAGGCCATCATTATCTTTCTAAAACTACCACTAACTCAATTTTGTTCAAAAGTGGACTTATACTACTTAATAAAAAAAAAACGGTTCAAATATAAAATTTGGAACTCAAATAAAGAAGAATAAATCTGCACTTCAAATAATGACGACAAATTAGTGCTTCTCAAATAACGATGAATAAAATACAAAATGTGCACTTCAAATAATGATGAATAAATCTGCACTTGAAAAAACGATGAATAATTTGTGTATCTCAAATAACGATGAAGAATTGTGCATCACAAATACATATGAATAAAATATAAAATGTTCACTTCAAATAAAGAGGGATAAATCTGCACTTCATATAAGGATGAATAATTTGTGCACCTCAAATAACGATGCAAAACTGCGCATCAAAAATACCAATGAATAAAATATAGCAGGTGAACTTCAAATAACGAAGATCAAATTTGCAATTGCAATAATGAAGAATAATTTTGCATCTCAAGAACCAATGAATAAAATGCCAAATGCTCACTTCAAATAATGATGAATAAATCTGCACTTTTAATAATGATGAATCTCAAATAACGACGAATAATTCGTTTCGTTTCGTTTTTTTGGCTTAGGAAAACTTTAATAGCATATATTTCACATATTTTGTAGTATTAAAAAATGTTTCATTGAGCCACTGGAAGTAGTTTAATAATCGATGGTTATTCTTCAAAGAAAACGATTCATCGATTTTTTTTCAGTTCAGAACACTAAACTCTTTGCATGAGTTTAATTATTTTCTTTTTTTTCTGATAATTAGAAAATATTTCAAATTTAAACATCATCTAAAATTATTTAAATAATTTGATCCCACCGCTGTCACCAGTAAAATTATTTGTTTTTAATGCGATAAGAATGTGATATTAAGATTAGCGTAAATGCCGACAAGGTTTTAAATCTCCTCCATACATTATTTGTTAACACTTACCTACATTGAAGACATAAGGTTCAGAATAAATTTTTGTAAATGTACCACCATTTTGTAAATTTTTGTTAAACATATTTAATAACCCAGGATACATGTCTGATACAATGGATACAAGTCTGATCTATTGTCAAAAATTTTATACAACAAATTATCAACAAATAATTACAGTTTCAACCTTCAAAACATTTCACACATTTTCGTCTCCGACACCAACAATTCTATGCAAAACAATACATTACAGTTACAGAAACAAAACAAACATTCAACTCAGAAATCATAATAATAATTGCAATAATTAAATTAATTTGCATTGTCTTATATGAGAACTGAAAAACCTATTATTACTATGAATGAGGACTAATTTGTAATGATTGCAATTTTTATTCATTAAACAACACAACAAGTAAAAGCTAATATCTATAAATAATTTTTAAATAAGCAGAATAATAATTTTGACATTATGTTTTGCGAATATTTTTTAAGCATAAATAAAACAGTAATAATTATTAACGTTCTCAAACTGTGCAAATAAATTAAATAACAAAAAGTTAAGATTTTATAATTAATCGTTTTTTTGTTTTTATTTTTTTCAGTATATGGCAGTGCAGTTGATTTAGATGTAGTTGATGATGGCGAAGGATCAATATACAACGGAGATGAAAATCACAAAGTTTGGTCTGGTTCACAAGATCACTTAGATGGGATTGGAATGGAGGGACCGTATGATATATATTCTAGTGGAATGGAAAATGGGAGTGGAATAAGAGGTGGATCATCAACATTAGGACGACCAGTTAGAGCGAGACAAATTAGTGCACCAATACCAGTACCTCCACCACCCAAAGATGATTCGAAAAAGAAAAAGGAAACATTAAAAAAATCGAACAAAAATTCGAGTAGTCAAAGTTTATCAGGTACACTGATCCGTCCTAAACCAATGATGCCACATACACTAGGTCGTCCACATCATATTCTACATGGACCACCTCCACCACCTGGAATGTATGCACCAATGCCACATCCATCTAGACAATTTCATACATATAGTCATAGACGTATTTCCGGACCACCAATACTCCAAGCACATCATATGGGACCACCACCACCTCCTCCCCATCATGGAATTCCGATAATGATCCCACAACAGTATGCTACATTACAACATCCTCGAACAAATAAAAAGAAAAAGAAAGATAAAATGAATGGAATCCCAATTGGAATACCAGTTGCAACTCCTTTATTTGCATATCCACCACCAGCTTCAATAATTCCTGAACCCAGACCATTAGCGATGAGTAATCGAAAATTAGCACAATCTGCTGCAGCGGGCCTAGATGATTCAGGTAATTCAGGTGCTGAATCACCCGGTGGTACAGGAATATATCGTCGTAAAGGTCATTTAAATGAAAGAGCTTTTAGCTATTCAATTAGACAAGAACATAGAAGTAGAAGTCATGGTTCATTAGCAAGTCTTCAATTTAATCCTCCGGATATGAAAAAAGAACGTGAAATTGCACAGATGGTAGCTGGGTTAGATTTAAATAACGGACATCATCCGGATATGGCAACATTACAGAGACGACAACAAATAATTGCAAGTGGTGGTAGTAATGGTGGTGGGTCTGGTACGTTTGGTAAACTGAGAAGATAAATTATATTTAAATTGAAAAAAAAATATTAGGAAAATTTATAATTGTGCCAAACGCTTCAGCGAATTTTTTTTTTTTGTAGAACTTAATCAATTTTATTTTTATATAAATTGTCAATATTGACTGACCACCAACCAAATTTTAATTTTTTGTCAGAGAAAATAAATCGAATTGACCAATACTTTTATTTTATATCTAATTTACTTTTTTTAAGTTTACACGTATAAAAAACATCTGTTAATAATCAATCTTACATCATTTTTGTAGAAAATTAATTAAAATTTAATTAATTAGTAATATAAAAAACAAACAAAAAAAATCTACGTGCCTTATTACGTATATATGTCATATTTTTTATAATTATTGCAAAAAAATGATAATTATTATAATCGAAAAAAAAACTGTTTTATTGTTTTATTCAAAATATAAATAACATAAATAAATATTATACATATAATTAAAATAGAATAATAAATAAAAATCAATTTTTTTTTAAAATAACAATTATTATAATTACTGTAACATTATATTTTATTAGTATAGTTATTTTTATTTTTACAATTGTTATTATAATTATACAAAAACATAAATGAATAAATATATCATATAATAAATGTTAGAGGATTAATATAATGAAACTTTATATTTGGTTTTTTAATTTTGAAACTTCAGTTATTCAATCTTAACAGTATTAATTATAATTTAAATTAAATAAACTGAAAAAAATCTTTGTTTTGTGTAATGTGTATCTAATAAAATTAAACAAATCACTTGATATATTGGTCCTTCGAGCCGGATTAACATCAATCAACGCGAAAAACATTTTCAAGACTTTAATTGTGTTTACGTATTTTTGTTGATTTTTAATTTTATTTTAAATATGCTGTGTAGTAGTAAAACCTAGATCTCATAAAAACATGCATTCTGAAGTGATTTTTTGTTTTTTTAAGGTTTTTATAAAGTGAAATGAACAATACCTTCTATTACATAGTTAGATATGCCATAGAGCATGGCTACTAGGCCATGACCAATATTTCATGATAAAATGGGAGAAAGTAAAATAAAAGAAGAGAAAAAATCAAATTTTTGTAAAAACTTTACAGGATTGCTAATAATCTAACTACAGGCCTTGATATTCCTTGATCATGGGACTCACTGTCTTACTGAACCACTAAAGCTTATCTTTTTCGTTTCTTTTGTGTATTAAGAGCTCCTGGATCAGCGATAACTAACCTAGTTGCAGTATAATTATACGGCTACCTAGACAGGTTTAATAACACACACAAAAAAATTTATACAAAATTAAAATAAAGTTTAGAAAAATGGAATATTAGGATTTAGTGATTACGATGTGAGCATGAGTTCGTTTCGATTTCGTAGAGGTTCCTAAATATGTAAATTTGATATTTGCACTCACACAAATTTTTTTGTTACCACGAAACGGGCTAAATATTATAGAATGACCCTGGATACTGAAGCTTTCCCGAAAAACAGCTAGGTGTGAGGTTGCCCAGACAGCCGTGCGTAACAAGGTTGTCATGAACTTCAATTATTTATTCAGTGTAGCTTTTCTTAAAAATCTTCAATCTTTAACCACACACCAGATTGCAATTAATCCTCAACCAAAAACTCTGCATGAATTAATGAAATAACATTGGATAGGGCATTTGTGAACGGCACCAAAAGAATTTTGGCACAATGGACATAATAGTCTTCATGCCAGTTCCAGTGAAAGCAATTCCATAATGACAGAAGTCTTTTGTCCAAACTATATATGAATGGAATAGTTTGCCAGCATTGAAATCAATCCAAAATTTTTTAAATGGGGTATGTGGCTATGTGACTAATGTTGTATTTGAAGTAAATTCTACTTAAATTCAGGCAAATTTTAATTTTTAGAGATTGAAATAAACTTCGTAATACTTTTCTTCTGTAATACTATTATTAGATAATTTTGCAATAAATATTAATCTTCAATTACATAAATTTCTATCAAAAACTCGTGTATCAATCATTTGGAATTGCATATTACGAAACTTTAACTATCATGAATATTTACTAGAAAAAAAAGTAGAAAAATGCTAAATAATGACTACATCAGATCAATCACGTAAAGGTTACACAAAAGCAAATATATGTACATATGTAAATATAAAAAAAATTTAAAATAAGAAGATTTCACTTAAACAAAGAAATTATAAAATAACTGTGTTGAGTCCATTCTGTGTAACATGAATTCTGTTAATTTTATTCTTTTTTTACTTACTGTTTCTTTGGTAATTTTTATTGTACGAATTGAACAATATAGTTGTGAATTTTTTCTGTTGTAAGCGAATTGTTTTGGTAAACCGATCAACAGTTAAATTGACATAAACGTTAAAATTTGATGATAACTGGATTATAATGACTTTAGTGAACTAAAATGCAATGGCAGAATTCAAGAACATAAGAAAGATTTTTTAAGATATTTTTAAAAAATTTGTGAATTTGTACATTGCAAGCGATACCAAATATTTTAATCTCTAGCTAAATAGCTGGATAGCATGAACAAATTTAACTATTTTTGAGCAATCAAGTTGTTACGCTGGAGATTTGCGAGAGCATAAAAAGAAAAAGAAAAAAAAAAAATAATTAGGTAAACAAAAGATTTTGATAATAAATCAACTTACCTGGGACACATTGGCGTAATTTGGTAGGAGACAAGCGGGCTCAGCCCCATCTTTAACTACCTATGGTTAGCTACCACTGTTAGTTAGAACTGGCGATTGCTTTGATGGAAGTTCAGCTAGATCGCCATTACATACACTTACAATTTTGTTTACATGAATATTTTTTATTTTATTAGACGATTTAATATTTATTTGTTTGTTTTCATCGTTTAAGTCCATGGTCTTCACAATGGTAAACGATTTAGTGTATAATTTGTATGTGAGTCGTACTATACGTATCATACGTGCGATGACAATTTTAGAGGCCAAAATTCCTTTGTTTTCAGCCCAGACAGATCATGAGGCTCTCTTTCATATAGGTTGACTGGTTGTGCTCGCAATATGCACAGATATAAAAAATTAGGATGTACCGATACCTGGCTTATGTTTAAACCACGGTTGGATCAGCTCTAAAATAAATGCGTACCAATCACAGCCAAATTAATCCCTTAACACACTTAGACTTACTTCAATTCATCAATTTAAATCTAAAAAATATGGAGGGGCTGAAATCTCAAGGTTCTGAGATATCAAGACAATTCGGTTTCGATTAAGGATTTTGATATAGTTTTCGGCAAAAAACTTTTATGAGGACATTGTTTTTAATTTTGGTCAGCGATGTATATCAAACATAACTCTATCTTAAAATACATGTATCTTTTTATCTCTGTTTAGAAATTTATTAAAAACCTAACACGAAACATCAATACGTTGCCAGAAAATCATAAATTAACATAATTTAGTGAAAAGATTCGAGAAAATCACAAATTCATATTTCTTTCAAAATTCCAAAAAATATTGTAAAATTAAATAAAATCAAACTTTTTTCAAAATTCCAAAAATATTCCAAAAATTAAAATAAAATCAAATATTTAAACTTTTTCTAAATTTCAATAATATTCCAAAAATTCTTAAAATTCAAAATTTTCCAAAATTCTAAAAATATTGCAAAAATTATTACAAAATCAAAAATTCAAACTTTTTTCAAAATTCCAAAAATTATAATAAAATCAAAAATTTAAAATTTTTCAAAATTCTAAAAATATTCCAAAAATTATTACAAAACAAAGATTAAACTTTTTTCAAAAATTCTAAATATATTGCAAAAATTATAACAAAATCAAAAATTGAAAGATTTTTCAAAATTCCAAGTATTAGAATAAAATCAAATATTTCAACTTTTTCTAAATTCTAATAATATTCCAAAAAATCAAAAATTCAAGCTTTTTCCAAAATTCTAAAAATATTGCAAAAATTATAACAATATCAAAAATTGAAACTTTTTTCAAAATTCAAAAAATTATAATAAATTCAAAAATTTAATATTTATCGAAATTCTAAAGTATTCCGAAAATTCTTACAAAATCAAAAATTGAAAGTTGTTTCAAAATTCTAAATATATATATATATATATATATATATATATATATATATATATATATATATATATATATATATATATATATATATATATATATATATATATATATATATATATATATATATATATATATATATATATATATATATATATATATATATATATATATATATATATACATATATATAAAATTCAAAAACTCTATTATTTTTCAAAATCCTAAAAATATTTCAAATTTATAATCAAATTCAAATGTCACTTTTTCGACATACTTGACAATATTTTTTTGACAAACTTATAATGCCATAATTCTATATAATAATAATAAAATTTCATGTCATACAAATAATTAATTTTATTTTTTCCAAAAAATTGGGTAAAAAATTAATCAAAATCTTTCTTTTCATTTTTCTTCACATTTTTTTGACAAACTCATAATGCAATAATCTAGTTTTTGGTCTCACATACCAATTCCGACCATCAAGATTTCTTCAAATTCAATGTTTCTATTCTATTGTTTTGACACACTTGAAGATTTTTTTGACAAACTTCCGGTACAGTAATCGAACACATCGTCCTTTCGGCTCTTTCCATTGAGTAAAACTATTTTTAGAAAACAAATTTTGAAATCCGTTAAGCCGTTTTCTAGATTTCGTCAGTTGTGCCGGCCGGCAGACAGACATACATTTTTTTTTTTGCTTTTTCCTAAAACGTTGAGAAATGCTACAAAAGTGGGGGTAAGAATTTCACTTTTTATGAATTTAATATTTTGCTTTTTTCAAATCCGAAGTAATTGCTTCTAGTAGTATGACAAATAACCTCAAAAATAAAATGATTAAAATCATTTGTGTGAAATATTATTCTCGATCTAGATATTATAAAATAAGGTACATATTTACATTTTATTCTAATTACTGGTAAATTGACAAGTTTATATATGTATATCACTACATATATTATAAATAACACACACCATTAATTATAATAATGAAAAAATATTAATGCTAAATATATATTATAGCCGAGGGTAAGGCAAAAAGTTATTTGCATGTATTGCAAATATTAAATGTAAAATTACGACAATGCAAAATGTATATTTGGGTAGGTCAGGGATGGAAGTTATAGAATGAATTAACGAGAATCTAATCTTTGCTGTTAACGCAACCGGTATAGTTGTTTGAACTGTCAAGCCTTAAGTTCCAGTTCAGTGTATTGACTGTTGACAGTGTATTTTGCATTGTCGTAATTTTACATTTAACAGATCAACATACAAATAACTTTTTGCCTCACCCTCGGCTTTAATATATATTTAGCATTAACAATTTTTCATTACCTATACTGTCCCTCAATCGTTCTGCATTCATGTTTAACAACACGTAATTTGGTGGGCATAACAGTGTTAAGGGTTTAGAAGTCATATTCGACTCTAAACTCCGTTTCGATGTGCATATTAATTATACCAATTTAAAAGCAATGAGACTTAGGGGTTTCATTTGCAGAAGGTGCGGAGAATTTCGTAATCCTAAAGTTCTAATAGCATTATTCCATAGCCTAGTTCGGAGTATTCTTGAATATGGTTGTCGTATTTGGCAACCTTATTATGACACATACTCTTAGTTAATTGAAAAAATGCAAAGAAGATTTACAAGAATTGTGTGTTTTAATGCTATACCATGCACTGAGAAGCTCTCATACGATACCCGGCTTGATAAGCTAAGTATGACTACTTTGGAGTCACGAACGTATCTACTTGATGAAGTCCTCTTAAATGAAATTGTTACACAGAAAAAAAAAGTATTTTAGACTAAAGGTTTTTACCATTAAAATCGAAAGTTTTTCTTTATAGATTTTATGCAAAAGGGACCCTATTTTGTTTTAAATTATAAAACAATTTTGATTCTAAAAGCTTGATTTGATTTAATTACAAAATGAAGGTAGTTTAATGGAAGACCTTTGTTATTTCATGATAAGCACTTGCCATTTTAATTCAAATGATTTAAATTTTCAAATTAAACGAGCCCGTACTTTGCTGCAAATATTTTAAATTTTATTTTTCCGAAAAAGTTGAATTTATTTTGATTGAAAATAACAGTGAATTTTAAATCAAAGAATTTCGAGTTTAATTCAAACTTCAGTAAAACATTAATTGGAATTGAGAAGAAACTTATTACACTTTTGAAACAAACAAAACATAATTTAGTTTTAAGACCGTTGCAATTTTATTCCAAAAAATTTTAAATTTCGTACCTATTTTGCTAAAACGAAATACTTTTTATTTACATTAAAATATTTATTCAATACCAAACTTTTATTTTCACTTCTACTTTTACAAAAATTTACAAAATATATATATGTATAGTGTTCTAAATTAAATACAAAACTCAATTTAATAATTATGTCCACACACTTAACAAATGAACCGCATTTGCATCTTACATTATCCCAGTAAACAAAATATTATGTTATACTTTCAATGGTCTAAAACTATTGGCTAAATCTTATTTTTGTGTTGCAAAAATGTTGATCGAAGTTGATCTATACTCCTCTTCAAATCGTTGATATTTTTAATATGAATATCAAAGTCTGCTCATCAGTAATCGTTGGCTTACATTTAAGGCTAAACCTTTATTATTATTAAATTAAATAAATTAAATAATTACTTTTTAAACATGTCCATATTTACAAAATTAACATTTGATCGTCACACCTATTTATTCAAGGACTGAATTTGAATGTATCCAAAATATAATAATCAATAATTTACACAACTTGCACAAATCAAACTTGTTATCTGTCACTTTACTGCACAAATGAAACAAAGTTTATAAAATCAAAATGTTTTAATTTTCAAACAAAATCGAAACATATAGTATGGTAAATTATAATTCAGAATAAAATATTTACAACCTTATATCGAAATACTACACACTTTATTTTGAAATGGTTGTGTTTTGGTTTAAAATATAACAAAGCAGAATCTGAAACAAAATTTTTACATTTCAGCCCAAAAGAATAATAATATTGAAGCAAAGTATTAATACATTTGTGCCAATAAATTTTTAAATTTTATAGTATTTGATTTGAATTTTTTTTACACTTTATATTAATACGTGCATTTTTTAACTTGAAATTGTTAAAAAAATTGCAATAAAATGTAAATATATTAGATTAAATTTTTTTCACTTTATATTGAAACAAAACATTTTAAGTAAAAGGTTTTAGAAGAAACTTAGAATCAAACTTTACAAAATTTTAAATTGAAGTTTATGCTTTTTTCTCTGTGTAATTCTCTGATAGATACTGAGGTTCTATTCTATATTAATTTTTATGCATCGTCCATATAGAACTCGATTAAACCAGCTCTTTTTGCCATCGGACTCTCGAACAAATATAGGTGTATCCTCATCAAAAGTCTTCAGATTAATCACAATGAGATTTTTTTGAATGTTGATTTTTTTCATGTTTCGTTAAGTGTATTCAGATCGAATTGTCGTATTATCTTAAATGATTTTGTAGATTTACACGCTGATAAATTCTCCATAAAATAATTAATTAATTAATTATTGTTTTAATATTTTTATTTAAGTCTAGATGTTTCGTTTGATGCAACTTTTAAGTCTCGTGTGTTGTTGACAAAAAAATTTAATTGCTAAATGTTTAATTTTATTATTGTTATTTATTATTTTTGTTGTTTTTTATTTTTACATGTATTTCTTAATGGTGTACCACCATCTAGTTGTTTGTAGTAGCATGTAACTGTTTGCTGAAAAAAAACAACAGTTGAAGATTCAGAGTGTAGAATTTGTATGTGACTTATGTCTATACTTGGGTTGCAAAACAATACGGCTCGATTTTCGAGGTGCGATTAGGGAATTTAAAAGCCAAATTCATTACCAATGGCATCCTCGATGGAATGAGCAGCCTTAGTTCCGTTACTAGCAAAGCCCGATAACAGATTTCAACACCGAAAGATTTCAACACCATTCTATGTGTGTCGAGACCAAGGCCTCGTGTAACCAAGAACACTTGTTGAGCTCAATAACCAACTGAAACATAACAAAATTTCAGGTATCGATAGAATCCTTTCAAAACTATTTCAAAATTTAAGAGCGAGTTGCCCCTCGATGATTGAGAGGAGTGGATGAGCGACAGTGAGGGAAGGAGAGAGAGAGAGAGAGAGAGAGAGAGAGAGAGAGAGAGAGAGAGAGAGAGAGAGAGAGAGAGAGAGAGAGAGAGAGAGAGAGAGAGAGAGAGAGAGAGAGAGAGAAGGGGGGGAGAGAGATCAGAGAGGGAAAGCCAAACAAAAGATTGAGCTGTCAAAACTCACTCACTTATTAATAAATTTAATGCCGCTTCATGCTATTGCCTCTATATTTTTCTTAAGACAGTTCCTGTCTCGATGCTTGTAGTTCTTCTTTTGTAAAATTTTATTTATTTTGCGAGACCCTATAACACCGTTCTTTTTTATTTGACACAGAAAGTCATATGAATGACATAACCTAACATCTTTAGTCTTGCGTTTCTTATTATTTTCTTCGTTTGTTTTGTTTTATTTTCTTGTTTACTATGTTAACCCTGTTGGTCGTCAGAAATTTTCAAATAAAAGACACAAAAGAAAACACCACATACATCTAAAAAAAATTTATCAAAAATAATATATGATTATTCTAAAATATAATGCAAAATAATCAAAGTGATATAGTCGTCTTAGCTGTTGAATAAATAATCTTTAATTTCAATTTCAAAACTCATAAGCATATATTGGTTAACATACCATATAAAGAAACAAATGGAATGTGAATATGATATTTTTTTTAGTTTATGATTAAAATTTAATGTTTGGTTGAATAATAAATGTAAAATTATAGAAAAGAATCGATTTAAAATTTATAATAAAATACATACCTTCAACGACGATATATATATATATATATATATATATATATATATTATATATATATATATATATATATATATATATATATAAATATTTATATATATATATATATATATATATATATATATATATATATATATATATATATATATATATATATATATATATATATATATATATATATATATATTTATATATATATATATATATATATATATATATATATATATATATATATATATATATATATATATATATATATAGATATATATATATATATATATATATATATATATATATATATATATATACATATATATATATATATATATATATATATATATATATATATATATATATATATATATATATATCTATATATATATATATATATATATATATATATATATATATATATATATATATATATATATATATATATATATATATATATATATATATATATATATAAATCTCGTGTTTTAATTTAAATTTTGTGTCTTAGTTATCAAACACGAAAGAGGGTTACCTTTATTCAAGAAGAAGATAATATTTGTATAAAATTGTTTTTGTTGATTTGATTATACGTTTATTATTGAAGATGTTATTTACGTCGTTTGCATATAGAGGTCATTTGTTTTGAAGGAAATGTTTAATTAACTTAAATCGGTTGGTTTATGTATTTTAATTTAAAAATTTATATGCAAATTGGAAATTGTGTTTACGAATATTACTTTAATTTAGTTGATAACAAGGTAAGACTTGAGATTACAATTTGATACGTATTTGTTGAAACTGGTTTGTCTATCAATCTGTATCGCTGTGTACTTTGTCTAAACTCGTGCTAAAGGAGAAAAAAGTAACATTGTAGTATCTAGATGATTGGTTCGATAAACCACTTACTCCAAATTAGCTTTTACTCAGCATATCAGGACTTGAAGAGAGTTCAATGCATATACTTCATTCTCATCAATACGATTTGCCCCCGAATAATTGCTTATTTTATCAAAGCTTCAAAATTTTGAAATATATGCGCAGGCCAATTTCCTTTGGCCTTACATTCTTAATTTCAAGATACTGATTTTAAACATTAAGGTAACATTTTTGAAATACAAACATTATAACTGTTTTTCCTAAGCAAAATCCAAGCTCTAGGTCAGTTTACCATAGTATAGTCCATACTACCTATGGCTAATTGTTTTGCAAGATATTTAATTCTGCTCCCTTGAATGTGGTGTATCTGTATGAGAGGAAGTCACTAGTCTTGTTTAGGAACTTTTCTCAATTAGATTATATTTTTAATAAGAAATACTCACAATAAAAATGAAAAATGTCAATTCTCGAATGTCAATGTCATTTCATCACATAAACTAGTTCTATTTCACGATGGTTACCTTAATAGCCCTAGTTACACTAGGGTACTTGTTGTCCCGTATTAAGCGGTGTTGTTTACTTCCGCTTACAAAAGTGACTATTCTGGCTTTATTGTCCACATTTACATTTTAATCAGCTTATTAATATGAACCCTGTTGGTAAAACACGTGAGAATTAACATTTTCAAACAAAAAGAGAATTTGACACTACAAAAAATCAAATCTCATGAACTGGTAATCGAAATATCATAAAACCCATAACCCGTGAATAAATCAAAATCACACCAAACACACTTGGAACTTAAAATATACAATATGATTTGAAAGAAAATGTAACACTCTCTA